>JANEHU010000138.1:0-535000 GCA_027563435.1 Nasonovia ribisnigri
TTTTAGAAAACTGGATCAAAATGGTACTTTAAAGAGGTATTTTTTCAATTTTTTTGTATTTAACGCCACTATAAAAACCACCGAAAAATTATGAAAAAACCACAAGAAAAGGGATTTTAATTGTTGACGTTTTGTCTATCACCATAGAAACCAATAAAATTTAAAAAAAACTTGTAAAGCTATAAATGCATTGTACACTGATACTCCGTTCAGAATCGTTTTTATCGAATGCACTCATTGCACTCAAATCGAATACTGTAATAATAAACTATTCTGTCTGAGGACCGAAGGTACGATGGACAAACTTCTGAAACCGCTAACATATTCCACCCCGATGTACTTACCCGCTTTTTATAAATAATAATTAGTAAATAAATTACCATGAAATTAATTTTTATAAGACCCTTAAACGTTTTTAATTATTTTTTTTGTTAGGTTCCGATAATTTCGGTTACAATGTTGTTGACTTGAACCGCTTATAGATATATATATATATATATTTTGAATAATAATTGTAAATATAGTACACTATACTTTTTATCTCTGCTTGGTGATGCACACGATAAATGATAAGGTATTCTAAACATAATAATCAATAAACAATATTCTCCGCTAAAATGTTTCTACTTTAAATGAAATTCGATGAGAGGAGGGGGGGTCCGGACCTGTAACGAGACATAATGCCTTACGTACAGAAACACTACTTCCTGAGTGTAAATCTACACGTGCGCAACCAGGCGGTAAATGCCATCAACAGAGGACGTTCAGCGCCGCAGACACATGACCGAGTTAACAATAGAGCGCGCTGCCCACAGGCCGTGTTATCGATAGCACTGTGGGCAGCAACCTTTTCAGAGTTTAAACACAAAAGTTGTATTATTTATGATCCGCATAACTGCAAAACCTTGCAAAAACACTTATGAAGATACTCGTAACAACCTTAGAGAAGAATCAAAGGGGAAACAGCACCAAAACAGTGTAGAAACCGAAGAACCCGCTGTAGGACCGCCTCCGCCAATAACTAACATAAGTATGACCCGGTCGCCACAGCAGGAGCAAGTTCAAAATTGTGATCGAACAGTCGTAAACTGATCGAAACACACAATCGACCACCGAGCCGAGGACGCCGGGACTTGGTTTGATATTCCAGACTATAGTTGGAATACGATCAATTCGTATTATTGCCGCTATAGAGTATCGCCTAGTCTCGACAACCGACGCCAGTTCAGTTGTGCACAGTAACCACCGTCGTCACTGTCCACAACCACCAACCGCCGCCGTCGTCACAGTCACCGCCGCCGCCACCAACCGCCGCCGTCGTCACAGTCACCACCGCCGCCGCCACAGCCGCCGCCGTCGTCACTGTCACCCGCCGCTGCCACAGTCACCGCCGCCGCCACAACCGCCGCCGCCGTCACTGTCACCCGCCGCCGCCACAGTCGCCACCGCCGTCACTGTCACCGCCGCCGCCACTACCACAACTACCGCTACGATCATAACCGTATCCGATACATCGTTACTCCTCGTAGACGGAATATAGCCCATCTATATTAACGCCGCTACGGGAGAGCCCAACCGTAAGCCACTTATTATTATAATACCTATCAGTGTGTTGTGACATTCATGTTCAATATATGTGGAATACAAATAAATTGTATTAACGCCACTATATAAGTCCGAAACTTTGTAACATAGCTGGAATACGATCAGTTCGTATTATTGCCGCTATACGAATATAACTATACGTATTTTATTATATTCTGTTCTATGAAATTAATTTATGTAAATTTTATTCTAATACGACTATGAAAATTAATTATATAAAGAAAACGCTGTATAACTAATATTTATTTGTATAATACACTTTTCTTGTTAAAATAAATGTATTGTATTGTAACCCACATCGACGAGTTATAATTTCATTACAATTGGCGCCCAACTACAAGGCTCGATTTTGGAGGCGAACCACACGTCAAGAGACTTCGTGCCCTTATACAAAGCTACATCTTTTAAAAATGCCGCCGAAAAAGCAGTTGGTAAGCGAAGAAGAATTTAGGCTTTTCCAGAAAGAAGTAGAAAGAAACAGTCAGTACCTGGTTAATCAACTTCTACAAAGGATTAGTGATAACGAAGAAAATCACAGAAAAGAAATGGAGAAAATTACGGAAAACTGTGTCAAGATGATAAACGAAATAGAACAACAACATCAAAATAACATAGACAATTTGAAGAAAATGTTTTTTGATCCAGATCAAAATATGCACATGAAAAGTGACGACCGTAGAAATTCAAACGTAGAAATATCTAAGCCAACGTTCTATGGAAGTCAGAAGGATCAGCACCCCATTGATTTTTTACAAAATTTAGAAGAGTATTTTAAAATCAAACAAATTAACCGAGAAGAAAAACTAATAATTGTTCGAGACTGCCTAAAAAACGCTGCGAACAACTGGTTTTCAACAATTAAGTTTCAAATTAGGAACTATTCAGAATTCAGAGACGCATTCATTGATGAATTCTGGTCCAGAGAGATACAAATTCAGGTGTGGAGTAACTGTCTCAATACGTCTCAAGTACCAAGTAATGTCACATACCGGGAACATTTTTCACAATGGGCATCCAAACTACGTCATTTACAAGTTCCGCAGTTATCAGAAGAAGAAATTGTGAAAAACATAGCAAGTCATTACCCAGGGTATCTCAGAGCAATATTAATATCATTACCGGAAAAATCTATAGTCAATGCCATGAAAGTCCTCAGCGCAGAAGAAGGCCGTAGAGAAAAAACCGAAACACCAGTTAGTGATCACAATACCGCCAACCAATCACACAGAAACAATAATTGGAACCCCCAAAATGTGAGAAGCGGCAATCAAGCTAATGATTGGCGAGATACCAATCGACAATCCAACCATACAAATCAGAGGACAACACGAAACAGCAACCAACCTCAAAACAACCGATGGAATAATAGGCAAGAGAACCAACAACAACCACGGGAGACCAGTCAACAAATCAATCAGGTCAACGTGGAAGTAGTTGAAGAAACACCAGAAAAAATGGGAGAAGACAATAATGAGATAACGCACGCAGTAAATAACATACCTGTAAAGGGTAAGACAGTCAGCCCTTACATACAGTGTCAGATCGAAGGCGAATCGGTGCAACTACTAGTGGATACAGGTGCGACAATCAGTGTGTTGACAAAAGAGATCATAGATAAAATCCTCCAGAACAACAGCCGAGTTCCAGTATTGCCGGTAAACGGGGTACAAATCAGTAACGCGGTGGGGAAAAGGATTTGTAAAGTATCAAAACAAATTTTCTGCGCATGCAAAATTGGTCCAGCGACCATATATGCAAATTTTGTACAAGTTGAAAATTTGAATGAGAAAGGCATCATAGGAGCAGATGTCTTACAACAGTATAATGCACAGGTCAACTTTAATAATCGGACGGTAACCTGGAACATCGATGAGGTCATTTATACTACGTCGTTCACAGACACAGGACCAAAGACCATTACGGAAGACCAACAGATGCACAGATTACAACTAATGGATAGTGAAGAAGAAGAAGACGAACAACAGATGAGCGGTCAGCAAAAACAAAAGTTCGGACAACTTATAGAGAATTACAAACACATATTTTCGGAAAACCCGGGAAAAATAAAAAATTATCAATGTCAAATCAAAGTTAAGGAAGGAGACCCTATATACCAAAAACCATACCCTATACCGATGTCACGCATAGCAAAGATGGATAGGGAGATACAGCGGATGTTGGACCTCGGAATCATTGAAAAATCTACATCGCCATGGTCCTCACCAATTGTTGGAGTTGAAAAGAAAAACGGAGACATACGCATCTGTATTGACGCGAGAAAAATCAACCAGCGGATAATACCGGATCGCGAATGTCCGATGAACATTGAAGAAATATTAATGAAGTTTGAAGGGGCCCGCTACCTCAGCTCAATCGACCTCACGGCAGGGTACTGGCAGTGTCCACTCAGCCAAGAGTGCAGGGAGATTACAGCATTTTTGTACCGAGGCAGGAATTATCAATATCAAGTGTTACCATTCGGACTTATAAATTCAATTGCTGAATTTCAAAAAATACTGGACAAGGTCTTAGGACCGGAACTACTCAATTTTATTGCAATATATGTGGATGATATTCACATAATGTCAAAAGACTTCGAAGAACACATGCAACATTTAACACAAATTTTCCAGAGATTTAGTGATTATAATGTGACTATCAATATGTCAAAATCAAACTTTTTTAGATCGCAAGTATTATTCTTAGGACACGTCATATCTAGAGACGGTATCAAGATGGACCCAGAAAAAATACAAGTGATACAAAATTTTCAACCACCAAAAAATCGCAAGCAACTACAATCCTTTTTAGGATTCATAAACTTTTATAGAAAATACATCCGTGACCTATCAAGACAGACATCAGAGCTAAGCCAATTATTGAAGAAGGGGACTACATGGAACTGGGAACAACGACATCACCTAGCGTTCACGGAAATCAAGCAACTATTTTTGGAAGACATAATTATACGGTATCCAAACTTTCAAGAATGTTTTTATCTAAACACAGATGCATCAGGCACTGCAATCGGGGCAGAACTTTACCAAATCAATAAGTATGGAAAACACCAAACCTTGGGATTCGCAAGTCGAACCCTGAGCACTGCTGAAAGAAATTACAACACTACAGAACTAGAATTATTAGCCATTGTATACGCATGTAAGAAATTCAGAAACTATATTTTGGGATACACCACCAAGGTGCTAACAGATCACCAAGCACTTGTTTTCTTAAATCAATGTCAACTATTGAATGCCCGGCTTACCCGATGGTCAATCACATTGCAGGAATACTCCCTCGAAGTAATCCACATTCCTGGCAAAGAAAATATTGCAGCTGACACACTCACCAGATATCCACAAACTGAACAAGATATTCCACAACAAAATCTAACTAACATCGCTATCAATAAACTCATGTTATGCGAGTATAGTAAGGATTTACAAAAACAATTTACACAGTTACAGAAGTTGCAATATCAAGATGTAAAACTAAAGAAAATCGTCAACAGAGTACTGAGTGAGCCCAACAAGTACTTTGCAATATATGAAGGTTTATTGTTCTCAATCGACAAGGATAATGTTTATCGAATAATGATTCCAGATGGAATAAGGGAACAGTTGATTAAAGAAACTCATGAACATTTTGGACACGTTGGAGCTTATAAAACCTATCACGTACTCCGAAATAATTACCGAATGAACGACATGTATCGATCCATAAAAAGACTCACACGATCATGTGAACTTTGCCAAAAAAGCAAAATCAACACACAAAGGGCCAGGGGACCAACGATGTCATCAGAGCCTGAAGAACCGCAAGATACCATATCACTAGACCTTATGGGTCCGCTACCAAGGGGACAGCTAGGTATGAAATATATTCTTGCACTCATTGATACCTTTTCAAAACATATCAAAATCTATGCATTACGCCGAGCAACCACAGATGCTATTCTGAACAAATTAGTTAATGATTATTTACCAGCGTACGGACCAATACGGAGAATATTGACCGACAACGGTACTCAGTTTATTGGTCATAAATGGACCAACAGGTTACAACAACTGGGAATTCAAGCCACCTACACCACCACATACCATCCCGAAAGCAATCCGGTGGAGAGGGCTAACCGGGAAATAGGACGCATACTACGAACCTATTGCCACAGGAAGCACACCACCTGGGTGAAATGGCTTGACAACGTCGAATTCTGGTTGAACAACACCACGCATCAGTCAACTGGACTCACCCCAATACAAATAATGACCGGAAAAAAATACAGTCTGGCAATTGATAAATTAGTTCCACTACCTATCCAGACTCGAGAACCAGACGTAGAACACCTTATCCAATTAGCGAAGAGTCGACTCCGGAAGCGTGCCCAACAAAGAACGCAGGCCAAAGACAAGGGCAAACGTTTTCCATCATATCAGATTGGACAACAGATATTGATTCGAGAACATCGACTGTCATCAGCTCAAGACAAAGAAATACACAAATTCTTTTTATTGTACCATGGACCATACACCATAATGGAAGTCCGAAAAAACAACACGGTCGTAATAATAAACAATAGAGGAGATCAAGTCACACACAATTTCAAGAATATCAAACTCTACCTCCCTCCAGACCCCGGAAAGGGTGGAGCGGAATCTAATAAACAATGAAATTAACTAACCTTATTCGTGTTGTGTCGGTGGTAGTCCTAACTGTAGTATGTGTCGTATTATTTAAATTTTACCTGTATTTCTAGACCATACCAAACATGGATACAAACACTGCCCATCACACACAAACGAACATCACCGAGTCAGGTCAATGGCTCGATGACCTACTCGAGAATAGATACCGCGAGCTATTCGGTGAGGAATATCTATACGAAGATTTATTGGAAATACGTGTAGAAAAAATCAATACCCTCAACGTGACAAATATACCTACCAACATTCAATATGAGAGAGCAATGGCCGAGTATCGACGAGAGATAGAGGCGGGAGTAACACGATACCAAACCGAATCTACAATCAATTTCTCATCTACAATACGATGTGTTAAAGTTTCCGACCCGGAAGAGTTCCTCGAACTAAACGTTGATCCAGCAGAGATCACGGACATGATGTGTACCTCAAACAATGTAGCAGTTTCCGAAGAGGCCAAGCCTCAAATCAGCAACCGCAAGAGAAAAAGAGAAGAGTGGAGGAATCGCCGAAACATGGCCAGAACCAAAACTAAACAGAACCAATGAAAGAAAGAAGAATTGATTACCTGATGTTTCACAAATAGTTATTATTATCACTTTGGAGGAAGGATACCTCATTTGTGTCAAGCCAACACCCAACATTATTTTATTTGATTTGATTTATTTACCTTGTCTCAAACATGTTTTTCAACAAAGAAAAAAAAATAAAATCAAAAGGGGACAATGTAACGAGACATAATGCCTTACGTACAGAAACACTACTTCCTGAGTGTAAATCTACACGTGCGCAACCAGGCGGTAAATGCCATCAACAGAGGACGTTCAGCGCCGCAGACACATGACCGAGTTAACAATAGAGTGCGCTGCCCACAGGCCGTGTTATCGATAGCACTGTGGGCAGCAACCTTTTCAGAGTTTAAACACAAAAGTTGTATTATTTATGATCCGCATAACTGCAAAACCTTGCAAAAACACTTATGAAGATACTCGTAACAACCTTAGAGAAGAATCAAAGGGGAAACAGCACCAAAACAGTGTAGAAACCGAAGAACCCGCTGTAGGACCGCCTCCGCCAATAACTAACATAAGTATGACCCGGTCGCCACAGCAGGAGCAAGTTCAAAATTGTGATCGAACAGTCGTAAACTGATCGAAACACACAATCGACCACCGAGCCGAGGACGCCGGGACTTGGTTTGATATTCCAGACTATAGTTGGAATACGATCAATTCGTATTATTGCCGCTATAGAGTATCGCCTAGTCTCGACAACCGACGCCAGTTCAGTTGTGCACAGTAACCACCGTCGTCACTGTCCACAACCACCAACCGCCGCCGTCGTCACAGTCACCGCCGCCGCCACCAACCGCCGCCGTCGTCACAGTCACCGCCGCCGCCACAACTGCCGCCGTCGTCACTGCCACCCGCCGCTACCACAGTCACCCGCCGCCGCCACAGCCGCCGCCGTCGTCACTGTCACCCGCCGCTGCCACAGTCACCGCCGCCGCCACAACCGCCGCCGCCGTCACTGTCACCCGCCGCCGCCACAGTCGCCACCGCCGTCACTGTCACCGCCGCCGCCACTACCACAACTACCGCTACGATCATAACCGTATCCGATACATCGTTACTCCTCGTAGACGGAATATAGCCCATCTATATTAACGCCGCTACGGGAGAGCCCAACCGTAAGCCACTTATCATTATAATACCTATCAGTGTGTTGTGACATTCATGTTCAATATATGTGGAATACAAATAAATTGTATTAACGCCACTATATAAGTCCGAAACTTTGTAACATAGCTGGAATACGATCAGTTCGTATTATTGCCGCTATACGAATATAACTATACGTATTTTATTATATTCTGTTCTATGAAATTAATTTATGTAAATTTTATTCTAATACGACTATGAAAATTAATTATATAAAGAAAACGCTGTATAACTAATATTTATTTGTATAATACACTTTTCTTGTTAAAATAAATGTATTGTATTGTAACCCACATCGACGAGTTATAATTTCATTACATGGCGAATTCTATTTTACGAAAAAACATTCGTGAGTACCAAATATCGAAGTCGCAAAAAAGTTTCAAAACTATGCTTTACGAAAAACCGTTGGACATATCAGTCGTCGAAGTCTTAAACCATAAAAAAATAATAAAAAGTACTTGATGACAACATATTTTGCCGACCCATACGTTTATTATTTTTCAGTTCTACACTGTTTATGTGGTTGTTTAACAAAATATTTGTATTATATTATACTGCGGTATATCTTACTGCGGGGCCGTAACGCAATAACCAGATGACGTGCATTATATTATAATATTATTTGCGTCCGGCGATGACACGTCGTCGAACTTGCCGGGGGACACACAGAAAAAAGATTAAAATAAAAAAAAAAAACTGTGTAGATCCGGTATTCCAGTGTAATCGGATTTGAATAAGTGTGCACATCGTATATACACACCACTCACATACGTGCATAATACATATGATTATCCTGGCTAAAAGCGTATTATATCGTCTACCTGTATACATATATTATGATATATGTATATCGTTTTAAAGTGCAACTAGTTGGATTGGGCTTTTATTCGCACGTCACATATTATATTTTACGTAAGTGTAATAATACGTATAATTGTGTTATAGTAATACGTTATGTTGTAATATTATTATGCGTCAGTACCTATACGTCATATTATAGATAATTGAATAGTGGCCATCGCTGTAGAATAATAACGACAGACGTCGCGCCGCTATTATAACGGGTACGGCGTAATTAAATGCAATAAAAATTCGTCTCGGGGATTATTATTATTTTTCCTTTCCATCCGACGCCGATTTTGCAGTTTTTCTGCGATCTTCACCATGTTATTGTTATTATAAACATTATTATTATGTGTCCATCGCATCTATAGAGGATGAGACGAGCGAGGCACTTTACTCGTTGCTCGTACAATTTACTAGTGTTTCTATTAAATACACTATTACCTACTTCGATATTTTTTTATATTGTTATTGTTAGCTGCAGGTACGTACATATAACGTCTTTAAAACTAAGTGGGTAATTAATGATTTAATTAGTGAAATATAATATCTAAATCAATACATTTGTATAGACCACAGTTATCTACTGTAGATAATCGTGGTTTATACCTCATAAATGATTTCGGATTTCTCACCATTAATAAAAATGAATTAAGTGCGTTGCAACTTGCAAAAATCAACCACAGACTTAGGCATAAAATATAATAAAGATATAAATGTCACTGAAATCATTGAGGAGAAAATATATTTTAAAAATACAGCATTATCAGTATATATTACAACTTACAAATATAGAATCAACTTTGTTTTTGAATTTACTACGAATGATTCATGATTATAAACTTTGATAATCTTATCAGAACATTGAAATTTCTATTGAGATTTTCGCTTCAATGCGTCCACAATTACAATAGCAACATATGAAAGAAGTTTCAGAAAACTTAAATTAATTAAAAGAAAACTTTAATAAGATTTATAATGAGGTTAGTGAGATTATCTAACATTGAACATACTTCCAATTGAAACGGAAATTTAGGATAAATTAAATTATGATGATACCATTGACAACATCACTATTATTAAATCAACAACAATTTATTTTTATTTTTATTAAATAATTATAAAAATGGCACAAGAAACTAATGTTTTATTTGTAGTGTTTATAAATATTTATATAGTAATAATATAAAAAAGCTAAATCTAAAATATTATTTAGAATATTTAAATATATTTATTTACTAATTTAATTTAATATATTATATTGATACATTTAGAAAATTCAGTTAGTTGAGTTTATTTTATTAAAAATTTTAAGGTACCTATCATAAATAATGTTTGATTTGTTTGGATAAGGAGAGGCCGCGTTTTTTAATTTTTGCCTTGTGTTAAATAATATATTAAGTACCTACTCTATACGGCTTTGGCGTCTGCCTATGTACCAATATAAAATATTTATTGTGTTTTCTATGCAGACTCTGAGGTCAGCAGTACTGTGTAAATAACACTGTTTTATTATTGTTCAATTCGAACATTTTTATTTATTTATTTATTTTTATTATAGTTTATAACGTACCTACTTGATTTCGTTATCAATAATATTTTGTTTCTTTTATTTATCGGATTTGAAATCCAATTTCATACAGCTAAAATCGTGAAGCTATAGGTTAATACGACCTATATTGTAAATTGAGAAAACCGAGAAAAACGTAAGATTTGACTTATAATAATTTACCAATTACCATACCCATACATGAGTTATGACAACACAACCAACATATTATAATAAAGGTCGAGCTATTTGAGTCCCCTCTTGCTATTTCACGTTACCGATATCGAATTAAAAACTATCGTGTTGATCAAAAGTAAATGATCAAATAGACGCAGCCTATTTTGCCATCGGAGACAGATGAAATTTACGTAAAATCTCAAAATATTATCAATAAAGACTCATTATTACGTTTATGAATATAAGGTTAAAATAAGGAAACTCATAATAGGAACCTATACTTATAACATATAACGTTAACCTTTTTATACTTCAAAACTCGACTATAAAACTTGAAGTGCTCATTATGCTTTATTAATAGTCTTATCAAAGTTAAATGGATTTCTATAATTTATTATTTTATTTTAAATATGATATTAGGTTTAATGCCTTTCATGAAAGTTAAACTTTCCTTTCACCTAAATTCATTAAATAAAACTTTTTTTTATATATTATATCAAATTAGGCTATTTTTAAGTTTTTGTTTCACTAAAAATTAATTACCTAATTTCAAAAGTACTAAAAAGTATTAACTTTAATTTATTAAGCATCGAATGATTATTTTCTGTTAAAACTGTCGAACGATAAAAAATTACAATAACAACTACACTATTATTAAAAAAATAATTTTAACTATTCATCTATTGAATAATCCATTGTTTTATAAATTAAATCAATAAAAAGTACTACTATCTTACTGTAATAATTGTGGTAATATACCATCTAATAACTAATAAAAAAAAACTTGCTTGATCTTATAATATCATTGATTTATCTATAGTATATTGTCAAATCTCAACTATAGCAATTTTGCGTTAACGGTTTAACTATATTTTTATTCTGTATTGTACCTACTTTGAATTTTTTTAAACTTCATTAGTTACCCCACATTTGTTGTTGCAGTGTGTACGGTGTACCATATAACGACCTCGTTTAATTTATGTTTGAAGTACGGTTTCTGTAGTTTGTTAACGGAAAACCTGTAGCGGAGCAATTGCAGTAATGCGAAAATGAATAAATAAATATAGGTACCTATCCAAAGCACTTTGTTTGTACGCCACGGAACATTTTTTTATTTAAGTTGAAACGCAAATTGAATGACACTCATTATAAATGCGTGTTTAGGTACAATTTATTATACATTTATATACAGCGGTGTATTGGGTAAATGGTAAATCTCCTCCTTTACCATAATCCGAGATTGTCTTGTACGTATACTCGTGTTTAAAGAACGAGGTGGTGGAAAAAATGATGCTACGGGCACTTCTCTCTCATCGCCCTTCGTTCTCAACTATTGAAGTCAGCCACCCATTTTTTTTCCACCTGATTAAATTATACAGGGTGATTTTTTAAAAATTCTCACAGCCATTTTCCCCCTTAATATTATATTTATTCAAATTCATTTATTTAAGACCATATTTTCAAATTCCTGTTACTTTTTGTACTACTTAAAGAGAATTCTGTTGCAATACAAACATTTATTTTTCAAATGAGAACACCACCCTTTTTACTGCAAACTATTTAGAGGGTAATTTTTTTGAAAATTTTGATGTATCTAAATCAAAATTCAAAACAAGTAGTTTCTGATTTATTAAAATGGTAGTACCAAGAATAACAATCGTTAAATATGGTTTTACAAAATATAAGCTATATATAATATTAAATGTAGTAGGTAGGTATTCATTACCCTTAGATCATTTTCACAAATTATTTATATTGATAATCAATAATAATTACTACAATTTTCAAATCATCTAAGCCCCCAAATCTACTTAACCCCGTTCGAATTTTGATTTGGATACTTTAAAATTCTCAAAAAAAAATAAAGAGTTTGTATTGTCACAGGATTATCCTTAAGTGGTACAAAAAATCTCAAGTATTCGAAAATATGGTATCCATGTGTAGTTCAAAATTCCAAAAATCAGAATTTGAATAGGTATATCAGTATATTATGTATAATTTAAGCATAAATATAGAGTGAGCATGGTTAAAAATCATCCTGTATACTAGAAAATCGTCTCTGTGCACAGAAGCATGACAAACTCGCGTTTAATCGTTCTCTCAAATAATTTCTACAGTCTTAATATTTAATATTCATTTTTAAACATTTAAAATAAAATAACATTTTTCCTTTATATATAGCGTAGATATTATAATAATATATTATTATCGTTATGCTGGAAATATAAACTGAAGTAAACAAGTCCCTTTAAAAAGTCAGTTTTATTTGGATTATTCAGTATTCACCGATACTTCTATAATAGCATACGTCTATTTTTTTACAAGAACTTCCTATACAATGAGGTAAAATATCACAACAATCATTTAATGAATAATGTATATTAATTTAATCGGTCTACCTTCTACATAACATTAAAATAATTCTTTTTTCAAAGGTTTGACCTTATTAGAACTAAATTATTTACAAGTCTAATTAAATTAATATCACTTCACTGAAGACTCAAAATGTGGCGTATAATAAGTTAGGTATGGTTTTCATTGTTTTTCACACACAGTCGATGGTTGTTTTCAATTGGCGGAACCGAGATGATGAGCTCCAGACGTGCTAATATTATGAATTTGATCCGTGGTTGGAGCTTAGTCGGTTTATCGAAAACTGGAATCGTTTGTCATTATTAGTGGAAAACGGAATATGGTATAATTTCTGTGGTAACGGGTTACGCCCATATTATGTATTTATGTAATATATAGGATCAGACTATTATTATTATAAACCAGTATAATATACACTCAAAATCCATATTGCCGATGACGTATTCCATGTACCGTGGCTATAAAAAAATATGATTAAAATTAAAATCCCACTAAAATACAACATACGCCTAAATGTTGTACCTATTATACAATATACAGCTACTGAACCACAACACCTACTTCGAACATTTCTTCAATACTTTACAGGATGGTTCACTAAGCATGATCATCCAAATTTCTCCTATGGGTTAATATTGAATTTATTGAAATTCTGATGTATGGAATTTTTAAATTCTTAAACTCAAGGATCATATATTGAGTTATTTATACCATTTATAAACATTAAATTTATTGTTTTGTAGCAAAACAAACTTTTTTCAATTAGAACCAACCTTATTTATTGTAAATAATTAAGCGTGTAGATGGTTTTTTTGAAAAATGTCGATGTAACTAAATCAAAATCCAAAACAGGTATTCTTTGAGTAATTAAAGTACTAAGAAGGTACTAAGAAAAATAGTTTGGTTTTAGAAAAATAAAAATTATATGTAAGATTGGATAGCTAGTAGTTATATACTTGCTTGAACCATTTTTAAAAATTGTAACATTTATTGGATTAATATTAATTACTAAACATTTAAAATCACGATACGTTCCATACTTACCTAACATGGGTCCAACTAAGTATATTTATAAGATTTAAAAATCAGAATTTGAATAAATCCATTATTAACAATGAAAATGGGGGTGAACATACTTGGTGAACCACTCCTTGTATAACATTATGTAGTGTATATTATGTTTCATGGATAGCCTCGACGGCATTCATAACAAAGCGGAGGTTATTGTGAGTTCGACATCCTCACAAACGCCCCCCTCCCCCCATGAAATGATTATTATTCCTATTTTAACTCCCTGATATTACTGTTAAAAACCACGGTTTTGATTTTAAAATCAGCGAGCATTTTTTTTCTTGGTTACTTCCTTGTCAAGGATGAACAATTGCCGTGTCGTATTTGCACAGAAAAACATTTATAATGCAAATATTGGGATAATTTATCGAAAATATATAATCTTTTAATGATCCTTCAACAAAATCACTTATATGTGCAAAAATTAAAATTATTAGTATATATTATATTATATAATTTAATTAAAATAATTATTATACAAACACAACGCATCGGTTTGACATGGACTACCTATTTAATATCTTACACGAATTCAAGGTACAGAAACCTAATCTTTAATGACTAATAATATATCGTATTGTGATAAACTTTTATGTTCGACTCGTAAATCAGTTTCTGTTCTGTTATACATGTCAGATTCTAACAGTCAGAATGATGTAACTATGTTCATAATTAATTAACTATTAGACTGTCTATATTTATATCTATAATTATTATGTACCAATGTAGAAATAATTACAATTCTTATTTTATAGTTTGTATTCGTCTATTGGTCAGAAATAGTATTTTTTTTTTAGTTGGAAAGTTTGATTTTTGAAAAGTATATAAAAAATGTATAAAAAAATTATTTTCTTAGTGTCAAACAATAATACAAGATACAAAATTTAGATGCACTACACCTCAGTGAAAAATGAAAATAGATATGTTCAAAAAATGGGTCTAGGACTTTTCGGCGCTGCCAATTCGGCGCTGCCAATTTGGCGCTGCCGTTTCGGCGATAGATATTTTCGGTGATAATGACGAAATACATATTATAATGAAAATTATTTTTAGTATAAATGTTTATACAATTATAAAAAATTATGTAGGTACATAAGTAAAAATATAATAATATAATAATAATAATATAGTCAATTAATGTTAATTAATGTTTATACAATTATAGTCAACATTTTATTTCAACGATATATTATTTGATATTCCCCTGATAAAAGTTGGAATGTCATTTTTATCGTATCTATCAACTAGCTTAGAAGATCATTATTGTGTATAATATAATAAAACACTAACCAATATTATTATATTTTATATTTTACCTACCAATATATTTTGTCATTATCGCCGAAACGGCAGCGCCGAAAAGTCCCATTCCCTCAAAAAATATTAATGGTAAAGTATAAATAATTATTACTATGAAATATGTATTAACAATTTATAATATAATGAAAAACTATTAAGTACAAGTGCAGTCTGCACAGAACACATAATGCAAAATTAAATTCCATTTATTTATTTATCTTTATCGTGGTTTTTTACCACTGCTTAAAACGCGTATTGTCAGTTGTCACGAAATATGGATTGGACTTGAGGCCCTAACTGCATTTTATCGCAAAATATTATCGTCACGGCTTATGGTGGTTCATTCAAATACGACTAGTGGGTTGCGGCTCGATCCCATTTAATCGATGGCGTAGACAGCGTAGTCGAGTGAATCGCGAGGTGATGTGAAAAAAGACAAGCGCGTCTCCATAAATCAATTTAATCGCCTTGTGTATGATACACGGCGAACCGCAAAACATTATCCACCCACCGACCGCCGTCAACTAAGACTTTATTATCACCCGAACTCTCAGAAAGCTTTGAAGTGCTACAGCGACACGTAATATAATACCTACTGGCGCGTGCGCTAATGACGCCCATTCACACTTGACGAAAATGTTCATACTGCCGAAACTTCAACTCCACAATATCATGTTATGTATTATCCAGTAACTGTGATCACGAGAATAGGTCCGTAAATAGCCACGAGCATATAATATTGTAATATGCCAATACGGCACCGCGGTATAAAATATTATGATATGGTTATATTATTTCACGGCGAATAAGACATGTTCATCAAACCACGCGCGTCAGCCGCTGCTTCGGCGTCTCGTCGTAGCTCCATTCTGCATTCACTTCATTCGTTTATTTATTATGAAACTTCTTAAACAGTCGGCGGTGGACCGGCCCACTGACCTTCTGTCTTGAACGATAGAAAGCCCTTGTACTACTGGGGTACTACTAGGGCCCTTCATTAATAATTACCAAGCGGACATAATTAAGGGATAGTACATTTTAAATCTTTATTATTTTCAACTGTAATTTCTGAATTTCATAATAACTTCTAAATTGTATAGAATGCTATAGATCGATACTCCTTAATAATATATTATAGGTGTAATTACAGTTGGAATTATGTTATATTTATGATAAAAATACTAAATAATTGCTTTTCTGAATTTTCCTGAATATGGGGCCTAAGGGCACCCATCAATAGGAACTTAGAGGTTGGGGGGACAATACCATAAAAAAATGACTTAAAACTGCTGGTTAAAATACTTTAACCAGTTCTTATAAAATATGTGCCTGTACATTTAACTTAGTTGTTAACAGTCTTAGAGCATTTTTAGCTCCAATTCATATTAGCATTATAAACATTGTATTTTTTTAATACTTCAATTTACTTCTTTTTTTTTAAAGTGTATTCTAAAGTGAGTATAATAATTATTTTTTTCCAGCCAAATAGGATAAAAGGTGATAAGATATCTATGTGATATCTGACAGTTTCACACAACAGTATATTGTGTTCTTAAAATTAGGATTTCTTGTAGCTGCAGAAACGTGTAGATAAAGGTTTTTACCATAACAATACATAATGGTATAATATATAATATAATATGTTATTATAGAATACGTATAAAATATACGTTTTCCCCTCTTGGTGGTTTCTCCTCATTATCGCGGCATTAAGCACAAAAACAATATTAGGTAATACCATTGAAGCATTATAATAAGAGACAAGTTTTTGGAACAGAATAGAATACGTATGATATTACTATGTGGGGCAGTGGGGGTAGGCATTTGTACCTATGAGACAAAAGGTAAGAAGAAATCCCGACTAATGTCATTATATCCGGTGTCCTCTATTGTGTTATTATTTTATAATCTTGTCGCGACCCTAGCCTGCAAAGTATTATAGGTATAATATTATATTATTTCGCGAATAAAGCGTTGTCGTTGAAACCTAATACGACATTATTGAGATAGACAGAGAAAGAGTGGAACAAAAATAAATGAAGAGAAGGAAAAATTACAATCTACTTACATTTATCGTGGTACATAAACACGAAACAGTATGTTATTGTGAGCCATCGACACCTGTTATGTATATCGTAAACTATTACAAAACAGATTTGAAATACTTTTTAGCATGATAAGAATATACAAAAGTATTTAATATTGCGTAGGTAATAATAAATTTGGTGTTTCTATTATTAATTAATTATTAATTATACCTATACATTTTACACAGATGAATAGATTCATTCGACAAATAAAATATGTTTTATCACAAAACGCCCTATTCCGGTGTGCGATATAAATGAAATGATCAACAAAAAATAATTTAAAAAATATTTTATAGTGAAACTAAATATTATTTTTTCCGAAATGAAAATCGAGCTAGGACAAAAAATATTTCGATCATAATAATAATAACAACGATGTATAATAATATCATTGTTGTATCATCGTGTAGTGTGCAAACACACGCCGTGTATACACGATAATATTCATATATTCAATAATAATATAATACTACCGGCCCACGTCATCGCCTGTCGTGTAAAATGACGTTGGGTGTAATATTTATTTTTTTTTTGGACGACTCTTCGGGGTGTATTAATGGATTGTTTTAACCCCGTCCACCGTGGACGTTGGGGTTGAATTTCTCGTACGACACACCACCGAGTCTGGAAACCGGCCGAGTGCACGGAAAACGCAAAGACGGATTACGCGATAAACGAACGACAACGTGTTGATCGATTGACCGGGGACGACGAGCTCTCAGTGTGTGTGTGTGTGTGTGTGTGTGTGTGTGTGTGTGTGTGTGTGTGTGTGTGTGTGTGTGTGTGTGTGTGTGTGTGTGTGTGTGTGTGTGTGTGTGTGTGTGTGTGTGTGTGTGTGTGTGTGTGTGTATCGGTTATCGTATGCATTCGGTCGACGACGCGAAGTCGGAAGTGAAGTAATTAAATTACGAAAAACTACAACGACGACGACACGTGTTATTATTGTCACGGTGATCGTCGGAGACGGCTGTTTTGAGATGTATTTTGTATGATATTTCATAATAGAATGTAATATAATTTAATGTACCTGCGAGGACGTCTGATAAAAAGTTATTATTTAATTGTTTATATATGCCATGATATATTAAGTCCTCGGTGTAATCATCTCCAATTCTGTGGCACGAGATTTGTTTGGAATACATGGCTATACAATAATAGTTATTCAGGATCGGAATTGTATGGCGGTTTAATTTTGATTTTCTAACGAGTTAATATTTTGCTACGCAAGGGAAAATATGTTTCGAGTTCTATATTTTGCATAATTTTTTTCAACTTTCAGAGCGTTTTATCAAAAAAAAGATCTATTGGTATAGTTGGTACTTATATATTATATTTGACACTAATGGCATTGTACATTATTATTAGACCACTAATGAACGAGTAAAAAAAATGTGACGAAAAGAATAAAGCAAACATTACCAAAGGATATAATACTGTGGAATCTTATTATTTTAGAATCGTGTATTCTTCACTATTTTAAAATGAATAAAATACAGTTTTTAGTTGGTTAGTCGGTAGGTATATCCTATATATATCTAATATATACGAACTTGCAATCTTCTTAAAGTATTTTGAATGATATATTATATTGATCTTATTGCCTCCTGACACTTAAAAAAAAGTTCAACTTAACTACACGTCAAACTTGTAGTTCGGTATAGGTATATGTCATATGTTTGTATGATCATTAATTACGAGAACAAAAGTCTAAAGGTACTCAACAGTAAGATACTAAAATGAAATAATAACAATAATAATCATTGGGTACCTAACATACACTAATATACTATAATGAAGTATAATAACAATAATAATCATTAGGGGGTTGGATGTTGATGTTGATTTTATACAGAAAAATATAAATTTTTTCTCAAATATTTGAATATAAATTAAAGTAGGTATGTAATTTATATTTGCGTGTCATTAAAACATGATTTCAACTAGAAACGCGTTGTCTAAAAAGTTCCAAAAAAAAAAAAAAATGAAAAACTCATGTATATCCGCCCTTAATAATCATTATCAATAAATAAACTTTTGTATGTGTTTGACAAAATTAATTGTTATTAATAAGTACGTAATGTTTATCAACAGTGTGTCGAAACTTTTAGTAGTTAATTTTAAAGCACCACGAGACAAATAAGATTGGTAACCACTTTTACAAAATATATAATATTATATTACCACAAAATTTTAAACATTAAAAACTAAGTTTGATGAAACCTCTAATCTAGAATAGGGTCTAGGAATACCGTAGTTTGCTACAAATAAATATTATGCATAAACGTGAACAATTGGAGGTATATATACATAAAACGTACCTATATCAATAATTATTATGTATTTGTGTGGTTACAGTAATTTTCCGGCTATGGATAAGTTAGAAAAAGGTCCTAAAGAAATATTTTCACCGGAAATTCAAAAGGTAAGCGATGGCGAATGATTCGTGGAATGTTACAAAATATATAACCTTTGAATTGTTATGCTTGCAGGATTTGTTGCTTTTGGAAGAACAAGAAGGATCGGTGAATTTCAAATTCGGTGTGCTGTACACCAAACCCAGCCAACTAACAGACGACGAGATGTTAAGCAACGGTAAGTGACTGACAATTGTAAATAACCTAAGTTCTCTTATAATAAAACTTTTCGTCCCAACGTTGGTTAGAACACATCTCGTTAGAATGATTTTTATTTTATTCAATTAAATGATACAATTATTTTAACACTGCGTCATAAATAATGAATTTGGCTACAATTGTAATGTGGTATTTAATTTTTAATTTTTTTGTGATTTTTGATCATAAAATTAAATTGGACAAATCTACACGAAACAACAACTCTATAACATCAAAGGTTTTTATTTCAACGAATGTGGTGGTCGTCTAATATTTATTTATGCTGATTGCAGAAGGTTGAAAAACTATTACAGACTTTTGAAATTGGCTGTTTTCGTCGTTGTATTACATATTATTTTATTGCCATCACATTTAATTTATTTTTTGCTTTAAACGTGGTTTTTTGAAATCTGATGTAAACATAAAAATACTATCAAACAAGCTGTTATCATTAATTATTAATGATTTAAAGTTTAGGCATATATGTAGCAGGGAAGAAACGTAAAAGTTTTTTATCTCTGTTTCCATTTACGACCAAACGACTTTTGAGGTCCTAACATTAAAAAAGCGAGAAAGCGGATGTCACTCTGCTGTACAGTAGGTTGAAAGTGAGTCACTGTAATGAATGGTGTTAAATTAGAATTAAATGATATATTATCATTAAGTACTAAAAACGATTCTAACGGTTTGTCACCCTAGGATATTTTGTATTGTATTTATATTGTTATTTATGGTAGCCAGGTAAGTTAAATTATTATTATTTGTTTATCATCATATTTTTATAAAATAATATACTTAAGAAGTTTCAAGTACTCACTTATATTTTTTAAATATAACACAAAACTAAAATCATTATTCTTTGTTTAAATACCCATCTAATTTCTTCAAAATTTGAACATAAAATAACTAAAAAAAAAACTTGCAGAATAACCTACTTACGTGGAACTTTGTTTTAAAATGTCTATCCTTAGCTATAAAAGTTGAACATTTTATAAATTTTTAACTACAAAATCATTTTAGATTCTGAGCGGAGCGATGAATGTATTGGTTTTACAATGATGTGTGTTTTTTTTTATTTTTTTATTTTTTTTTATTTTTTGTGTCTGTCATCACGTTTTGGGACAGTAAAAGTGCTTAGATTTTCTTCAATAGTACCTTTTCTGATAGGAAAGTGAATCTAGTTGGTACTTTGGGGGGTCAAAAGTAAACATTTTCCAGTAGTTTTCAAAAGTACCGTGAAAAACAAATGGAAAATTAAGGAAAAAACGGGAATTTTTACGCAACATTGATTTTCGATAAAATCGATTTTGGTTTTTGGCGTAAGTCTAAAAAAAATGACGGTAAATACATGAAATTTTTACTGAATGTTTATATAAGCAGTTTCTATATACCATACCGTTTTCAAAATATTTTGACTTATTTTGAGCTGTTTACAGACATTTTAAATTTCCAATCTTTTTGGTTTTTTTTTTTTTAAAAATCAATAACATTTTATTTATTCGTTAAAAATTCTTGAAAATTTAATAGAATGCTCCTAATATATTGTTTCAAAGGCACATGAAAAATATTAAAAATCTGTAGTCACAATTTTTTTTTTTAAGCATTTAAAGTTGAAATTTTGACAAATTACGTAAAAATGACGAAAATTTGCAAATTATTTGGAGTTAGAAATTCATAAAAATTTTTCTTTTTAAATCTAAGGTTTTAAATTTTAACACAAGATTTAACGTAAGTTTTTCTACTTTTATCAAAAATAAAATATCTAAAAGCAATTAAAAATAATTTTTTATGAGTGTTTTAAGTTCATAATTTTACAACATAGGATATTCACTCGATTTCTCATGTAGCGTTTTTCTTATTTGGTTGTAATTCAAAAACGAATAATTGTAGATGCATGAAAATTTCACTAAATGTTTATATTCTCATTTTCTATACACCATTCAATTTTGAAAATATTTTGATTTGTTTTGAGCTGTTTACAGACATTTTTAGTTTTCAATTTTTTTAGTTTTTTTTTTTATAATTGTCAATAAAATTTTATTTGGTGGGCCAAAAAGTCTGAAAATTTAATACAAGCTTTCTTATATATTGTTACAACATCAGTTGAAAAATTTTAAAAATACATATGCACGATTTTTTTTTATAAGCATTTAAAGTTCGAATTTTGACAAAATTTGTCAAAATCTCGAAAATTATAAATCATTGTAATTAAAAAATTATAAAATGTTCAGTTTTTATAACTAAGTGTTGAAAATTTAAAACAAAAATTCTCATAAATAAATCATACTGTAACCAAAAAATCTAAAAAATATATCAACACATTTATTTTTTACAGACATTTTAATTTCAAATTTAGACAAAATTTCATATTTAAACCAAGAATAATGATTTTAGTTATTTTGATATAATTTAAAAATATTATTTGTTGGTATATGAAACTTTTAGAATATATTGTTATATTTTATATACACGCAATAGCATTTTAAAATATAATTTTTTTGAGAAAAATGAATTTAACCAACTATAGTAAATACTAATGCCTATAATACTAAAATTAATTAGTTTATTCACAATAATATCATCAAATACATTTAGACTTAGTAAGATATTATAGACTGACTGACCGTCTTCCCTCAGAATCGTTTTTCTTATTCAATGATATTATATCATTGGATTAAATTATTAAAATCTAACACAATCCATTACAGTGACTCACTTGTAACCTACTGTACAGCAGAGCGACATACACTTACCCGCCCTTTTTTTTTTTAAATTTTAAATTTGATACATTTTGAAAATTCGAACTTCAAATGCTTATAAAAATAATGTTTGATATTTATCAACTACTATTGTAACAATATATCAGGAGCCTTATATTAAATTTTCATGTTTTTTGAACCCAAATTATAAAATTGTATAGACATCTATAAAAAAAAACGAATTGGCTACTGAAAATGTCCGTAAACAGTTTAAAACAAGTCAAAATATTTTGAATTGTATTGTGTATAATAAAATATGCAGTAAACAATTCATATACACTACGGTAATTTGTTTTAGAATTACAGCAGAAAACCAAAATCGATTATGTCGAAAACCAATTTTGCGTAAAAATTCCAGGTTTTCCTTGATTGTTTTTTTTTGTTTTTCCGGGCGCTTTTGAAAACTACTGGCAATTTTAAATGTTGACCTGCTAAATGCACCAACTAGATTCACTTTTCCATAGAAAAAAATACTGAAGTTGGAAATCGAAGTATTATTTTGACATACACAAATATTAAATAAAATTTAAAAAAAAAAACACGCCATTTTAATATCAATACATTCATCCACTTAGAATCTAAAATAATACCATCTCTCAAGTATTCAAATTCCTATTCTGAATATCCATATAAAATAACCTATAAAATATAAGCCAATAATAAAATATTATAATTTTCAATTATAGTTGACATTTTGAAAGTATAAATAAAAATAAGAAGTATAAGAAAAATTGATATTTGATTGTGAAATGAAATGTGTCATTTTGTAAAGTTTTTTTTTCACCGCACTACTGCTTTGACACACTTCGTCTACGTGTCTAATACGTGTGATATTTTACATATGTTTTTTCAATAACGTTGTGGAAATATTATATTCATCAACGTACAAATACAGTGAATACATTATTATGTAGATTCTGCATGAACGGACTCGTTATAAGCTCGTTGTAAACTTTTAATGGACTTGATACACGTGTGTCGGTCCAAAGTTATTTTATAACAACTATATTATGTATATTATATGTATTTTAAAAAAAGTTTCTATATTCACGTCGACAGCTCCAAATAATAATTGACTTGTGATTTTTTAACTTTTCAATATAATAATAATTGGGTTTTTCAGTTTATAATAAATTTAAATCTAAAAAAAAATCCATTATATATATTGCTATAGTATACAAGTAATAATATGTAAGCTATATTAAACTAGATAATTTCTAAAACGTTATTATTTTCCAACTAAATATAAACAATAATTTTCCTCGTCAATCTGAAAGTGACTAATTAGGTACAATCTTATATGCTAACCGATATCTTCAATATGGTACACTTTTAAACTGATAAATCATTAATAATATTAAAGACATTATATGTTAATACATTTATTAAGTATATTATATACCTATTTTATTAAAATATATGTTTTAACGCTTACGTATGTATCCGAATTAGTTTTTAAACTACCTACTTAAAAACTAAGTTAAATATTTTAGTAAAAATAATTTTTTATTCAATGATATTTTTTTAAATACTTTAATCAAACTTAAATAACTAATGTTTGTATTTTACCAATCAAAAATGTACCTAAAAACAATAGTCTGGCTGGCTAATCGTGTTTAATTTCAAACACTATACATTTTAAAGTACCTAGCTCAATAAACAGTTATCAAACAATGAACCTAAAGGTATATATAATATTATAATATTATATATTAACAGATAGTGTGCTCAAATCGGTGTGTACACTTTACCAAAAACAAGATCAATAAACAATATGTATATTGTAGTTGCTAAGTTGTATACGCAACTAACCAAGTGATCCAACAAAATGTCTGTTTATACATTTTTTTCTTCTGTTAGCTACATATGTAATAGGTATGACTGTATGATTGTGGAGAAAAAATATTTTACAGCTACATTTTATAAATAATAATATATACCTATAGGTATCTAGTTTCTAAACTTAATACTACAAATATCAAATTATTAAAAAAAATTGTAACTTTAGATCAAAATATGTATGATAGTACATAATGTATATTATGTACGTGTAATGTAATATGATAAAATATCGGGAATTTATGTTCCAAGTTGAGTGAAAAGTTTTTCGGTTTTATATCATAATAATATTATGTGCTACGTGTATTTTCTCTGGAAACTTTGTTTTACACTTCGCGGGCTATTTATAGGCTTTCCGTCCACAACACTACACATACACATGCCTTCCTTCTATAATATGAAATGCTACATCTCACTCAGTTCGTCGGCCGCGGACTATGTCCCCTCAAAACGGGCTCACGTATACATAATATATAGACCGTTGTCCAACCATCTGCGTCGGAGTCTTTCTCGTGACCTTTCCTCCATCATCCACCCCGACTGTTTTTTATACCATTTTCGTCATATGACACATTATACCCTTTTCGATATCAAATATTTAAGGCTCAGCCTTCGAGGCGATCGTTCTTGTACCAAATGTTGTATAATAGGACGATTATTTTCGAACACATCAATCCTCTTGCGATTTCGACTAAGAAGACTTAATATTCGTTGAATTAATTACGTTTTTTTATATTAATTGATATATACGACATTGTCGTATATAATTATATCTTAGTCCACGACTATCGCCTGCCCTATATTATTATATTGGCGGACTAACTCAGTATTTAGTGATTCAGCCAAAGTTGAGTTAAAGCCTAGTTGTTATGCTACTACAAATTGTCAAACTTTCGATATTTTTGTTTTCCAATAATATTGATATCATTTGAACTATAAAATATATATTTTTTAACTTTTAATACACCCCAAACTAAATATAAAATACAACAAATGATTTTAAATAAACCATGTACCTCACTGAGTTGGGAATGGAAATTTTGGGTGAATATATATATTTTTAACTCATAGACCGGTTTCACTCATTTAGGTACGTGTAAAAATTTAAAGTGACAAACATAGGTACCTCAAAGCTCATACAACAACATAGCAAAAGAGATAAAAATAAATCAATGTTAACAAAAGTTTAAAATAAAAAATAAATCAATGGTAACAAAAGTTTAAAATAAAAATAAAAAAAATACAGCCTTATATACATATTGTTAATCAATCGTAGGTATATACAGTATAGTGAGTCATTATAATTCAAATTCGATATATGCAATGTAGGGGGGGGGCAAACATTCTGCTCAACAAGTATACGCACTAATAAGCAATAACGTCGGTCAATTGTAAAAGGTAGTTTGTACAAAAAATATTTTTAAAATTCCCAACTGACAGAGCTTTGTGAAATATAAAAATGGATAATGTAGTTTAACATAATATATTATTTACTGGATTTTTTCAATATTCAAAAATAATAATTTTTACGATCTCAAAAAATTCACCATTTATTTGTATATGTTTTGTATGCTTTTCTCACTTCGTGTGTAAGCTTAAAAAACTAATTGCTTATCTTATCTTGATTATGAATTGTATTGATACCTTCGTTCCAGCGATGCATGTGTTCATAGTTATTGACCATTGTTTCATTGTAATTCTTGATAGAATAGTCATAAAATCATCTTAAGACATGATAATTTAATTCGATTTTTATTTATTTAATATGATAAATTATTTATAAAGTTTACTATGGTTATATACCTAAAATAGAAGATTTTATAGATTTTTTTATGTTATATAATGGCATTATAATGGAAATAATAATGTGGAGTTAAATTAATTTAATTTATCCATAAATGGATTTCCACGAAAATCATTAATGTTGCTTAAATGGAATATAACTGAAAAGTTAAGGTGTTTACTTCACTTAAAAATAATCCATTATTAAACTATACACATTATAAGCAATTAAAACTATACCATATTATGTTGTTTAAGATATTGTATGTAGTTCTGACGGTACTTATAAAATAACTACGAGTGAATTACTCAAACCTGCTATCCGTGATTTCAACACTATATTTTGCTAGCAAATGTGAGATTTCCGACGTATTGAGTTAAAATCATATTTCCATTTTGATGTGAATATAACTTAAATAGTTCATCAGAATTCAATACTTAATATAATGGCTTTACTATAAAATATAATTATTAATTAACAAATTGTTCTTACATATAGGTAATGGGTATTGATATTATAATACATATTAACCTATGATATTGAAAAAAACTAAACGTTTGAGTAAATATAATTGATTTTTTAAGAACAGTATAGTGTAATACTAAGGTTTATTATTATTTATATAATATTATGTTTTATCAAAGATTTTTTACTACATAAAAACAAAAAATATTTTTACCCTCCACATGCATCAAATTATGCAGTACATTTTATATATATTACATTTTAAAACCCATAAGTGTACTAACGTGTTCTAAATTGTATTTTATTATTTGATATCCGTATGAAAATTACTCTTCTAATCGCATTGGTTTGAATTAAATAAACGTAATCGTACTTTTTCTTATATTTTTTGATAAGAAACCACCATTTGATATTATCTTTTCTCTTACAATCTCATTTGGCATAACCATTTCGGCACGGATAACTTTCAAAAGTAATCAGAACGACATAAGTTGGTGGATGATAAATATATAATATATTAATATCATCTTTCTATATCGTGATTAAAACATTCTGAATCTCGAAGTATACGAAATTCGTTTTGAGAGTTATTTGGGTGACCAAAAATAAATAAATTTTATAGTGATCAACAGTTTTTAAAAATAAAAAAACGTGTCAAAGTAAATCTTCAAGTGTCAAATGCATACTTAGATCATTGCTAAATGGAGGGTAAAAAGACCAAAAATATTCTGATACGATATGATACTGGGCAATAGGTGCTGTGCTTGTTATACAAATAATATATTCCAATAAATATTTTATTAAAAAACTATGTAAAAAGTGATAAATGTGGCAACGTCATAATAAAATAAAACTAGGATTTACAATTGAAAAGTGGAAACATACACTTTTTCGAAATAAATTCATACCCCCAAAGACGTACGACTACTGATCCTCTTTATATATTATATACACGTTATTTTTCATCCTTTAAAAGTACTTTTGAATGAAATTCGTTCGTTTTTGAGTCGTTAACCCTTCTGTGATTGTTTACTCTACCATGTTCGCCCCTAAACATTCATAAAAATATCCATTGAAATTCAAACGTCGTGTTATTGGTATTTTCTCACCAGCAAAAACTAGACACGTATTCAAGTATCAATAAAACAAAAAAAATAGAGAAAAATTTCATCGTTATAATTGTTACTATACTATTACTTTTTTTAACACTGTCAGAGAGCATCAATACGTTCTACGATAAAAATGTTATTTTAATGCACTGCATATTTTGTCATCCGATATTGCAAATTTTTGTCGTTTCTATTAAAATTATGATACACGTATCTATATAATATAAGTAAATATTTTTTTTATTTTGAGTGGTATCATTTATAGTGTAAACTTCTCATAATATAACAATATCCGCGGACATGATGTATAAAATATACATTTTTATTCTACAAACCGATTATACAACGTTTGTACTCTAACATTGATACTCGATGAACATATTTTAACGTGTATAATATTATGTAATTTATTGAAATTAATATTTATGTTTATACTTTATTCGTACTTAAATTACATATACGCGCACGAGTATTATACACGAGGTATACGAAAACTCAAAACGGCGTATTTCGATAATAATATTTTAATATCATCATGCAACATTTCTCCTGAAGATTATGTATTCAATATCACAGGTTTGTGTATTTAAGTGTATGTATAGAGAAGTAATGGAAATTCAACTGATTGAAATCATCCCCATACATACATTCGTGTGTGTTTAACTGTGTGCATGCATATGTATATATAAATAGCAGGGCAGTGTATATATTTTAGAGAACAAATTTCAAAATATTTTTTTTTTGATAATTCGTTATTTTGTTCTTAATTATTATTTTATCATGAAAAAACACTGGTGTTTGTTTAATAATTCGGCTGCTTTTCATATCTTCCACTTTATTTTTCATTTAAATTAGAAAATTTAATTAGCCTAAATTAGACTCTGCATACACCAAAGTAACTAGTAACCGATCAGTAGGCTAACATTTGAACGTAAGTGTATCTTTTATCTATCAGCCGAAAACAACCTACATAAATATTAATAACTGCAGGTAAACGTATACAATGGAATTAATGATGAAATATGCGAATGTATACGTAGGCACGTGCATTGGGGCAAAAATATTATTATAATTTAGGCCTTAGGGTAAATAATTTGCATGTTTTTATTTTTATATTTTTTTTTTCTACTTAGGGCGGAGAAATAGAGGGATAGTGAGAGAGAATCTGCATTATTTGAAATTCACCCAACTGTCATATTTGTATAGATTAACGATGATAAATGATAATAAATTAATTAAATTCAATAAATAGTATAGTTTAAGTATCTATAACCACTTTGTCAGAATTACCCATTTTTACACTTCCGTTGAACATTGTATAGCTTTCCAGCACCAGATTATAAAATTCGAAATGAAAATCGGAATAATATTGTTAGAGCCTGTATACATTAACTGTTATGTATTGAGTATAAAATATAAATGTTAAGTATAATTATATTTTGTTTCGTAGAAAACGGCAGCGAGGAATTCAATCAATTCGTATCGTTATTGGGCAACCGGGTGCGACTGAAAGGATGGGACAAGTACCGAGGAGGATTGGACGTAAAAGGTAAGTGCGTGAGATACTCCTGTGGTTGTGTTTTTCTGCAAGTCTTATGCACAATATACAATATATACTCACGCCTAACCCACCCGCGAAGACCATAATAATTTCTGCGGCTTACGTTTGTTAAGGTTTCCCCCAAACGTGTACACTGTGTACCTATACCTACATTACGCTATGACAATATATTGTATATAATTATTTTACACACAGGTGACATGACGGGCGAATATTCGGCATACACGATATACGAAGGGCACGAAATCATGTTTCACGTGTCCACAATGTTGCCGTATTCCAAGGACAACCGACAGCAGGTAAACATAATAATATAATATTATGGTACCTATATCACGACAACCTAATGACCGTGAAGGAAAAACACAACAAAACAAAACAAAAAAAAAATATATATATATAGGAAACGAACACTATACACACAATGCTACAACCCCGTATGTTATAATAATAATATTATATTGGTTGACGTCCCGTCAATTTGAATAGGTGGAACGCAAACGTCACATTGGAAACGACATCGTCAACATTGTGTACGTGGACGGGGGTGCGACACAAATGTCTCAGTTCAACCCAGCGTTCATCAAGTCACAGTTTACACGTATCCTTTGAAAACGTAAATCGTTACAAAGCTGACGATCCACGTCCTCGGCTAAATAAATAGTATTTTATTTTATCTTATAATAATTACGGGCAAGAGCCCGTACACAGATGCATAGGTATGCGTACATAACAAAAATGTGAGTGAAATATATTACATTAAACGAATTTATACTAGACGTGGAAAGACGGATCTTCGTTAGTGATATTCATCATCGTGGCGAGAGGGTCGTTGCTCATGTAATTGCGGTTGAGCAGTGTAAAATAACAAAACAAGAATTATTGCTGTTGTTTCAAAATATTGGTACCTTTATATTTATAAGTGCAAAGAAGGAAAGAGAGTCAATAGAGCAAGAAAGGAGTTTTTGAAAATAATATATAGGTATCTAAGGTGGAGAAATTTAGAAAACTAAAGATGGGAGTATGGTCATTAGGTACTTACACAATTAATATTAAAAGTCTATTATAATAATAATAATCAAGGATCGGAACTTTAGGCATTTGCATATTTGTTTAGAAAGTGTATATTGAAATACTGATTTGATACGAATTCGATCTATAGTCCGTTTATTTCAAATACAGATGTTTTTAATGCATAATTTTGTATATTTCATTATTTTTTGTACGAATTTGCATATTTTAGATTTAAGAACATTTATAATATGCATATTTCATTAATAATAAATGTTGTAATAAATACTGCTCATTAACAAAAAAAATATTATGTTAATTGTGATAAGCAAATAATATGTAATATAATTCCATACCAACCACTTTCTACATATTAATTATAAATGCTATTTATAACTCGTATGAAAAAATAAACATAATATAAGGAGATTGATACATGACCACTTATATAGTGATTTTCCTATGAACTTTTCGCATTAGATGTTTTTGCACTGGTAGCATACGATTCGTCGGACAACAGCTATAAGTTGGTGGTATATTCCGAAGAATCTGTGCCACTCTTTGGTCCATCGTTACCGTGTCCTCCAGTCTTCAAGGTACCTGAAGAATTCAGAGAATTTCTCATTGTTAAAAGTAAGCGATGATTGTCTTATGAGAAAATTTTTAAATTGCATAATAAATAATTATATCGTGAAAAAAAATTTAATGTTTTATTTATATTACGAAGGATACATAAATATCCATAAAGTAATTTTCAGCATGTCAAGAAAATCAAAAAATGAATAATTAACTTACAGCTGTAAGATGTACACTTTTCCCACCTAGGTAGTCGCTGTTCTCATCTACATACATTTTTTGTAGTGTGGCACAAGTTTCTTCAAACCTCCAGGATAAAGGGCGTGTCATTTCTACAGAACAATCAGTAACTTCGATGGTGACTATACAGTTTCACTCCTAAACAACTATTCTCCAAAAATAGTGTCTGATACGAGAAGAACCAACTTTTGCTATGTTTTTATACTTTTATATTCTCTAAAATTATAAACTTCTCTGGTAGAAAAGCATTCAGAAGGAAACAAAGTCACCATCGAGATCAACGACCGGTTCCCCAAAAATAACACGTCCTTATTTTACCGACAATGTTTGGAGAAACATACGCTGCGTTACTAAAAATGTATTTAGAAGTGCAAAATATGTGGAAAAATAGTACACATCCTGATGTAAGGAAATATATTTTACAATTTTGGAGCATTTTCTTATATTTCATAACATATGGAAGCTTACTTTTGTATAACACTAGTATATTAAGTATAATAGTGTATTAAATTAAATGGTTTTTAATTTAGAATTAAATATTTTTTTTCAAATTATTCTTGCATACATTGGTATTATATAATATAAATACGGGTTGCATACATTTAAAGCTGTGATGAGAATATAATATTCAAATAGGCGATTGTATTGTTTAGGGGATATAAATATACCTTAACGTATTCAAATCCAAAATCATTGCCGTAAAGGCATGTAAACGACAAAAATGGCATGTTAATCTAACGTGCTATACATGAAAATGTTAATACAAACTGCAGCATGATTTGTCGAGAATAAGTTTAGTATTCCCATTCGTTATTTAAAATACAAATATTCCGATAAATAAAAATGTACAATGAATGTTAAGATTTTTTCACTCGTTACGATGTAAAGAAAGGTATGTTCGTAATAAATTAACTAAATGTCTAATAACAAAATATTCAATTTCAGTAATTTTATTATACTTAATTTTTTTTAACTGGTTGATGGATATAGAGTAAAATTACTAGAGTACATACAGTTTTAGGATTTTAAGTCCTTTTATTGGTTTTTATATAAGTTCAAAAGTCATTGAGAAAAGTTAGGTAATTTTGTGAGTACACAATACTTTAGCATTTTCATTCAAAGAATTCTTTATAAATTAAGTATAACATATCAAAAAATATCAACACTTTTTAAGTTCATAATACCTATATAAAGATAATCAGACTTATAAGTTGAGCAATTTGAAACGAAAACGTTAAGAAAATGCGTATCTGCGATAGGGAATCATTACTTATAGCAAATCAATAGAGAAACAAAAAATTTACCATTAAATAAGCATGTTTTCTAGTTTGATATTTAATAAAAATAATAATAAAAGTTCTGGACCAGTACGTCAAAACAAATGTGCTGAACGCATGTAAAATAATAATAAAGAATGTAGGTACAAACTAATGGTAAACAATTGACGTACTACGAGGACCCAACGACTCATAATACTACCCGACAGTAGTACTTTGGGTACCATTTGATGCTATTTAGATGTTTTCGGCTAATAGGTATGTTCGTTACAAACGCTGAAAGAAATATCACGAATGTACCTTCCTTTACCCTAGCTAAGTAATATTTTACATTTATAAAATTGTAACATTATCTTGAGACCACAAGGCACAAACTACAACTTAAGACATAAACTTAATTGAGTTATTTTTTCTTAATATTACTTAATTTTAAGTGGTTATAGTTCTAGATTATATTTCTTCAGATATTAAGGTTCAGGATTAATATTATAAATTATAAAATTATTTTATAAAGATAGTATTTGTTTCATAACACAAATATTACTTAGTACAGTAATAATAGATACATATTTTAAGTTGATGTTAGTGTTCTTAAAAAAATATCAATAACTTTTCAAAATAATTTTCATGGTTTTTGTCGAACATCTATTAGAGAATTATATACAAATTAACATAGCTGCAAATAATGTGTTAAATTCAACAACACTAAAATTGACAAAAAAAAATTTTAATTAAAAGTAAAAGTAAAAATAACTCATGCAATATTCTCTAATGGTACATTGTATAAAGTAAGATTCCGAACTTTTATCGATAATTGGAACACTGCGTGTTTAACAGAAATTCGAAAAATTATAAAAGGCATTTCAAAAATTATTATAAATATTCAAATGCAATTAAATTAATTTTTATTGTTATCGTTTTGGTTTCCTTGAGTTGTTTTTCAATGATAAATTTGTAAGACAAGTATAAAATCAACACACTTGGGTGATTTAAAAGTATGAACCAAATCGACAAATATTTATAGCTTTGTCGTAGACACTTAAAACAAATTACGTTGGTTTTTGGTACATGTTTGAATTTAGTTTATAGTAATGAACATCTCTTGTGAAATAAAATAATAGGTTTATATCTATATTATAATCTTATAAAGATTAATTCAATAGGAAATTTAAATTACGTTTAGGATTATATTATGCATTTCTTCGGATTTGCAGCTGTTGTTGTGATAAAAATGCCATTAACAGTGATTTTTTTTTCATTTATATTTTTTCCATTCCAGTGATAAACGGTGAGAAAGCAACGTTCAATACACCCACATTTGCGAAGAAACGAGAACGAACACTCGATATGCTCATCAAAGACCTGTACTCAGACTACATGTCCGATTCTAGTAAAGTGGTAAGTTTTTGATAAATCTACTATAATAATTATTATGTATTCGTATTAAGGGTCATAACTTATACTTAAATATTGATATAATAATATATGACAATGGATGTACTAGTGTGCATACCTACCAAGTATTATGTGCTTTGTAATGTCTTCGTGTAAACACATAGACTTTGATTATTTCTGCAGCTGAGGAATGGTCAATAACAGTTATTCCCGATCGATTTCAGATATAACCATTGTTAAACTGGTTTTGGTGCGAACGAATTGATTTTAACGTATACTTTGAACATTTTAAACTCTTGAATCGTTTTTTTTACACTGTGACTGCAGCGTAAAATGTGACATAAAATAAACCTTTATCTGCGTCATTTGTGCTATTTTTCATGTATAAATTATACATTATAATATCACCATAAATTAAAACCAGACAGTATTAACCATTGATGTTTTATATACCATTAAAAAAATTGTCATACTATAGGTATCTTCACATTCGTTCTATAGCCCAAACAGTTTTAAACATACGGATAGGAGTAAACATTTTATTTGTTTCTCCATAAATGTGAAAGATTTATAGAAAAAGAAAATATTGAAATAGTGAATTTTTTAGATACTTTCGCTTACGATATCTATTATCTATTCATAACCACCGAATATTTCCTTGTTTAAGTAAGGGGATATCCTATAATATTAGTTACAACCGTTTTTGTAGAATAATAGAAAAAATAATTAGAAAAATAGAAGAAAAATAATTATTTATTAAGATTGAGAAAGTCGATTAAATCATCGAATCTTGATGTCTAAATTGTAATTAAAACATACATGCAAGTACAATATTATGACAATGATAATTATATCAATTGCAAACATTATTAAATAAATATTTTATAGTTGATTTTTTCACTGTGCTAAAATAAAGGAAACTAGCCTTACCGTTCATTCTATGCTACATTCAGTAATAAATCGATACTACGTGAGAACATTTTTGTAGAAGTTTACTACTTTAAAATAAATTAAGACTATTACGAAACTAATACAATTTACAGCCTCCACTCTAAACTAAAAATAACCTGCTAATGTCTTATTACCCGTACAAATCGGTATAATTATTATTATATACTAGTATATATATATTTATTTATTCACCAACAACAAAAGTTTTATACAACAAAGTTACACACAAAAATTACATGGTTATGGTCTACTCCACATCGAAGAAAATAAAATGTATGAATCGTAAATAAGTATTAATAAGTAGGTAACCATTTATTGTATACGTAGTGGGAATTATGCAATTTTTGCGTTTTATTCGTTTCTATGGTGATAAGCAAAGCGTCATGGAAAGTCGATTAGAAAATAAAAATATCTGTATTCAGTCCAAAAACATACATAGGTTAAAATAAACTCTAAATATACAATATACTATTGTAACATTATTTTGAAAATCGTTATAAGTATCAAAATATATAAATTTAATATTATTAAATTATATTATAATCCTTCAATCTTACGCCATAAATGTATAGTGTTTAAATTGAACATAATAATTAGGTACTAAAATCAGATAAATTAATTTTTAATCAAACACAAATTTCGCAAAAATATAACAATAACAGTGGCTAAAACGTTTCAATTCCCTTCTCACATTATGGATTATGATTCCACTGGAACTATTATATCTAGTTGTAGCATAAGTGCCTATGTACGGAATATTCAATTAATTTCTTGTATTTAAACATAAACAGACATACATTTGTGCAGTTCAAAGTATCCAAATTAAACAATAATCATTAAAAATATCATTCCTAGGGTATAATCATTTCTTGAAAATATAAAATTAAAAAGTTCATTCCCTGTAACGTTTAGTTTATTTACATCAATATTATATGCTCTTCCCCATAACTAATAATATATTGAACCAAACTCACAAAACTTACAACTCTTAGACAAAATATTACTTGGTTATAAAAATATAAAAAAACAACTTTATAATATTGTTGATATGATCAATATGAATAAGTATTCCATTTATTTAAATTTATAAAAGACTTGTAATAAATGGCAATTATAACTATTTATTTTTACCGTAGACATAGAAGATATTAAATTAATTAAATTTTTGTAAATTATTTACATATTAAGAATCGCTAATATAATAAAAGCTCTTATATGTATTGTACTTATCATTATAAATGTGCTTAACATTTAAGTCTGCAAAATGTAAGTAATGAAAACATGTTTTAACCACGATATAGACTTATAAATTATAATATTTTTCCGAATGAAAAATACGACCAAGACTAACCGAACTTATAAAAATATTTAGAAAAAATTGGACATACAACTTTTGACCTTTCAGCCATTAATATTATCAAATGCATGTTTTGCTTGGCATTTTTTTTTTTAGAAAAGTTTTCCGTACAAAATCTTGCAGAAGGAATAATTTCCTTTCAGATAAAATACCTCGTAATGTCTTGAGTTACAATAATATAAATTAATAAAATAATAATTGAATATCCTTGAAATCTCGTGATAACATTGTGGTACTACAATAGTAATAATATAGGCAATAGAAAATTTTTTACTGCTCTAGGACTTTGTGCGTCCACGATACTAAAGTTGAAAATATATCCAATTTTGGAGTGAAGTGATCGCACCTTTATGCTTGGGCACTTAAAGTGGACCACTCGTCGGAATTTGTTGATCGTGTGATGTAATATTATTTTACACGAGCGTTATTGACATTTCGGTCGGTCAAATTAGATATTTTCATTATAACCACTACGGTGAAATAACACCGAATATTATATTTAGGTAGACGAAGCAAAATTCGAGGAACGTTTCGACAGTTCACCATTTCGAATAAATCGCTAACGAACGCGTTGCTTCTGTGTTTAGTATTTAAACATAAACCTTTATGTATAATATATGTACATAATAATATTATGTATTACGTTCTCATAATTATTCGTTTACTGCAGTGATGGTACCAGGTATATGTAAATTTACAATATATATATATTATATATTATTATAAAATAATGTGTGTTATAATATTTAGTTTTATTGAAACCAATAATAACTGCGTTCGAACATCCATGGACAACTTTATGGTGTCTACAGCCTCGCGCAATGTACGCGACTCGCCGCACATACATAATAGGGTGCTCAACCTATATATTTTACTATAGGAAGAGACAGATTATACAATTGTTACCCTCTCGTTAAAATGTTTTTTCGTCCACGAGTGAGTGTTTAAAAGCGTTATTTGTTTAATCAATATAGATATTTTAAACAGACATTTTTATTATTAATATACATATTATAACCGACTTGTAAACATTCAAGTTATTAATTAGAAATACACTATTCGACAAACGATAGGTAACCAATGAATTTTATCAAATTGTTTTTGTGCCACCAGCATTAAAATAAATTAATAAGGTCACGAATTAAAATTGAGAGGAATAGTGATACTTATGACATGTATACATAGTTGTGAATAACTCATATAAGCTAGGAGGTTATACAAATGCACAAATATTTAATATAGCAAATATAGGTTAATTAAAACGAGTAAATAAATAAATAATATCAAACAATTAAAATATATTATTTTCGCGATGATTGTCAACTGCGCCCAAGCATAGATGAAAACAAAATCAAACATGTAAGCTACACCTAGTTTATCACTAGTCTTATCAGTTATCACCATATATAATTAAAATTAGTAAAATAATAAAATAAATAAACGGTAATTATAACTTCGATAAAATATAATAAATACAAATTAAATGCTTGTAGACTGTCGCAGGACTTTGTTTAAATAATAATTCAAAAAAAAAATTATACTTTAGTTAATGATCATAAAAAAGTATTTAAATATACAGGATAATATTATAATAAAATATTGTAATGCAATTTTACCCATTTTTTCGGCTTAAACAATAATATTATATTACCATAAATACCAAATTCACTTGGATTAATGGACATCGGATGCTCTACTCCACCACATAATATGTATATATGTATTCAATTTTACTTGATGTGTTTCAATATTTATTGCGAAAACGTACACAATATATAGTGCGGTATAGGTTCTACATATATAATACTATTATTATAAACTCTAGAGGTCACAAGTACCTAATAGGTACATATTCTAAAATAATTAGGTAATTTTCCATTTGTATCGTGAAAACTCAATCCTATCTAAAATATATATCGACAGAAAATGAAAGAAATTGTTCAAAGCCTTAAATGTCTTAAAATGTGAAGTTTTGATTAATTTTCGAATTGGTCGAAGTTAACTCAAAGGCCTACACCGATAAATTGCTTCTATGTAGAACGTACTTATTTTAACCATTGTCTGAGCTAATTACATCTTTAAATATATAGCCATATAGGTAATCGAATGTGGTGATTACATTTTACCATGCACATTGCACAACCTACCAAAAAATTATGCGATTGTTTTCCCAATTCCTTAATATTATCTTTGCTCGATTAGCACTTAAAAATCTGTTGAGGTCCATCGGCCTAGCATACCGAATTGAAAATTTTAATTATACCCAAATTCTAAGGTTGTATTAGTACCTAACCAATTCGTAATGATAATGTCAGCCTATGGTACCTTGAGTATATCGATTGGTTACTAAAATCCTTCGGTATAATAATGGATGGTAAGTCAAAATTTCGAATTCTGGTTGCCAAGCTATAACGATTGATTGCCTATTATATAATATAATCATATTAAATAGCCTCATATTTTAAATAATATTATATCGTATAGGTATATAATATCTAAAACGGATATTTTATTTTATTTTCTTGTTGGGCGTGGCGTTGAGTTAATAATATTATTTCGACACCGACCCCGTCGGCGGCACACTATAGAGCGTAATATTGTCGGATGCGTTTTTCCTGCAGATCGTATAATTTTCACGGGACGTGGGTAGAGCCAGTCTCGCCGTCGGCTATAAATACGCACTAGTGGATGAGAATAATATGTATAATATTATATAGTTTGGTGTAATAACGATAACCGAACAATCGACCACGAACAGCGTTCGGGCGAGGACAATGCGATACACATACGGTACATAATTAAATAGGTATAATATTATTATGTATTATAAATTATAATATTATATTTTCGGAGAGATAGGTTCACCACACGCTATACCGAACGAACAGTAGTTATTATGATGATGATATTATTTGATTCTGGTTGAGGCGTGTGATATCAATATATATATAAGAAAGTCGTGTTAGTTATACTATTTATAACTCAAGAACGGCTCAACCGATTTGGCTGAAAATTGGTGGGGAGGTAATTTAGAACCAGGAGACGGACGTAGGATACTTTTTATTACGTCCCAGTGAATATTCCCGCGCCAATTGTCCAGCAAAAAAACAAACCGAATAATAGGTATTATATTTTTGTTTATTATACATTTATACCTAAAGTTGCTATTGGTTATGAATTTATGATTGAATATAATTTTAGACCTGTATATTATACTTGGTCAACATCATATAACTTAAGTAAAACATTCGTAATTACGTACCTGCGGACCTCTCGGGTCTGCCTACCTGAAAATATACTGCTTGCATAATAAAAATCGTGTCTCACAGGAACACCAAGCGAGATGGCTTAGCGAGATGACTGACTCACTGATTGATTAACATCGAGCTTAAAGCTTGAAATTTTCACGATACCTCCATATCACCATATATGTAATTGTGCACTAAGAAAGAATCTTCCAAAATTCGCATTTTAAAGTGGTGCTTGCACAAGTATTTAGAGATTCAGGAAGATCGATGAACACTTTTGAGTTTTGAACACCACACATCAAGTATTAAATAACGAACAAAATTTAAATCATAATATTGAATTGGCACATTTAACGGGAAACGAAGTGCACGGGATCAGCTAGTAATATTATATATTGCACATCGCAGAGACGGGTTTGCAAAATGTCCATCACTGGGCAACTTTTTTTCCTCCTTCGATGAAATTTTCTTGTGGTCCTTGCCGTATTTAAAAACTTTGTCTTTATTTCGAAATCCTCAATGATAATCCTCATCACTCTATTATGACAAAACAAATATTTTCGTTTGAAAGTTCAAACTGCAGTATAACGACTTTATGCTGATAGATCGGGTTAAACGCAGTGGTGGCGCAAAGACGATTTTTTTAATGCCCCGAGGGATTTAAAATGCTGGGGCTCAGGTATAATATGAGGGGGTCGTGTAAGATAGGGACATAAGTAGTAGGACTATACATATTTTATAGTTATCACCGATATGTATTAGACGATGCGTGTTGAATCGTAAAAAAAACGTGTTGAAAAAATGTATATTATTATGATATATAGGTATATCGTGTCTCGAAATGCGTAACGGTTATCGCGAATTATCACACCCAAACACTCAAAATATAATATAGGGACGTACCTATCGAAAACATCGTAACGAAAACGTGTTTGTCGCAGGCGATGTTGAACAGACGTGCATTCAGCGACGTGTTGCCGGACCCGCCACGCAGCTCACGGCGCAAAGAAGAGGCTCGACAGGTGGAGTTCGTGCGGATCGGTCAGGCGCTCAAGCTGGACACCATCGTCAAAGGGGATGCGCCCACCAGCCTTGCCACCACGGGGCTGTTCAAGCGGGCGCCCTGGGAACCGCAGTGCTTCTACCCGGACTTTGGCCACGACATCGTGTGCGGCGACTCGTGGGCCGACACCCGGCTGATCATCAGCACCGAAAACAGCGGCGTGTTCGTAATCGAAGGCAAGTACAAACTGCGCAGCATTATAATACTTTGCTAGGCTGTCAGTGTTACACATAGACGCAACTAGGGGGATGCTTGAGCAGTATCTCAACTTCAGCTTCAGTATCTTGTTCGATGGGAAAGTGAATCTTTTACTGAACTTTTTAGGACAGTAAAAATTCTTAGATTTTCTTCAATAACATATTTTCTGATAAAAAAACTGAATCTAATTGATTCTTTGGGAGGTCAAAAGTAAAAAATTAGTAAAAATTCCCAGTAGTTTTCAAAATTGCCGGGAAAAAAAACAAATTTTTACGTAAAATCGTTTTTTTTCTATCAATATCATATATTTTTTAAGTCAAAATGTTCAAGTTTTATAGCTAAGGATTGAAAAATTAAAACAAGATATCACGTAGATAAAATGGAAGAAAACAATTTTAAATTGGTTCTAATATATGTTCAATATTATATCTATATTATAATATGTTGCCGTCAATGAAATACCTAAATTAGGTAATAACGTGAATGCCTGGAGCCAAAATCATTAATGCCTACCATTTGTAGACGATATAACGTAGATAATATAGGCTAGATAATATTAAAATATTTTAATATCTAATTAATACATAATTTACAGTCATTATGACTAGAAAATGACCTTAATGTCTTCTACTGATAGACAATGTTGATAATTTTGTTCAACAAAATATTTAAATTGGGTAAGACATTTAACACGATGTTACACAGTCCCCTGAAAAATTGGTCAATTATATAAGGTGCAGGTACTATAATATACTTCATGCTATTATGTTACATGCAGATAGTAGGCGTGCTCGAGCACAAATATTATAAGTTATAACAAATAAGTTGTCCTTAATCCCGATTTATTTATTAAATTGTTAAACTGCTACTATTATGTATGTATATACATATATATGTATCCTATGGACGGCTCATGGATATACAGTAAATTGTATTACTTAAAACTGTACGACTGTCACCATATTATCGAGGTCAAAATTATGATGGTATTGTCTATTTGTATTGATTAGATAAATCAAATTTACAATGCAGGCCCGTTTCTAATTTAACAAGCAAATTAAATAAACATTTTCATCAATTTTGGCTGAAAAATACCGGAATCATCAAAATTGCCTAGGAAATATTACCTGAGAATAATAGTCATTAACGATATTCCTTAGTCAACAACCACTCTTGTAATAAACTTTGCAAGTTACCCAATTTGTTTTTTTAACTATAGTTATTCAAGACACGATAACAGACATATTATCATGAACGTCGACGGTAAATAAAAATATCGTTGATTTCGGTCAACTCAGAAAATAAACACAAGCCATATTTTATGAACACCGGCACACCGGTACAAGTAGGCACTCTCGTTTTACGTTATCGGAGATTTCTGGATTTAAAACATTTTTTGTTTTGTTGACTCAACGAACTTGACGCCTTCACATTTGATCTTTCGACCCTCAGCACACATCACACCGTGACTTTATGACGACGACCCGAATTGGAGGTCATCATACTTAATAGCCGGTACTCGCCCGAAAAACTTTCGAAGTCCGGCGAGACCAGTTGTAATGTCTGCGCTGAACGTTTTTTTTTTTATAGGAACCCATTTATTCGATTGGCCGCTGGATTGCGTCTCATAACGCACACGAGCGACGGCTCTCCAACATAATATATCCAGGCCTGCTACGTATAATATCTAATTGTGTGGCAAATGTCCCTCATCATAGTCATTACTTTGTTACAGTTTACTGAGTAGTTGTGCGCATCATTACCCTACTCAAAAAGTATATTAAAATACCAGTGTACTGCTGCGGGTGTAGAACAGCTCTTATTATAATACGCATGCTGTACAGATTAATCTAAAGTCTTTATTCGATTATACATTTATATAGCTGAGCAACCGTAAATTGTGACAGGTAAATGACCTATATACACGCCATTGTCAAAATAAGATAGTCAAGTTTATTTCCATTGCTGACAAAAGTGTCTTGTGAGCGTTTGTATAAAATATATCAACGAACTACCGCCAGTTATTTTTGAGATGGACGAATAGAAAAAAATACCATAATATAGATGTGTGTCAGGTGACCGGTGGGGTCATATTGATAATTTTTAACACATATAGTGTTACAACTTGATTATTTTAAATGAACATATATTTTTAAAATCGGAAGAAGACTTATAAATCATTCTGTATTATATTAAAATGGTGCGCAATTCGTCAAAATATGTAAAAATTATTTCGTTTATTGTTGTCATTGTTATTTTATTATTCTTTTTTAGTTCAGGTGCTCTTAAATCATCGATCGTCTCAATTTCATAAAAATATATTGTATGTTTTGTTTTTAATAATAAACTAATCCGTGAAAATCAGCGGTTGAAATACGTATATACAGTATAATACTATAATATTATACATATAACACGTATATCTGCTGAAAATTAATTAACATGAAAGTCGTGTCGTAAACCAATCGTGTAGCCCCTGCAGCTGTAGAAGAGAGAATACATAGAGTGTAATATAATTATTAATTTCGCTGTACCTACGATAGTAGCCTCGTATAATACAAGCCCGCAGGTGGCCACCAAAATATATTTTATAATTTTTATTTAAAATAAATGTTACAAACCATACTTTACAAATAAAATTGGCAATAGTTGGCCAAGTTAAATTTTCAGCATTATGCCATTTTCTGAACTTTATCAAAATGAGTTGATATAATACGATCTAGCTTTATTTATTTTTTAGCTTCTTTAGTATGAATTATTATTTTAACCGAAAATCGATATTTTCTCCGATTATCCTAGCTTATGATTCAATGTATTGATTAAAAAAAATGCCTGGCCAAAGCATGTGGTTATTTCAATTCTTCGCTGTCTAAAAACTTTCGAGTTGCTTTCATCCGAATATCTTTATTTTCACCCATGCTTTAAGGATTCTTAAACAAGTGTATTTCATTACGCAGAATAGAAGAAGTAAAAACTATTCACAGCCAACAATTGAAAAGTAATGAAAGTAAAATTCCTTTTATTTAATTAGGTAACCATGAGTTATGGTAGGAACAGTGATGCCAAATCACCTAAAGAAAGGTAGAACACTTCAATACACCTACCTACCAGAAATTTAAGTGAAACTGAATATCGATAGTGTTAAGTTTATATTTACTCAAACTTAGATTTTTATTTCTAATAATAACAATACTTAACCACAACTACATAGTACACACCACAGATACCAACTACCCACACAATCCTTAAAAATATGTGACCGATGTGACGTGTTTCTATATGGTTCCACTAGATTGGTAATCAAAATACATATATTAGTAACTCGTTTTTCACATATTATTTACATGAGTTATACAATATTAACAGTGTTAATATAAAGACGTGGGGGAAATGTATTTAGGTACGTAATTACGTGTGACAATGCATCAATGCGTAACTAATAGGCATGCGACCACATACGGACAACTTCATCGGAATTTAATTATTATTTATGAGCGTATTAGGTAGGTAATTATTAATATATTTTAATTACATATTTACACCATATTATTTATGTATTTCAAAATATATATTAATAAACTGTGATTCGAAGTTAATAATTAATTATTTTAAATAAAAATGTAAAAAGGACAGTTGCAGATTCCAAAAAATTTACCATTTTACTAATTTTAATTGCATTAATTACATTAGTAGGCAAATTATGAAAAAAACACTTTTTTCATTTAAATTTATATCACTAATTTTCCGGTAGATAAACAAAGTTAATTATTTTCACATTAAACCATACGCGGTTATAATTGTGAGAAAGGAAAAATGTGTTATAAAGAAATTCTTATATTTTTCCCTTCTGGTTAATGGTAAAATAAAATAATATATAGTAGGACAAACATAATAATATATTCTGTATATATATATATATATATCATGTATGTTTATGGTATATTTATACTTATGTACATTGTTCATAATGTGTATATATATATATAAATAAATAAATAAATACAATATACGTGTATTATATTCACACTTTAGCAACCAGACCATTAGCGCACTGTATGGGGTAACTTTTGTTTTCGCCAAAGGGTCAATAAGGGTAAACATTGTTAGAACAGTGTGTGGCGTTGAATCGTTAAATGACCCTGTGGCTGCCGGATGAATGAATCGAATCTGATAACCGTGTGACGTTATGCGATTCGACACTCTACCCGCACGGGTCGCTTACGACACACTTCGTGTATCCGTCTATACTTACGATGATATTGTACAGGTTTCACGGTAGAAATAATTTATGAGTCGTCTGTATTTTATTTAAACACGATAACGACTAAAGACATTTCGATTTGAGTTATCGTGAATTTCGAAAAACCACGCCACGTGTTCGTCGGCTGTTCGTTTGCAAACTCATAATTTGTCGGTGTGCCAAACTTACGACGAACGATAAAAACCGTTTATTGCTATTATTGATTTATGTTTTCCCATATTGCCGGCGCTATACGTTCTGTACACATTGCACGTAATTACTATACTTGGCCTATAATGGTTATGCTATGTACATATTAATTATTATTGTACATAGTGACTTTCGGAATTTCACATGTAGCTACTATATACTAAGTATGACCGTGATGGGCATTATAGAAGGCGATCAACAGTTAAGAGGACGCCACATCCGCGTGTGTATTGTCTCCGTCTTACAAACGCATAACATACCATACTTACGCTCAGCAGTTTACGTTTTATTCTGTTAGTTTAAAAATTAGAATGAATCGACCTATTATAAAACTTGATGGTGAGCGAACATTATCTGATTTTTGTTGGAAATTTTTTTACAATAATTCGGTTTTTAAGTGAGCTATGAGCACTATTATTATACATTTATTATACACACAAACTCACTTAAAAACTGAATTATTGTAAAAAAACTTCCAACAAAACACAGATAATGTTCTTACAATCAAGTTTCATAAGGTCGATTCACTCAGATTTTTAAGCTAACGGAATAAAACGTGAACTGCTGAGCGTAAATTTGATAAATTGTGCATTTGTAGGATTGTGGCGATTGTGGCGTCCTCTTAACAACACACATTTTAGTGTAGAAAAGTCTAAATGATTTGGACAATATTTTTTTTACATAAAATTTTTATTCAATACAAAACAACATTTTTTTTGCTATTTTCTTACAATGTATTTACTAATTCTTAAGTGTTTTTTTTTACTTTTTTTAAATTTAACATGCATTTTTAATTTCATATTTCATAACATATTATTTTTCTTATAATTTGATAAGTGCTGACGAGTGAATTTGAATAGCACAGAAATACCATATCAAGTGTTCACTCATGTTAACTTCAAATACTCATAAGTTATAACTAACTAACATCGCGTGATGAAATTAGATTTTAATACAACAAAATTCTTAGGAAAATATTATTAACACATAATTAAAAAATGTATGTTGTCATTGACAAAAGTTAAAAATTATATTTTGATACTCTCATACCTACTTTCAAACTCGTATATTATTGTGATAAACATGGAAAATGTATCTGTAAGTATAGGTCAGATATAATTTATGTCAAAAATTATTAATAAGTACTGTTATTTGCCGGGTTGCATGAATAATGATTAATTAAATGGTTCAATAATAAATTCATGGGCCACTTAAACATGTTTAAGGGAAAATTAGCTCACTATTGAATCATTAAATGTTAAGTGATTATTCTTGCTACCCGGTATTAGTGGTACAGAAAAAATAGGGACTCAATACCGGGGTGTAGCTAAATTGTCTATCTAATACGCCGTGTTATCAAATGTTTAGGATCGAAATTTATACAGTCATATTTTATATTATAACTAACTAATAACTTTATTATTGAACATTGTCCACTTTTCCGTTATGCAATACAATATCTATTAAAATTTCGTCAAAATCGTTTCACCCATTTCGAAGCCTTTCCTTGGCATACAGACAGGCAGACAGCCAAATATATATGTACGTGTTTCGTGGAATATTATATTAATTAAACGTGGACGTTTAAAATTCACAACGTATTTAATTTAAATAATATTTCTATTTGTGATACACGAGATAAAAAAGTTACTGCTTCAAATTTACCATGACAATTTTGGGTCTCTAGCTATCATAATTTTGTCTGTACGATGATTAATCAGTCAGTACATCATCTTTTATAATAAATACAGATTAAATATTGAAATATATTGAAATTTAAAATACATTATATTATTATCATTATTTTATGGCATTAGGAATAACAGAGGTGTACCATCAAAAATATACTACTTAAATTAAATTTATTTTATAAAATCAATTTTGAAACGATACCATAATATTAAATAATAACAGCTAAATATATGATTTTGTAATAAAGTTAGTTTTACTTTTTACATTTCGGCCTAACAAAGCACTTCTGGTTGAATTATTTTAGTAGAAGCAAATAATAAACTTTAAAATGTAACCTTCAATTTATATTTAAGAATACTATTAAGTCTTGAGTACTATACATTACTAGAATTTCAATATATTTATATGTATTTAATTCATTTAAGTAACTACTGTTGAGTCAGATATTGAAAAACACGAGGAAACCAATTTAATCAATAATAAATGTAATCAACATTTTCTCAAGTCATAAAACTGAATATATATTAGAACATGAAACATATCCAGCAGGATAATGCGTTTTATTGATACATAAATACATAATATAATGTAAGATTATATATTTTTAAAGTCTTATTACTAACTATAACTATAACAACGCGTCTTACAGCATAACAGTAAATTATTCACAGAAGTTCATCCGTTAGCTTGGGTATTTGTTTTGTTTACTATTACTGGTCGTATGTTAAATTAACCCGTCTGCCACTGTCAATGAACTAATAAACACTACAGTTTAATTATTTTACATTTCATCCGGGACTAAGATTTTTTATGACTACGAAGATATGGAATTCAAAAAAGAAGAACATTCTTTTCAATGTTTACTTTTTTTTTTTAATTTTCTTATCACTATCTAGTGGCTAGTAAATCTAGTAGGTAAGAATTTCAACAAATGCGATTTTACAATATTTTGCTATTCATGATGGACATTAAAACGGGATACTTGTTCATTTAACCGTGTTACAAGCGTATTGTAATAACATTAATATTTTATACGTACAAATAACACAAACTGATTTAATGCAATCGCGTATATCTTTCGTAACATGTTTTGCGAAAGTACAACAAAATCATTAGGTTTCCTCTACATTGTGGGAGACACAATATTTATTTTTAATGTAGTTTTTTCTGAGAAGTATATTGTGGCGTTATTTTATCAATGGTGTTTTATACATTTGTAATTGTAACAAAGTGTTAGTAATACACTATTTTTAGACTTTTGACGTATATACTACCTATTTAATCTATATTTTGTTATAAGAAAATAGCGGCCCACCCTTCAGTTTATTATATAGAAATAATATATATATATTATAATTTTATATATATTAATCTCTATCCACTTTTCGAACAAGTGGTTCAAGGGTGAACGAGCTGAGTGGGCTATCATTAAATGGTTGATAATAAATTATACAGGTGAAGAAACTTCCTTCTCCTACCCATAAATATCAACCAGGTGTCTCTAGCCTTTAAATCACTTGTTCAAAAATGAATAACGATACATCAAAAGATTAGATCGGCCCTCTCTCGCCCTTACCAAAACCATATATTGTATAATTTTATTTTTTCCATGTTATATATAAAAAATAGTTTATGTGTTTAAAAATTGAGCAGCTAAGCCCCTTGTTTGTCTTATACCTGCAGCTATATTAAAAACTTTCTTAATTTGTATTTCTAATATTACAGTTTTCAATTTCATTTTTTTTTCTCAAGTAAACCTTAATTGAACACGAATCTTTTAAGTTTTATCCTCAAAACCCCCTTGTACGTTTAGAAAACTTTTAATTTTTTTTTTTTTACTGCTCTTTTTCTTATCATGTTATCTTGTCATATTATTATTTATCCTTTACTGCTTTCTTTCTATAAAATAAACTGTATGTATGCTTATAAAATAAAAATATTAATTCTTGACAGTGATTTTTTTTTTTTGTTATTAAATAATTACATTTAAACACCACAGTTGAATAGGGATATTGTTATAAATCTAGAATAATAATACAAACATTGTAGAAAACATTCGTCATTCACCAATACTTTTTTTAAAAGATAATTTATAATTTTGGTTTAATATTAAATATAAATAATTTTTTTCAGTTTTGTGATTATAATGTATGTTTGATTAGATTATAAGATATTAGTTTAACAATTTGAGAAAAAAAATATTATTATTATTATTATATTAAAAATTACTTTAAAATCAATTTGACTGTATTTAATATTGTATACAGAGAATTTAATACATCCCACGATAATATGACTTTAAAAAAGAATCAAATGGTTTTTTTTTAGTAAATATGTAAAAGTACATTTTTATTATATAATAAACAAAATAACTGTAAATTACTTAATATACTTTATGGCATTACAGCTAACAATCATAATTACAGAAACGTATTTTGATTAAGTTTTTAATAGCATAATTCAGTATTACTAGCTTAATAAGGAGTAAGGAATATCAACATTTTAAAAAGTACCATCATACTACTAAGCATAAGTGTTATTTCTATATAAAAGATATTTTCTTATTTAATATTGTAACGCAAATTAAATAAAAAATATAAAATTTATTTATTTAATAAATATATTATTTAGTATAAGATGATTCCATGGCGTTTTACACAATGATTTAAGATCGAGTTAATTAAATTCTTGATTAAATATTATAACTTCTGAGTTAGATATATTTCGTTGCAATTGATTTCACAGATTAGGTATTTTACGTAAAATAGTGAACGTTCATAACTCGAATCTTTGTGTCAAATAACTTGATTAATAATATGGTTAATATAGTTTCAACATCAATTAATTTCACATGATTGAATGTTTGTGTTCAGATTGTGATTACACACAGTATACTTCGACACTGTTATTGTGTATTTATGAAATTTCAGTAACAGCAGGTACAACTAAAATATAACTGAGGAAAACAAATGTATATAATATGCCAGCGGCCCACGCGTATAAAAATTATTTTTAGGTCAAAAGATTAAGTTATATACGTGTCAGATTTGTTTCATTCGAAAAACAATAGAAACAAAATAAAAGATAATGTGATTTAATAGTTCGTGCAACAATTGAATCATTTATAGTAATTTTTATTGCAATGCATACGTGACAATGAAAATTAACTTCGATGACGAAAACGCATTCGTTTTATTTAATACAATAGCTGGTGTTATTGTTGAAAGTAAAAACGTATTATTCAGTGTTTTTTTTTTTTTTTGTATGATATTCGAAAATATAACTTGAACCAAAACCAATTACTCTTGATTTCAATATTCAATACAAAAGAAAATAAAGGTTTCTTAACTTTATTTTTAGAATCTTTCGTTTAAAAATTAACGAAATCAAAACGGATGATGTTTTTTTTTACTCAGAATAAAAGCATTTGGTGGTTTCAACATAAAATTAATTAAAAATATTTCATTTAAATTTGAATTTATTTTATTTGTGTATAAGTTATTATTCTCCTACTGTAACCACATACGACAATGGCTGTTTGAATTGAATTATTAATTTATTGGAAATTTGGTAAAAGTTACTGTTTTATTGACTAAAATAATAAATACTATATAATAAAATTACCTCTATATACATTTTTAAAATCAATCAATATTATAAACAAGTCCTTAACTCTTTATACAAATCCTATTACAAACGCTGGCGATTGTATCGCTCTTAATACAAATGGTTTATGACTGTGTGAATTCAATTTTCTCTGGTAGTCAGACGAATCCGAGAGCCGCGGGAATTAAGTTAATTTAAAACCTTCAGACAGTTTTAAATCATTGAACCACACTCCTATATACATTAATACACTATAGAATTATACACTATCGATCTATTTATGTCTGGAAAACTGTCCTGCGCTAAACGCTTTCTTCGAAGTGCACAGTGTTTACGCACTGGCCTATCTATTCCTACCTACATTCTGTGGTTTTCACGACACACACAAATCATACATAATATTATAGTACCACTAAATACTGTTCATCAGGGTAGTTAAACAAAACTCCCTGGATCCTGACAATATTTAAATAGACATTAACTGTTATTCGAGTGTTTGTTCTATCTGATCCATAACGTTTGATTTTATTTTATATTGGTCCGCAGACAGCGTGTCGCAGAGGCAAATCTTCGACAAGACAATACAAGCCAATCAGTTGAACGTCGTGGAAGCCCACGGTATCCTTCTGTTCAGGACCGAAAAAGGTGCGTATGTGTATTATTATAGTAGTGAGCGGTGACGCTGGCGCCGGAAGAGTAGCTCTGTCCTTTTGAAAATGCGTCGCGTTTTCACCGGTCGTATAATGTCGTCATCGTTTACGATTATTGAACTTTGTTTTGTTTTACGTTTGTAGGGCGTGACAGCAAGATATACGTGTTCAGACTGTCTGAGTTCGATGCGGACATGCAGACGGAAATAAAAAGCAAACCGGACCTCAAAGATCATAAACTGGAACGCACGAGGGGTTGCAGTATGTACGCGATTAGTAAGCCCGGTGGTTCGAGGCTCAAAATGGTAAATACCCGTTATTATTATTAATGTTTTACTGCGACATTTCGTTTACAAGACAACATCTTATTCGATTTTAGTTTTAAGGATCTAAAGTGTAATATAAAATACTATAAATATATTACAGTACATTTTTTCAGAATTTAAATATTATGTAAGGTACACTTAAAACTTAAAAGTGAAAAAGCATATAATATATTGATAATTTAATATTTTATTTATTTCCTGATGGTCCACGTAAAAATCACCCTATACATAGTACAGTAATTGTACCTAACAGTATATTCAGTATTATAGTAAAACACTCGTCTTACATAATATTTTGAAACACAACAAAATATTATTTTCTTTGGGGCGATATAATAACGCGTGAATGTGTAAAGTTACATAGACCGCTAACGTCCAAACACGTATAACAATAATTATAATGATTATAGTATAAGTTTAGTTTTTGCGAATATTTAACCGTACGATAAAATTCCAGTGATGAACACGGTTACCGTATAATTGGTAAACCGCGTTCATCATAACTCATAAGGTACATACACTGTATAATAGTAATTATTTCTATACCTATAATATATATAATACGCATACACATATATTTTTTCGACAGAATTAATCTCTGTGGCAGAAGCGAAAACAACAATGGTGGTTTTAATATTTATGTTGGTTAATTAAAAGCAAACATTTTTTTGTTTGTGCCAAACTGTATTACGCACTCATTAATATGCCACTGTGGCACATTTAGACATTAAGCGCCCTGGGGCAACATTTTACTAACGCCTCATTTTTAATTCATAAAAATTTTTCTTTTTAAATCTAAGATTCTAAGATTCTAAATTCAAGATTCCTCATAAGTATGCTTACCTTTTTCAAAAAAAAAAATGTCTAATGTCTAACTGAAAGTCAAGTTAAATTTTTAAGAACGTTTGAACTTCAAATTTTTGATTCTGAACCAAAAATCTCAAAAATATAAACACACAATTTTCTTTATAGTTACATTATGATCAAATTTGAATGAAATTGCATATTAAATAATCAAGAATAACGATTTTAGTTATTTTCTTGTAATTTTGTAATATTAATTCAACTTACCGACTACCGTATAACAGTAATAACAATATAAATATAATATAAAGTATCCACACTGATAAACGTCTCAGCTCAGAATCGTTATTTGTATACAATAATATTATATATCATTGAATTCAAATTTAATAACATCCATTATACAGTGACCCACTTGCCCACCCTTTTTACTTTTAATTTTATAAGTTGTAAATTTACTCTAATTTTTAAACTCCTTAGACTCGTATGAAAACTGTTTATACGTAAGCATAGACCCATAGGCCTATGTTTATTTTATAATCTTTATATTAGACAAAATAGAAAAATATTAGTTCTGTGTAGTGGAAAAATTTTCCCGACCCTAAAATTTGGTGGCCGGGCCATTTGCCACAGTTGCCCCCCATCCCTTCCTAAATGCGCCATTGATATGCTACCACTGTAAATAGTGTCGGCGTAGAGTGTTTTACAGCGTTAACCGTACACTGCAGAGTGCAGGTTGTACTGTAGGGAAAATGTGACTGGGCACTGGGCTATAGGCACAAAAGGGAGGGGGCTAGGGTGCACTTAGCATCCTCAAAAATTGTATAAGCCCTCTCCCCCAAATAACTTGATAAATTACGCGTACTTATCCTAGTGCATTCATTCGTATAATGCGATGAATAAAAAAATGACTACCTACGGCCATGCATGACACATGAACGATTTTCAAACTTATCACTGTTACATATGGAAAAATATTTAACAAATCAATTAAAAACTGAAGGTATTATTAATAAGTTTACAATTGAAAACAGGAAAATTGATTTAATATAAACAGTTACATATTAACCCGCATTAATCATATATTATATTATTTTTGATATCAACGCATGCCTTTTTCTCAACGAATACTGCACCATATTCAATAATTCGCACACCAATATATATGTGTGTATACATAATATACGTATTACAATTATTAATAACTTTGTAAATATTGTACACACGTTCGACCGTACTATGTAATATGTAACCAGACATGTGACATGTTTCGTGTTGCAAGGATGATCCCAAATTTAAGATCTGCGTCCCCGTTTTTAAATCTCCCCGGTTTTTGTACCGCGTTCATTCATCACAATTACAATAACAGATACATATTTTAAATCGTCAAGTACGTCAAGAGTTATAGATAACTAAACCTTGTTTGGAGTGTATAACCCGGCATTCTTATAGCTTACATAAAATATACAGACCATACAAACTTTTTATTCTTGGTCACATAACCAATACTGTTTACTAAAAAGTACATAAATACAATAAGCGTGCTTTCGGGTTTAACTTGTTTATATTTTTATGACTTTCGTTATTGGCCAAAGACTCGCAAAAACGATGTGTTTGTGGTTATTAGAGATTCTAGGAAATAGATAACCGGTAGATTTATTTTTTATGTTATCAATTACCTAACAACATAACCATTTAGTTTGTATGGTTACGAAATATCTGTTACCTACCTAAAACCAGAAGTATAACATAAAACTCGATTACGACTTATTTATAAAATATAGTTTTATATTGTATACATTTGTTGAAGCGTGGAAACACGCCTAATATGTATATTAAAATGCACGTCATCGATGTTACAGCAAGTGATTACAATCACTTCATTATTGTGGTGTTGAATGCGGTGGGTGGTAGGCGGAGAGAGAAGTCGAGAAAAGTTTATAAACCGCGAATTTTGGCCTTCGGATGCCGATGTTGCTCGTATATCTCCAGCACCGTATATTATGAATTATGATATATAGTTCAGATACATAATAATCGTAAATCATAGGACGTAGGTGGACGGTTGGTACTCGTCCGATATAATTTGTATATGTTTGTGTATACTGTATACCCATCATGATTACGACCCGCCGCGTTTTGGACCCGAACTATCGACACGTGCACCTCGTAGGGGGTCCTTGTAATATTTCTGTTTTCTGCTCTACAGGTAATCTGTGTGAATCGCAAACTGACACTGATGCAGTGGAAACACTCGGCCGCCTGGACAGCTTGGTGCCCGGCCAGCGACACGGACACAGTCGAAGGGTTCATGTATCTGAGGGTAAATATAATATTGTGCTGCATAATACACTTATAAATACAGGTAAGTTATGGGTACTACTGGTAACATCGTCGGGACTCGGGTTTCCGGAGAAAAACAAGACGAATAAGTAAAATAAACTAATTTATATTAGTGATGCACGCGTTAATTCGTTTAACGTCTTATCCTTATTCAAATATATTTTACTAATCATTGACATTTATATAGAAGTGAAGTTCGTTCGTTAACGAGCACGAAGTTGTGATCAAAATTAATTCGAGAAGTAAACTTTACACTAGCTCTCTATCTTTGTCCAATTCACTCGATATACATATTATTGATAACTAATATTCAACCATATTACAGACTTAACGATAATAATAAACACCTTACATTTGCACCTTTATAACTATAGTTATGAGACTTTATTAAAACATACAGTTAATTAAAATTAAGAAACTCCCCATTTTGCAATATTCTGATAATGCCACTGCACTGTCTACCGACTAACCTACAGGGTCAGTGTCGCAACATCCGCACAAAGTCAATTTCCCTTGTCAAGAGCCTTCGCAGCGTTAGCCCCAGGGATCTATTTATAATGCCATAATGAATAATTAAATCCTACAGAGTAGATAATATATATAATTCAGTTTGATTTAAGATTTTAAGTAAACCGGATTGAAACTTGGTTTGATTTATATTTGTTGACACTTTTATTATAATGTTATTATTAATAGATTCTATTTAAATATTAAAAAAGTAAAACATCTTGTCGATATAAATATATAGGGTGTCAAGTAAATATCCGATTAAAACGAATTTCACTTTTTAATTTACACAACACTTTTATTTCATATTTTATTTCATCTCAATGCGTTTATTAAAATAATAACATTATAACTACATACACTTATTCTGTAATTCAGTAATTATGTTATTTTAATTGATAAAATAGAAAAAAACACGGTTATGCATCATTCTGTTATTTTATAGTACCTATCTCTAATTTTTAAATTGAACACGCACGCTTTCTTTTTCAGAAATTATTTGCTTCGTGTTTAAAACTGGTCGTGCTTAGAGAGTATTAATTTTTACAACTGAGGTATACCTTGTAGACTTAATTAGGATTTTGTGACCGCCACAGGCACGAAAACGAAATAAAGCAATTTGAGTCCCATGTCCGTATGTAATATGATATGGCGAGGCCTCTTACATTTTCAGTTCACGACCTTATTATATAGGTACCCTAAAATTCTGGTATTGGTAAATTTTTCCGGATTACCCGAATACGTGTAAATACTTAATGATAAATACTAAATTCGATGTATTATATTATTATGTATTATACAATTCACTAATCCAATTTATAAGGAGGTTTTCTGTGTCTAAATGGACATGCTGTATAGCCCAATGGACATATACTTAGTACGAGTCCACTAGAAAAAAAACTTAATATAAGGGGTAAAAATAAAAATCTGTAGGTAATTTTCAAAATAATCTGTAAAAACTAAGAACTATAGAAAACATTTTGTGAATACAAACATTTTTAAGTACGTACCTACCTAACTCTATAGTTGTTGACAAAATGCATTGTGTTTTCTTTTAGTTAATATGTTTGGTAATAAGTAATAACATATAATCATAGAGATTTAACATTTTTACCAAATATTTAGTTAAATAATTTTCTAAACATTATATAATTATAAAATATTTAATTTTAATACAATCATACCCATAAGTTTTTCTTACAGTACTTGAGCAGTATTTAAAATACATGCAATTTTTTAATAAGTGCTTGAACCTCATACGTATATTGTAGTTAAAAATGCACCAAATGTTTTATTTTAGTATCTACCTACCCATCATATATAGCAATTCACACATATTGAAAATAGATAATCACATTTTTTATAAGTCTTTGAAGATCAAATTTTGAAGAAAAAAAAATGTGTTTTTACTCATTTTAAATAATGAGCAATGTTTTTTTGTTTCAACGATTGTAGTTATTATTTGGTAATTCAAAAGATATTAATTATAGGAACTAGTTCTGTACATTAAATCATATACTATAGTATCGTCTTAATACAATAACATTTTCAAAATATTTAGTTTAATTTGAATCCATTTTACCATTCTACAGTACGTTGGTGTTGACTATTTAGTTAAAAAAATAATAAAAATATTATATTATATAATATTATAATAATAAATAATATCACAGCTATATGCGAAAATGCTATGATTTTTTCAAAAATTAGTCCAAATCCAACCTATTGTACTCCTAATAGAAGAATAAAATACTTAAAGTTATGTTTATATATTATAAAATATCCTTAAAAATAGATCACACCATCTCTACTCACAATCTCTTTTCATATACAACGATTTATTATTGAATTCGAATTTAACATATCCATTACAAATACTTATACTCAATCACAATTTATACTCGAAACCTATTGTACAGCAGAGCAAGTTCAATGGTTTTCGTTGTATAATATAATATATTCAATATCAACTATCGCAGAATATAATTTATACCTAATGTTGTTTGTTAAAAAATATGCTTGATTAGATTTTTCTGTACAATAGTTTGGGGTGAAACCGCATAGTTTAGATTAATTTTACCCTCGATTTTTTTTTTTATAGGTAGGTAGGTACTATAATATGGAATGCTGTCACTGTTTTAGGGTCGAATAATTATTGGGAAAGACTGCGGAAGTTTGGTTATTCTACTACTTTACAAGGGAGGAGGGGTTAGACACAGAGTGGATATTTACAAATAGATCTGGACGATCGATAATACAACCATTATTGACATGTTTTGCAGGAATTCCAAATCGCCGAACAGCCGTCTATCATTACGCTGATTGAGTCAGCTGTCGGTGGGAACTCGGACACGTGCAGCATATGTGTCGGATACAAACATCAGTTCGATATTATTACCGACGGATCGGGCACAGCCCGACGGTTATTCGCCGTCCAAGAGGGCACCAAAGCTCACCTGGTGTCGGCCACCGATCTCTACGAGGACGAGGAGCCTGAGTTGCTGTTGTGCTATAACAGTAACGACTTTTAATTCCCATTCCTGAACAAACACACACACACACTCACACACTTACACTTACACTTGTAAACATATATATAGGTACAAAGCCCGTCTTATCTGTCGGTGTTATGAGTTATGATTTTTGAAGAACTCGTTTCAATTATATTTACTCCACCCCAATATATTTCTGAACATTTTAATACGCACGAATATCGAATATGAAATTAATCGTTTGTAGTACCTATAGTATATTATTATAAAATTACCTATATTGTATTAGATTATAGGTGAGCAGTCTAAGGAAAAAACGGTTCGTTGCATCACTTGTCACACACTCGCATCACCACTTTATAAATTGAAAATTCAAATTATAAGCGAAATCTACTTATTTATTTTTTCCAATTCGAAATTAAATATATAAATTATTAAAACGAATATATTAGAGAATTACTATAACAAAACCATCCATTGTATTTACATATTATAATAAACTGTATCGCTAAATAATATGTTAGCCCTATAAACCAGAAATCTATCGTTTATTTATAATTCGGGTATTTCGTAGCCACCGCCTTCATTATATCACGTAGATACTAATTCACGATAAAAATCCTTTATAACATATTTACATGTATAATGTAATATGTCTTATGGCTGATGGATATTCTATAATTTTGTGCGACACGGAGAGCGTTACCGTGACGCCATATGGCTGGAAGCCTAAAATATAATGAATTATATTTTTCTGACGATTACACGTTACAGTTGCCATGTCAACCAAACAATAACAAAGATGAAATAATTAATTTTATAAAGTCCGTAGGCTGTCCCTAGCAACCTAAGATTAATATAATAAATTAGGTTACCATAGCAACCTCATTATACTTTTTTAACTTATGTTCAGAATCTAGGAATGTATTAAATTTACAAGACATATTCATGTTCCGATGTATCTACATACAGTGTGGATACTCCTTTATTTTTTACTATATTATTCACTGTACCTACACATCCGTGCAATACCAATATGAACGCATATGTACAGGAAATTCAATGTTTGATTTGTACTTTGCAATATTTCCTCATTGCGTTCTCTTTTTTTTATGAGTCGGTGTTGATAGATCAATTTAATAAGCATAATATATGTTATATTATATTATATATAGGTATCATATATATCACATATTATCAAACCGTTCAAAAATCAAATACTAAATAAATAATAAAGGTGATGTATAATCTGTCGTAACAGCAGGCCCTAATTCGGGAATTTTAGTGTACGTTATTAGTGAAATAAACATGGTATGTTTGAATATACTAATAGTTACGATCTTATACGTAATAATTTAATATATATACATACAGGTTTTAGTATATGGTTTTTTTATTCAGTCCCCATTATTTAGCTGTGTACAGTCGCCTCATCCACATAAAGTTTGAACGGCTCTGCCAATACACGTCGATTTATGTGGAAAAATTATAACCCCCAGTGTGCGTCATATTTTTCAATTTGAAAAATAAAATAAACTCGCCTAAACTTTATAATGATAAAATATAATTTATCGATGGGCGTACATTATTATATCGGAGGTACGGTATAGCGTGTCAATTACCCGTCTCGCCTTTCGCGCGGCAACACAGCTCATCCAGAACGTGTCACGCACACGCCACAGTTAAAAATGCATCGATAAAACCAATAATATTACAGGCATGTATAAGATTATTATACTCCTACTGCATTTTATATTATGCAGTATAATCCATTTAACCAGATACGCTAATTTGTTCAGTCTAAATAGTCTCGGAAATTTCTAATAGTTTCCATGCAGGATAGACTGAAAAGGTAAAGGTATTACGCTGTCCGCTGTTGTAATAATAATAAATAGGATTCACGTGGACAGTGTCATAGCCAGGATTATGGAATGGGTTTAACTGGTTTAAGTATATAAATATAAAACAATTTTTTTATGGTTTTCGTGTATAAATAATACATTTATTAGGGGAAAAAATTTCAAAGAGGAGGGGGGGGGGGGTAAACAACTAAAAAAAAACCCCTGGCTACACCACTGGTCGTAACTACTGGTAGTTTCTCATTTAAACTTTAAAAGCTTACGAATAAAAATAAAACAATTCGTTCGATATTTGATATTTTCCAAACCAAAATTTTAGTAATATTCTGCTTTAGGTTACCATTTTTAATAAAAATATATATATACTCGTACACACACACATACCTTCGCATATAAAATATATATATATATATATAATTCATAATATATAGTTTATACATACGTTATACATGCATACATACATACATACAAAAATTATCATACATTCTCATACGTCAAGTATAAATTTAGATGAAATTCCGCGTGTTTAAATTCATTACAGGTTCTGACGGTTCTGTATATGATCTATTCACGCTCGATTTCTTTCTAGTACTATATTAATATTGGCTGTATAATGAGTTTATAATTAATTCTACGCTTCATGTTTTACAGACACTTGTCATTTTCAAAAACTTAGCGAGACGAACAATACGACTGAATTTGATTTCCATTGGAATTCCATACCGAAAGACATAGGTAATTATAATGAATCATTTGCATGTGTGATGAACCGTACGTATAAGCGACCCGTCTAATTAAGCATTGCAGTTTGGAGTGTCAGTGAAAAATCAAACTTTACGAGACCGCAGAATCAGTTCTGTCGAACGTCTGACGATTTTTTATGTTTTTATAATTTTTTTTCATCCGCCTGACATGACATCACACGGTTTTAACGACGTCATTTTAACGACAAAACAACATTTTGTTTACGTTTTATCAGCTACATAATATTATTAATATTATTAAACATTTAAACGTATGCAATAGGTACACTGTATGATATTATTCACTACTATGAATTTTTTAAGAATAATTTTCCATTTAAAAGAGCTTTCTAGTATCGATTTGCAGATCCACGATATCTGATCACACTATAGTGCAGCCAATTTATTCGGATACCTAGGCTTAAATTTAGAATAAAAAATATGGATACACCAAACCGACATCCAAACGGGTGTATATTTTTAATTTACCAAATTATTATCAATAGTTGAATATTGCTGTTATAACTTTTAATACTGATCATATTGTTTGAACCCACTAGAATTAGACATTTTCCGAACATTTTGGCCATGACCATAGTACCATAATACTGTAATAATATTATTAAATAATAACCATGTACCTTACAAGGAGTTTACTATATTATATAGTTAGATATTGTATAAAAATAAAATTATTTTGTGTTTCCACAGTGTGTTCCTTCCCGTACATCATAGCATTTACCACGGATACAATGGAAATCAGACTTATAATCAATGGCAATCTTGTTCAGACTATGGCTATGCCGAAACTAAAATTAATTTGTTCCAAGGTACCGAGTCATCGACTACATCAATTTTCTTTTTTATCAAAATTCATATTTCAGAAAATATATTTTCCATTTACGTGTTACTACTGGTAATATATTTCATATTTTGTAATTATTTTTTTTTTACATAGAACGACATATATTTCGCAACTACTGCTCCAGAATTTTTCCACGGTAAAATGGAGAGACTGCAAATGGACCAACAGAAAGCAGAACGAGAAAGCATGTCACCGCCTGCTTCGCCACACTGTAAATATGTTTATTTAGTTATGCAGCTATAGTATATATATAGGTAGGGGAGCATGGGGCAAAGTGTTACGGTAACAATTATTTGTAATACGCAATTGGTAACACCAAAATAATTGCGCGAAATTATCAACATTAACTATGTGCATGCTATCGCTGATAAACCAGTTTAATATCAAACTTATTTTAATAAATAATTTGAAAAAGTAAAATGCATTGGAAAAAAAACTTGAATCAATCAAGTTTATCTTTAAAAAAAGTATTTTTATTTTATTACATTGTCTATCATGTACATAATAAGATTTCCATGGAATTTTCTTATAATTTTTACGTTGTACTAAAAATCGCGGTTAAAGGAGGCAGGTTTGGGCTAACTGTTACGAGGTAAACTATTACAATGTTAAATACTAACTAAAACTTGATTACATTTTTATAATTTTTTTTAGTGTTTTTATACAAAGTTTGTGATTTAGTTATGGATCCCTAAATTTACTTTTTGGTATATACAGTTTGCAGTGTTTGCACATTTTATTGATAAGTATATAACATGGTGTAAACATTGCACATTTTAACTAAATATTCATCTTCAATATGGATTATATTAGTATCTAATATAATTAATGATTGGAAAAGGCTAGAAAGGTCTAACATAATATAAAAATGTATATTGACTTATTTATATTATTATATCCCAGGTGTTTAACACATTGTCCCGCCTACTGTTACTAGGACGTAGATAGAAATTTCTTGGGGAGCAACCGTTTATCAAAACATATTTTAGCGTCCATTCCTACAATTTAAAAGTATGTTAAATATTAATACTTTTGTTAGGTATGGTTGCGGGGCCCAGCCAATCCTTGGCCACGCCATTAGGTACTGAATTTTTGTCACGTGTAAATTATATCAAAAAAGGGAAAAATATATAACTTGATATAATAGTTATAAAGCAATATAAGACGTACAATAAAGATACTTAGGTAGTTTGAATAAACACACTATAATATATTCAGTGGTATTTTAACCATAAAGTAGGTTTAAGACTCATATTCGCACAAAACAATAAACTTAATATCATATATTACATACAATCTATCCTTATCTACACTTACAGGTTTTTAACATAAAATAATAAATAATTCCATAAGTTCGTCTAAATAATATATTGTACAACTAATATAATCGATTAACAAACAAACAATGCTTAACATTTTCATTATACGCTCTAACTTTGAATGATAGGGGGTGGGGCCGAAAAAAACATCATTATTACTAAACACATAATATACGAATCTTAAATGAGGTAAACCAAAAGTCGTGTAAAAATACATGAGTTTTAACATCAAAGGTTGGAAAATCATACAGTAGCTGTATTACGTTCCATCTCTCCTTATACCTTATTTAAATCAGAAGTATCAAACGAGTATTTCTTTGTTCTTGAAATTGATTTAATACCTCTGAACAAACTTATACAATTCTGTATTAACATTACTTGATCAATAACTAAAGACCCGCGGCAACCGTAGGTCTTCGTTTCGAGGGTCTAGCGAAAATATATTTCGATTTGTATACGCACTCGTAGAAACTCAACTCAAAATTGACTTCAATTAATTTCCATGTTTGATTTATTCCGCGAAGTTTATTTAGTTATTATGCTTTTCGATAAAATAATAATAATAATAATAATAAAAAACAATACCTTGAATTTAGAATTTTTCCAACGAAATATTGTAAAACTACTGGGTATAGCGGCCAAGACGTCATCTAACCGTTTCGACAACAATAGTGAATAATACACAATTAATATTAGCGTATTTTATTTTAGTTATAGGTATTATGGAAATATTTTGTTAGCACACCGCGGTATAACAGGCAAATGTATAATATAACGTTGTGTTCAGTGCTTTACCGTATCTCGATTAAAACCAACAAATGGCGTTCAGAGACTATATTTTTGAGTAGGTACATGGCCGAGATTAAAGAAGAGTGCATATTTTATGGGTTATCGATTTGTTTGTTGTGTATCATATTATAACAAAAAAATAGTTGATGGTATTAGACAACAAGAGTAATTAATGTTTGGACAAATAATAGTACTTTTTTTAGTACACTTACATACGGGGAAAACCTGTAGGTATTCATTTGATTTCCCCAGTTCCAGTGATGGCTTATTTAGTTATTTACGAGGGAAATCATAGCGCACTTCCTCTGAAGTTACACGTACCGGTCGTACCTACACCTTACTTCAATAATTATCGTTTTGTTGTATTATATAACATTAACATAATAAAGAAGGTAAAATGCAATCAAAGTCTTGATTGTATTTATTCGATTAACATCAAAAGTGTATATTATATACAAAATATAGCTTTATTGAGACGAGGTGACATTCATATTGTACCTACTTATAATAATATAGTAATATACTTATTATTATATACATATAATAATAGTATTATTATATGAAGTAGGTACTAAGTAAATCTTGGGTATAATGTCAATAACAATTCGGGAAAGCAGTCTGCAATAATTATATTTACATAACATATATTTAATCAAGATGACCTAAAAATAAATATTACCATGATTGCAAAGCCATATATTGAATATTTGTATGAAATATTTTTTTTTTGAAAAACAACAGATTCAGAATAACTTTAAATAAAAAAAACTCCCTTTATTCCAATTTGTATATAACATATAAAGATACGTGCATAATGCGGCTATATGAGCTATCGATCAACCTAAGCTACTTAGAAAACGTTGACGTCAAACTCAAACTTAACGTTTTGAATGCAGAACAGCAAAACAACAATAATCGAATTTTTTCACTAACTTAACGCACCTATATGCTGCTTCCAGAATTTTAATGTATTATTTATTGATTTCCTCACCATCTAAATGTGTAACGAATACCTGTGACTAACTTATCATTAGCCTAGTCGAATTTTTTTTTATTCCTTATTCTGTTCCTCAGTGAAAATTATATACTTCACAGGTGCACTTATAAGTTATATTATAATATAAAAATACATTTATCGATAGGGAAGAACTTTGGGTGAACACCTATCATATTCTTCTCGTAAATATCGCGATTTAACACATCTTCGTGTGAATATACGAGTATGTAATTCCGAGAAAATAAACTTAAATACCTGTATATATATAATATTTAATACATATTTGTTAAAAATTAGGTATTTGGATTTTGGATTTAAAGATAGCCGGAAACACATAGATTTTCGGAAAATACCGATTCGTATAATGATTATTTTATAATTAAATAATAATAAAATTAATCAATTATTGACTATGTCTATAACCTTGACAGTGTATGAAATTATCAACTCATTATAACTTATTAGTGATTTCAATAATTCAATTTAATGCAATAGGCTAATCGAAAAATACACTTGTGAAAATCTAAATCATATCCAGATATCCGATAGCAGTGTCTATAAAAAAATTCTATTCAGAATAAGATTGAACCACTCGGCCGACCAAAACACGTTTTTTCCGCGCATCCCCACTGCAATCCGGACATCGGTGAGACGACGGCCGGCGACGACTGTCAGCCAATCACAGAACGCATAGCCATCGCATGAGGCGGGGGAAGTCGGGCACTGTTCGGCGCCTCAGTCTGCACGTGCGAAAGCGGTTCAATCTTATCCTGAATAGAGTATAGCAAAATGATATTATAGTGCTTTACTATATTATATATATAGTGTCCGTAGAAGGTAAATAATTTGCGACGTTCAAATCATAATGCCAGACGTTTTGTGTTTTCAGTGTCACCGGAAACCAAACCGCTGCGCCTGTACCGGATACCTTTAAACGCGCTCACCGGCGTGGTCGGCCCGTACGACCGGAAATGCGTCAACGAGAGCGACGACTCGAACGAGAACAAGACCGTCGAGAGCCTCAAACTGTCGGAGAGCAAGTCCCGGACGTCGGCGAGCAGGAGCTGCACAGCATCGCCGACGATAGGTCTGAACGCGACTAATCTGCTGCTGCACAAGACATGAACGTTCCGACGATCGTTACTCACAAAATAAATTATACAAAAATACTTTTCAACGCGTACCTACAAAATGTTTTTAAAAAAAAATTGTTATTACCGCGCCAATCAATCGGCAGCACACTCAGGCGGCGACCCGCCATCGCCTTTGACCAGCCATGGTCATCCACAGACCCGGCGGGAAGTTATTATGATTTAATTATTAAAAAAAATAATTCCATTCCCGATGCCCATACGGATACCGTATACACTTATATTGTAATATTATATTATACTACCGTGATAGCGGAGAAGGAGCTCGTTATATCATATGGCGGTGTCAATGCACAACAAATCCAAAACCGCTTAGATACGCTAGCTAATGCAGTCCTTTAAAACTATTATTATTAACTGTATATTATTATCTTCTAACAATCCTTCCATGTTATAAATAAAAATATTATACGCATTTACTGTTTGAAAATATAAAACACAAAACAACGCATAAAATCAATAAATATTTACTGCATTTTATTACATTGAATCGTTGCGAATCGTTGACTTTCGAAAATGACTTGACTCGACCCATATCCACTACACACTTACCAGTAAAGTGTATCGTACGTCTTCTAATCATTATTTTACAGTTTAAGGGTATGTACGTAGTACAATACGGTGATCGAGATGTTTAAGCTCGCAATAATATTTTATTCTGATAAATAGGTTATTTATTAGTCAATACCTTAAAATATTGATTTTGTGTAGAATTTTCTGTTTTGGTATTTTTAAATGCACAAAATTCATGAATATTCTGAAAGTCTCGTAGTTAGTAAACCTCTCTTTGTACCCTAAATTAAATTTATTGACTAAGTTTTTAAATGTCCACCATTATTTTTAATTTTAAAAACGTGATCAGATATATTTTTTTTAGTATTTAATTTATGATTGGAATACTGTTAAAATTTTAAAATGTGATGTTATACAATATGTCTATATATGAACGGGTGTAAAAAGTTAAGTTCAACAAAGTAGGGCACATCTCATTTAGTCTATAATTCAAACATTATAATACTTCAATAATATTTTCTGGACTAAAAAGTAGCCCCCTCCCCTTATAGTATTAAAATAAATATACTAAATAAAATGTTTAGTACAATTAAAAAAACAAATATATTTAAGACTCCGTTAACATTAAAAATTATAAAGTAGTTTGGTGTAAAAATAAACATAATGTTAAAACTTCAAAATTACCATCCTTTACGTATATTATTGCTAAACATACCGCATACAAATAAATAAATTATACATACGTTCCGCCGTTCTTTATATTGTACTGTATAAGATTATGCGAGAAAAACTAATTTTCTATTTTTGTTAATTAAACGATAACTGGATATCTATAACTTATATACATTTACATTTAGTTTAGTCAATAATATTAAATTTAATTATTAATTACCTACCGTTATTGTTTCATTTCATCATCGGATTACTCGACAGCAGGCCACAAATACCTATATATATTTATATACATAAGTATAATAACACATACAAATACTATTAAATTAAAAATCTAATGATATTCTTAAAGTTTAATATTTTGAATTTGTGTCATAATGTCTGAATATAATTTAGGGTTCCAGTCTCAAATATTGGACGCGTCCATTGTTTGACTCTGACTCGTGAATTCGGATGATTATTTTTTGGTTGAAAATTTTTAACGGCCGTGGTCAACATTTTGTAATTCCTTGGTACTTAAAAAATCCTATTTAACGTGTATTGTTATTAAAATGCACAAGTATTTTCAAAAAACTTTAAATTAAATTATATATTTCATAATCCATACGACGGTATTATTATATACTTACATATTATATGTCTTATATAAAAACTTATCTGTGCTCTGACTTCCGGTGCCCAACTTCTTAACAACGAGCAAGTACCTATATTAATATTAATTGCAGTAGAAATAAAAAATATATATGAAATCGGATAGAAGACTAAGTTAAATGTTAAAAGCACTCACTATGTCAATGGAATTGATTGTATGTATAATAGTATGCACTGTGTTATTTTTTTCTCATAATCGTACCCAGGCACTAATTACAAATTACCCAACCCTATTATTCTATCATCTGCAAACAGAATGCGCCAGTGATCGATTTTACGACTAAATTTACTTTCGAAAAATAATATAATCCCTCATATACACCTATCGTATATAGCTATTCGAAATACCTATCGTCGGAATAAAAAATGACATCGTACAACTTCACAATATGTTGTCGTCAAGAATTAACATGAAATCGATAAACTCTAGAGTTAGCTATGTCAAGTATTAAACATGCGAGCGTTGTTATAAGTGCGGCATTATGTTTTCTAGATCACAGTTATTTTAATTATTTTCAACAACCCATCCGTGGAAGATCGATTAATCCTCCGTCCCTCCAGCCACCTTCACAACTGTGCACAACATTTCCAAAACATGCATCGCACCGATGAAGACTCTGTCCCCGGATATTGAGTTTCAATTTTTTTGCGAACTATCTTGAGCTGGGCCGAATAGACGTGATCTCGTATCTCTACTCGTCCGCGACCATATAATAATATCGTCAGAAGGTATATTATGATCAAAAATTACAAAAACCGCCAAAATGACACGCACAATATTGTTGTACACGTTGACATTGTTTATTTTTCGTTTTTTGTTATCTCAAGTACATTATATTATTATTTTTCATCCGACTGAATTATTATTATTATTATAATATAATACTAAACACAACTGTATACAGGTACTTCTTCTATATTATAATATTATATCATACGAGCCACGAGGGGATTTGAACGTTCACGTATTATTTACGTGGTCGTCGTACACAACAGTTTTAAGTTTGGGATTATAATGTATCTATAAACTGCAGTGACCGTACACGAAGGTTGTGGATTGAACCACTGCCCAAATTTCAGGAGCCTTTTTCGTTTTTGTCTAGTCGAACACCATAATATATCGACTCTTGTTTATGAGGAACAGTGTATTTTAACAGAAACCCAATGACCGAAAAAATAAAAATAATTCTCGAAGAACGTCCGCTATCCACTACCACGGTTTTTCATAGTTTCAGTTTTATCAGAAAGACTCCTATCAACTATACTACCTAAATTGTATACAATATTATAGTGGCAATATAGCTATCGATCCATATCCAACCATTTTTGAAAGCGTTTAATAATTATTATGGTTCCATATAAAACCGTGGCTTTTCCCGTTTGATGGATTAAATGGATAAAGTACGGTTTTATCCGACGAAACCAGGCATCATAAGTCACGTGTCACACGTTTCTAAAATTTCGAATTTCTCCACGTAGGTACTCATTCCATTTGTTGAAATCAACGTTCGACAAATAATCGTTATAATACACGTCCGGCACACAGAAATCCGTATCCTTCGTATCTCCACACAGGGTTTCAACCTATATGTAAATTTATACCTTAAAGATTTCGATGTCTTTTTTTTAAACGTTTGGAGTTACCTATTATACATAAATATATATATATAAAATATTATACTAATATTATATTAATATTTACACGATGTATGCGTTGTTGTTCTGTTGGCGACATTTCCGTCGAGTATAATATGCAGCGCAGTATTCGAAACTTTATAATATATTTGATATTATAATAATTATTATTAAACAATCTTAGTTTATAAAATAAAATCTATCTTTCCAGTATGTTATAGTGTTGGGAACGGGTCCTGATAAAAAAAATATAAAATATTATTATTATTATTATTATTATTATGTATAATATGTGTGAAAAAATTATCATATCGTTTTTCAAGTAAGTATAGTAATGGCCGTATAGGTACTTGTAACCTAACCTATCGAATAGAATTTAGCGGTATCGATAAAAGTGCGAGTTGGTACAATATTGAAATATTGAAAATATAAAGTAAAGCCGTTAAGATTTAATAAACGTACTAAACATATTATTATTATCGCATCGAGTGGCAGTGTATAAATTCTATTTCAGATTTATATTCGTATTCGAAACCTAGCGAGATATTCTGATACCGGTACATAGACATTTTCAGATTATGTTAATTTATTATTTCCCCAACTGTACCTATTTCAACTGACATTTGACAATATATACAGGATGATTCATGAATCATGCACACCCGACACCATTTTACCCTTTAATAATGTAATTACTCAAATTCTGCTTTTTGGACACTTTTAAGTAACTGTAATTAAACACAATATTTTAAGATATTTATATTTTTGTATAATATTTAAAGAGTAAACACTAGTGATGAAACAAACTCACTTTTCATATGAAAAGCACACTTTTTTACTTCTAAGCAGATTTTTTTTTACAATATTGATACCTACAATCTACATCTTAATCAAAATTCGAACGATTAGTTTCTGAGATATACTTTATGCACCAAGGATAATAATCCTTAATAATAGTTTTACATAAAATGTAAAATGGATGCTGTATTTAATCTAGTAGGTACTTATTTTACTCAGGCAATTTTTACAAATTAAAATATCTAAATCCATTCATGTCTTTTACCATTACATTATTACCATAGCAATATATGATATTCTTGATAGGTAACCTATACATGGCTAGGTACATGCAGTCAAATAATGTAGAAACTACTCGTTTGAATTTCAATTTGCGTACATCGAAATTTAAAAAAAAAAAAATCTGCTTAATAATGTACATTGGAAAACAGAATAGGTAGTACATCTTAAAAATATTGTATAGAGTGGGTATACTCAACAAATTCAAAAACCAGAATTTTAGTGAGTTCATTATTAAAGAAAAAATGAAGATGAGTAACTTGGTCACCTTCTATATAAATACGACGTGTAAATACCAATCGTTAATTCACGTGGCCTTCTAAATATGTAACTAATAAAATGTAGGTTCTTGCCTAAAATCCACCTATCACGCCCCTGCAGCAGCCACTCGAAGTAATGAAATATTTGATACATATTATAACCGATATATTTTTAACTTATTGTGTGTTTATGTGTTTAGGGGTAATATAAGATATATTATATTATGTTTTAATCAAAATGAATGTCAATTTTTCCCCTATTATATACCTATAGTATATACTATTGTAATAATTATATTATAGTGTTATTGTAATAAATAGTTTTACCTACCTTTACTTATATTATATTCAAACGTATGATTTTTTTTTCATTCGACGATAACGTTTATCTCGAACCGATGTTTGTTAACGTGATATGTATTCCATAATTTGTAAATCGCAGGTATTAATCGGCGCTGACCGATATTACTTGCCAGAGAGTAAAGCGTATTATTAATATATAAAAGGTATATATTAATAAAATATATATATCGGTTGTTATTTCGAGTTGTGTATCTATATAATTTATGAACCTTGTTGTATGTTATGTACCTATATACCTACTTACCGCTTAAACGTTATATTGAATATGAATTGTCTACATTTTATTTACCATGTTATCAAATTAAAACAATACAAATACCATTATCGAGGAATGATTAGGTAACTATTATATTATAATTATAACACTATTATAAATGTATCATGCATTATATATATTTATATAATATATAAATATTTTACTAATATTATGATTAAAAATAAATTTCAAAAGCGTATAATATATATATATATGTGTGTGTATTACTGAAATTGATCAGCTGATTTTATACGTGTTTTGGACATTAACTCTTTTCAATGCTCGTTGATTGATGTTTGGTTTTTTTATATAGTTTTGCTAAGCGTTACAATATGATCATGTAGGTACCTACCTAGGTATGTCGTATGTGTACTCGTGTAATAGATATTTGGCTTATAAAATGGTTGTATTCGTTTCAAGAGAGGTATACTAATGCACTGTGCAAGGATTAGAATCGACTGAATCGAACAAGTATCTGGTCGGTTATGACTATTTTGGAGATGGTGCACGTAAAATTAAATGTCAAGTGATCAATGATGTGTAAACGACAAACTCCGAAGTGTTCATAAAATTCGCACCTCTAGAACAAGACTCACACAACTCAAAATGTATAGTTTTGAGAAAATGCGATTTTAAGTTTAAATCCAAGCTATTTTAAACGGTTATATACATATGTGTTTGAAATTACAAACGTAAATACTTGCAAACATACTTTACGATATAACTTTTTCAAATATTATGAAATTCTCTTTTAAACCCAAAAAGTTAGACTTGTGGCATTTTACAACTTTTAAGTAAATGCAAGACTGCAATACTTTGAGATGTGGTTGTGTATTGCATACAGTAATTGATTTTAAGGCAGCCATATAATAAAATATGGCAGTACCTATTAAATTTCATATCGTGACTGCAATATCACAAATTATAAAACGCAATACCGCCAAAACCCATTGTAGTTATGCAGTCAACATATACGATAAATATAGCTTTTTTACTATGGCAAGAACGCCACAAATTGAAATAAGACAGTTTTGAATTATGATTTCAGTAAATGCATAAATTAAAATAAGTTCTTTGCTTTGAAAATTAGCTAAAGACTAAATTGGTAATCAATACTGCCACATCTTTTTAGTGGTTAAATGAAAAACTATATTGAATGTGGCATTTTTGCATTTTATAGAGCTATAACTTTTTCACTTCATTCAAACGTAGTAATAAGTCATAACTCAAAAATAAAAACACATCTTCGTAAAATCAATACATTTATCGCACCAACCAGAATCTAAAAGAATTACGTCAATTATTTAAAATTTCAATTTTAGCACAGACTTTTTCTTAGATAAATTTTAGAAGTATATAATATTATCGTTGCACATATTAATGTATTTATTAGTTATCCAAAAAACTTCAAATTTGATTACTTTATAATATATATTGTGATGTTATCCATTAATCTTAATGATTTAACATTTCTTTAAAATGTGAACTAATATTCATCATTTATTCGTTCAATGACATATTACGTATGAACAAGTGCCTAAAAATATAGTATAGCCCCTTATTAGATGACTCCTAAATAACTATAAATAATTCCATAAACCGTGAATGTATTATACTTACATAATAATAATAATATTATATTGACTCACTGATAGGTGTACAAACATTAATATAAGATCTATAATATATAATATTACGCTGGTAGATATGTATTTAAAGTTAAAAAAGCAGGTAAGTGGGTGTCATCCTGTTGTACTGCCTACTGGTTACAAGTGGGCCACTGTAATAGATGGTGTTAAATTTGAATTCAATGATAAAATATCATTGTATACGAAAAACGATTCTGAACGGAGACAGTAGTTTGTCAGCCTAAGATATTTTAAACTATATTTAAATTGGTATTATTAATACGGTAGCTGATAAGTTGAATTAATATTATTTGAATATTATCATATTTCAATATTTGTATATAATAATATGTACTTGAGAAGTTTCATTACCTGCGAATAATAATTTTAAATTACAATACAATAACTAAAATATTTACTGTTGGTTATTTAATATTTAATTTCATCCGAATTTCAAAAAATAAACATTAGGTGTAATTTTTAAGTAGTTACGATTATTAGTTTTTGAATAACAAGAAAATCATTATTTGAGAATTTGTAAATTTACGGTTGGATATCCAATGCATAACTTAAAACGCTCGTAAAAATTTAATTTGACATTCCTGTAAAGATTTTTTTTTTATTAAAAGTAAAAAAACTTAAGGGGAAACTTGTATTACATTTACATGTATTAGATATGAATAGAAATTTCCAACTTTAATATTAGGTGAGATTCATAACTAGGAAGCCAATATTATTTTGGTGGAAACGAGTAACTCCCCATGACTATTAAGCATTTAAAGTAGGTGCATATTAAGTCCAAATCGTCAAAATTGAAATAAAAATTATGACAATTTTGTGATTTTTGAAAAGTATAATTTAATTGTATTATTTGTATTATTTTATTTCGGACTTCTTAGAGGAGGCTTTGTAAAGTAGTGCTTTAGGTCGTCCGCAGTGTCCACAATAGACTCTCGTTTGTAATAATATTTCTGATTTAAATCTAACCTAACCTAACCTATAGGAAATCATTTAACTCTTAGCTCAAGAGTATATAACTAATACAATCATATTCATATAATATATTTTTATAAATATTTTTTGTTTTTACTATAGAGTTAAGGTTTCGGCAACTGAGGTCATTAGCCTGGGGTACTGTAGATTTTAACACGTGTGTGTATGCTTGGCAAGGATTTGTTGCTAAAATTCTCGAGTGGTTACCCATCCAGAAGCTAGCAACACTGGCCGATGCGTACACTCACAGCGTTTTTTCATTTCAATCGTGGCCCCGCACCACTATATTTTTTTATAGACGACAGTCCCTCGACGTCTCGACCTAGAAAACCGATACGTACACTCAGAGCATTTCCTAGTTTCAAGGGGCCCCGCACCACTATATTTTTTTTATAGACTCTTTTCGATAAATGTTAGATACTCAATCAAGTCTTCTGATTTAGGTACTTAAGATTAATATTTTTCAGACGACATAATTTGAAAGAGAGTGTGTGTGAACTCTGCAGAAACAAAATATTGTCATTATTAATATTGTTCGTCAACTTTAATAATTCAATTACCTAAGTCAATAATAATAATAATAATCCTTACCCATCGGACTAAAAATAATATAGGTTGACAAAAATTTTAATGACTGAAAAGAAACTTATTTCATGAGAAAGTTCATCGCCTCCCCAGATAGTACTTCTCACCAATATTAATGATTTGGATTAGTGTACCTAATACTACAAATAGTTGCTTCCAATCATGTAACATCATTTTTAAAGTGTCTCTTGTCTCGAACAAATAACTGGGTGATTTGATTTTATAAATGCTTATATATAGAATGTTATCATTCATTAAACTTAAACAATATTTGTTGTGTTTATTTCATTATTATCTAAAATCCTGTCATTTGTATTATGTATGTAAATATTTTTAACCCACATGTTAAAGTCCATTATTATTTTACTGGTAGATTAATATTATCTCTAAGAACATACTTGATTAACAAAATGCATGGACAAATTATTATTTTAAACTATCAGTATCAAGTACCATAGAAATGCTATACTTGCAGGAGCAGAAATTGGTTTTTTTAGGATATTATAGTGTCAACTATCAGCAAAATAGTATTTATATGAATTGTTTAATTTTGACAATTTATTAAAGAACATGACAATATAATACCTATTGTTAATTTATAGTTTCTATTTATAAGATAAGTAGGTATATTATATTTATTAAAAGTGTAAAAGTTGCATTAATTATTTTGAATAAAGTGGATCTATAGGGTCACTCAATCAAGACATTTATTGTTAAAGTTACTTTATATGAAGTAATTAACTAATAATTTAACACGAGACAATCATTATTTCTTTATTTTTATTTTTTTATTTTGAAGCAAAATGTTTTTTGGAATATTTGGATCTAGGTACCCTTATGTATAAATTAAATTTCCAACAAGTATTTTTTTGTAGTTTTTGTAGTAGTTTATATGAGCGAAGTAGGTGAACAACATTTTTGTAGGGTGAACTACACTCGGCTCATCAAAACTAGAATGTAGAAGTTGATTTAAACTCCAAATATGTACCTTTACAATAATATGTGAAATAACGGTACCTAGCCTTTTGTGATAATTTGTTATGAAGATATTATTAGTAGGTAAAGGTCAAATTTGGCACTTAAACGGTACTTGATACATTTTCCTAATATCTTAACAGAATTTATGAAGCTAAAAATATAGAAATACCTATATGTACAGTGAGACATGGCCCCACTAAGATATGGTCCATAGTTCATGGTTTTGTATCATTTATAATAATAACAGTTTAAGTAATAAGTTTTTTCATAAATTATTATTTTATAAATTCCACTTCAATGATTTGTTTGAATTATTTAGTATTTGTATGTATTTTTTTGTGAGATCAATAACACCGTTACCAATATGTGTCTCACTGTACCCCGATTTACAATATACAGATAAATCATTACTTTTTTCAGGGCTGTGGATTAACTGCATTTGCATGTTTTTTTCCACGCCGTAGCTTTCCTTCGTTATTATAATACATTATAACTTTTTAGAGGCTTTTGTATTGGCATGAAGCTTTCCTAAGTAAATAATATTTTTTTTGCAAGCCATTATTACTATTATTTATTATTTTCCACAGTTTTTTAATAAAGAATATTTTATAGAGCATATTTTAGATTCTGAGCGAAGCGATGAATGTATTGGTTTTACAATGATGTGTGTTTTTTTTTTTATTTTTTTTTTTATTTTTGTGTCTGTCATCACGTTTTAGGACAGAAAAAATGCTTCGATTTTCTTCAATAGTACCTTTTCTGATAGGAAAGTGAATCTAGTTGGTACTTTGGGGGTCAAAAGTCAAAATTTCCCAGTAGTTTTCATGAGCGCCTGGAAAAACAAATGAAAAATTATGGGAAAAACGGGAATTTTTACGGAAAACCAATTTTCGACAAAATCGATTTTGGTTTTTGGTATAACTCTAAAAGAAATGACCGTAGAGACATGAAATTTTGACCGAATGTTTATATAAGCATTTTCTACACACCATAGCATTTTCAAAATATTCTGACTTATTTTGAGCTGTTAACGGACATTTTAAATTTCCAATCTTTTTGGTTTTTTTTTTTTTTAAAATCAATAACATTTTATTTATTCGTTAAAAATTCTTGAAAATGTAATAGAATGCTCCTAATATATTGTTTCAAAGGCACATGAAAAATATTAAAAATCTGTAGTCACAATTTTTTTTTCTAAGCATTTAAAGTTGAAATTTTGACAAATTACGTAAAAATGACGAAAATTTGCAAATTATTTGGAGTTAGAAATTCATAAAAATTTTTCTTTTTAAATCTAAGGTTTTAAATTTTAACACAAGATTTAACGTAAGTTTTTCTACTTTTATCAAAAATAAAATATCTAAAAGCAATTAAAAATAATTTTTTATGAGTGTTTTAAGTTCATAATTTTATAACATAGGATATTCACTCGATTTCTCATGTAGCGTTTTTCTTATTTGGTTGTAATTCAAAACGAATAATTGTAGATGCATGAAAATTTCACTAAATGTTTATATTCTCATTTTCTATACACCATTCAATTTTGAAAATATTTTGATTTGTTTTGAGCTGTTTACAGACATTTTTAGTTTTCAATTTTTTTAGTTTTTTTTTTTATAATTGTCAATAAAATTTTATTTGGTGGGCCAAAAAGTCTGAAAATTTAATACAAGCTTTTTATATATTGTTACAATATCAGTTGAAAAATTTTAAAAATACATAGGCACGATTTTTTTTTATAAGCATTTAAAGTTCGAATTTTGACAACATTTGTCAAAATCTCGAAAATTATAAATCATTGTAATTAAAAAATTATAAAATGTTCAGTTTTATAACTAAGTGTTGAAAATTTAAAACAAAAATTCTCATAAATAAATCATACTGTAACCAAAAAATCTAAAAAATATATCAACACATTTATTTTTTACAGACATTTTAATTTCAATTTAGACAAAATTTCATATTTAAACCAAGAATAATGATTTTAGTTATTTTGATATAATTTAAAAATATTATTTGTTGGTATATGAAACTTTTAGAATATATTGTTATATTTTATATACACGCAATGGCATTTTAAAATATAATTTTTTTGAGAAAAATGAATTTAACCAACTATAGTAAATACTAATGCCTATAATACTAAAATTAATTAGTTTATTCACAATAATATCATCAAATACATTTAGACTTAGTAAGATATTATAGACTGACTGACCGTCTTCGCTCAGAATCGTTTTTCTTATTCAATGATATTATATCATTGGATTAAAATCTAACACAATCCATTACAGTGACTCACTTGCAACCTACTGTACGACATACACTTACCGCCCTTTTTTAATTTTTTTCTATAAATGTCAATAAAATGTTATTTGTTGGGTATGACAAACCGTTCCCACTCATTTCAACTTTAAATAATTAGGTATAATTAATTAACTATTCGTTTGAAATTAGATTTTTATGTACCTATTGAAATTCTCCAAAAAAAGTGTGCTTCAGAATAGGAAATTAAAAACTTATGTTTCATTCAAAAATATAAGAAACTAAAATTATAACAACAAAAGTAAAATGATAAGTGTATCAATATAATTTATTTTATGGACATTTTTAGTTTTAACTTGGACAAAATTATATATTTACATTTTAAATGAAGAGTTTTTGAATTTATATTTATTCAAACCTATATTATGTATCCATGCAACATAATATGGTATTATATTGTTTACTTGCTCATTAATATAGCATTATACAGTTACAGAATATTATTATTTTTGTACTCTCCAAAAGCCATTATTAAATTGTATTGTTAAATTTATCGTCGATAAAAAGTGAGACAATTTACAATAACAAGATTAAGATGTCTTCTACCAGATTGTCTGGCGCAAATAATTCACAAGGATATGGTATGGAATGTGAGGTTCCAATGTCGATCGACGATTCGGTACGTATTATTCATATTATTCATAGATATCTATTATATAAATGGAAACTGTACTTGGAAACTACTGAACCGATCATTATGATTTTTTCCTCAAAAATCACCTCAAAAAATAAGTCGTCATTTTTAAATGCTATCTCTTCAACGCGTTTTATTCACTTTTCAAAATTCATTATTAAACATTATTAATTTTCAACGATTGAATGAATAACTTAAATTATGACAATGCACTTTCCAAAGTTAACAATACGCGATGAAGAGCCTGTGTTTAAAAATTACAGTATTTTTTATGCTATATTTATGTCAAATTAAACACGATGTACGTATTATTTATAATACGCACGTACATTATTAAATATTATTAATTTAAAAAAATGATTTCCCGGGGCACTTCTATTCCTAGTAAGTTCTAAACTTTAAACGTCAAAACATTTTTATATTCATGACTTTTCTCTGATCATATTATAAATCATCTATTTTTCATATTATTATGTACGCATTCAATTTATATATATACTACACGCACTTACCTAAATATGTGTAATTATCTTCCGTCTAAGATAACATATAATATACATTCAACCGTCAACATTTGATAATATTATTTAGATTGATGAAATGATTACAATGTTTTCGATGCTCAAAATTTCCGATGGTGAACCTCAGCAAGAAACCAAAATAGAAATAGATTCAAGATTAAAAAAAAATACTTACGTACGTATTATACATCGTATATATCTAATCGTAAACGGAAAGTTCGTAAAGTCGATGAAAAACAGATATATTTTAATTTACAATATCGTAGACATATTATTTTATTATATAGGTGCAATTAATATTATTGTTATATTCGATGTTATTTTATAGGGAAAATGGTTATTGGGAATTGACGCTGCAAAGTACACTATACCACGAGGTGAAATCAGTGATTTTGTAGAACCAGAGATAAATTATTTTTCACATGTTTGTAAAAAACATTCATAACATTATGATATACTGCATTCGATCATTGCATTTTATGTTATTATATTATACAGGTTAAACGCAAACGAGGATTAAAAATACCAAAAATCAAAGTAACAGTTAAAAAGCAGAAGCTTCAATCTGCTTCTGTTTTAACGGTTCATACCTATAACTATAACGATTGTTCTATTATCATGAAAATTTAATTATTGTAATTTTATATTATTGTATAGGTTCAACCAAAACACGAACCGGAGATTTCTGAAGCCAGGCCTCCGAGTACGGATTACATACCATTATTACCTGAAAAATCAGCCTCTGATTTAATTGTTAGTACAATATTATGATTTACGAACAATAATTCTTATAATTTAATTTAACTATATGTATAATATGCTAGTGTTATAAATTAGATGAATTCTAAATTAAAGAAATCTAAGATCACAAATATCATATAATATATGATACATATTATGCACCTATAACCAACACTTGTACCAGTATTAAAAACATTAAATTATTGTAATTTTATATTATTGTTTAGGTTCAACCAAAACACGAACTGGAGATTTCTGAAGACAGGTCTCCGAGTACGGATTACATACCATTATTACCTGAAAAATCAGCCTCTGATTTAATTGTTAGTATAATATTAGGATTTACAAACAATAATTATTGTAATTTAACTTAACTAAATTATAGGCGAGTGTAATAAAGAAAATTAACTCAAAGTTAAAAAAATCAAACGCAACAAATGTAAAGAATGTTCGATTTGCCATTAGGAATAAGCTTAAAAATAATGTAAGTATCGTTTTTTTGTTAATAAGTTATATTTAATAATTATAAAAATTATTTAAAAATAGATTATCTTACTTATATTCTTTTAAAGTTATAAATAAATAGTCTGTTACTAAAAATAATAAAATTTTCTAAATGGCTATTATACTACCTACCTATCCATAATATTATGTCTCTTTTTACGGCTTATACCTACCTATAACTATACAACACATTTGATGTTATTATATAGTTGTACACATTTTATTACCTAATGTAGTATGCGATATTTCTAAATCTATATAGGTTTAATGTATAACTTCGATATGAATCATCGATTGTACATTTTGGCATTTGACCAATAAAATAAAATCTTTTTTTTTAAATATATACCTATATATAATTATAAACTATAATTTTGAAATTATAATTATTTATTTTCTATGATATAACCTATGTAGTTTTAATATGTTTTTCATTGTAGTGTAAAATATTTGTACTCTAATTCTAATACATTGTTAACGCATTTCAAATCGATTTTTAATAATCAGAATACTATAAGTATATCGGCACTATATAAGGTTACTTTGATTATTCCTATATCCTACTGTTATTCACATGCTTTTTTAAAATAAAATATCAGGTCTTGGCATCTGAATGAAAATTATTTCTCAATATCGATTTCGACTAACGACATAAGTTTGTAGTTTTTACTGATTTCAATTAAAAATAAAATATTGATTTTTTAATTTAATTTTTTTTGTAGCTCACAATATCGATTTAATCTTTTTCTGGTTTGCCACTAAATTTTAAACATATTTTTTTATTTTTTTTCAATTGATTTACGTTTTTACCATTTTAATTTTCATGTCAACCTATACTTTTACGGAGGGGTTTTAACTATATAATCGATATATAAACTTCAAGCTCTGAAACATAAACTATACTGTACATTATAAAATAATATATTATATATATGTGTATATATAATTATACAAAACGAAATAATTTATGTGAGTCACGCGTATTAATTGATTATTTTTCCATTGCAAAATCGGCTGACGTACCTATAACATTAAAGTGTGAAGATATAGAACCACTAACGTGCACCGAGGATGCTCGAACGAATAGATACTTCAATCGATCAACACCGTATGAAAAAAATAAAAATTAACTGACTTTTGAAGATTTTGAGGCCATAAACAATCAAATCGGATCATTTGTTATTACTTCTGATTATTTGTTCTTATTATTATTAAATACTTGTTTTTCTATGTTTTCTCCAATAAATTAACAAAATAAATAAATTTGTTTTGAATATTATTATATACATTTAATAACCTATTGAGAAGTTCGTGATATTAGGTACTAAATATAGGTTGAAAGAAGGGCGTGGGTTATGGTCGAGATGAATCCTCGATTAAAAACTTTAAGCCATCCGACCATCGAAAACACTTTTAGATTCCGAGCAGATCAATGAAATATGTGTTGATTTTACAATGATATATATTTTTATTTTTTGGTTTTGTGTACAAAATACTAGTATAGTAAAAATAATGACTCGATTTTGAACTCCTCTATCTTCTCCAGTAGGAAAGTAAATCTATTTGGGGCATTTGGAAGTTCAAAATTTATATTTCCCAGTATACTTATAGTTTCCAAAACAGCTTGGAAAAATTTTGGTTTTTGGCGTATTTCTTAAAAAAAGTATTTAGATACATAACATTTTCACTGAATGTTTATATTAGCATACACCATATGATTTTCAAAATATTTTGACTCATGTTGACCTATTTATAGTCATATGAAATTCTCTCTGATTATTAGTTTTTTTTTAAATTTAAAGTCGATAAAAAATATTCTCAACTTCAAAAAACTTTAAATTGTAACATAAGGTTTCTCACAAGTTGTTGTTATAGGAAATTTAAAACAAATTGAGCTTTAATCTACAATAATTTTTTATGAGCGTCTTAACTTGGAATATTGAAAAAAATCGTAAAAATCGCAGAAATTAGCAAATTATTTTGAGTTGTAAATTCATAAACATATTAATTCTTTTTATATCTACGTTTTGAGAATGTAATACATTATTCCTCATTAGTTAACCTTTATCAAAAAAATGTCAACCGTAAAGACAAATTAAATTTTATTTGAAGTTGTAGCATAAAAATATTTTTCGTGGGAGCTTGAAAAATCTAAAGTATATATTGTTATTATATACAAATAATATTAATTCAGCTGACCGGCTACCTTATTAATAATAATAATGTAAACATAATATAAAATATCCTTGGCTGACAAACCGTCCCCGCTCAATCGTTTTCCGAAGGTACTTGCAGTATACATTGATATTATATCATTGAATTTAAATTTAATACCATCGATTACGACAATGGCTATAACTAATTTTAACCAATTGTACAGAGCGAAACCAACCAACCCGTTTTTTTTTTTTTAACTATACGAACTCTTATACGAATTCGATACATATAATGATACCGTGTACCTATGTACTAGTTATGTACCAAGTGTATGAAATCCAATACTCCGCTTTATGGCTATATCCGATGTACCTAAAATCTGAATTTATAAAAATAATGTCTTTTTTTACCAAAAATAATATTGGCTGACTTTGAAAAAACAACTCACTCATCATTGTTAATCGTTTGGCCATCAGTTCAAATGAAAGGATGCCGCTATCGTCCAGGCATAAGTTGGCAGTGGATAATTCAAACGCCTGGGTTGGGTAAAGAATACAAAACAAACTGTGAAATAAGTATTTTCTTAAAATATTTTTTTAGTTACAATGAAATTATGGAAACAATCCTCGTATTGTATCAATTTAACCCGATGGTGTTTTCCATACTTTTCGTATAGCAAATTTCCTATTACATGAATAATACATTTATATATTTCTGATTATCGACGCACACGTTCCTCGTCGTAATTTTTTTTATGAATATAAATTTTTAGATATTTCTAAACTAATTTTTAAATATCGACAACCTGCAGGTGCCTTGTAAATTTTTTCTATTTTTTTTTCTCCCTCCTTAAAATGTATTTGCAACGTTCCCTTTCAAAATTTTTTTTTATCAATTTAAATATTAATGATTTCCTTATATAGATTTGTTAAAAATTAACATCCTGGTGCCATATTAATTTTTTTCTAAAATTAATTTTCTTACTCCTTAAAAAGTATTTTATGTGAACTCACACGTTCCTCTTCAATTTTTTTATAAATATTTTTAAATACATTTTTAAACTTTAACAAGGTAGTACCATATAAATTGTAAACCTTTTTTCTTGCTTCTTATAAAGTTATTAGGTGCGGGCTTTCATGTTCCTATTCAAATGGCTTTTTCTTTAATTTAAATAATGTAGATATTCTTATAAAGATTTTTTTATATATTAACGGCCTAGCTAGCTGGTGCTATATACATTTTTTTCTTAATTTTTTTTATCTTGTTCATTAATAAATATTTGGCAGTGGGCTACGTGGTTTAACGTTCCGCCTAAATTTTTTTTTTAATGAATTAAAATATTTTTGTATTTATAATTTATAAACCAATTTTTTAAACATTTACAACCTGCAGGTGCCATTTTAATTTTTTTTCTTGCTCCTTAAAAAGTATTTAATGTGGACTCCTACGTTCCTCTACGTAATTTTTTTTTATGAATTTAAAACCTATAGATATATCTAAACCAATTTTTGAAATACCGACAACCTGCAGATCGATGCCTCTATGTAATATTATTATGAAATTCGTATCCGATAGGCCTAGACAATAATTTGACGTGTATTCTAATTTATCACTTGACGAAGTCGGTGACACAATTAAATCCTTTCAGTGAACTTGAAATACATATATTATTATCTGTGCTAAATTATATTTTGGAGTTTAATAATATGTAGGTATACCAAAATTTTTTCAGATTCTAGTGTTAACCCAAAATACTTTTTCATTTTTCATTTTTTATTACGCAACGTGACTTTCTCTGAGACAATATTATTGATCTCCCAATACTCAGTGATAAAAGAATCATGAGGCACACAATAATAAAATGAAAGAGCAGGGAATAAAATAATACCTATATAATGAGCTGCATTATTATCAACTGTGAACAATATTGGTGCAAATGCAATATCTGCAGGAAGGAAACATTTAGTACTATCTTTGGGTTTTGGCCAGTCTTGTAAAGGATACTTTTAAAAAGTATTTATAGATATATTTTCAAATACTTTTTTTTTTCAGTGTGTGTTTAACCTTTTTACCTTGACCTTAATAAGTTAAACATAATATGTTCTTATAGATAAATTTAATCATTAGAATAAGAATGCAGCATTTTTTAGTCTTTGTTGTATGTACCATCAAATATTATAACTTAGGACTCTAAAAATATTACAATATATCAATACACAACGATGAACTATCTATAAATCAACAGGTTGTACAATTTGTATTATTTTATTTAAATTTGGCGTTCCTGTACATAAAGACGAAAAAAGTATTTAAAAAAAGACAGTACACGAAAAACAATTCAGAGCGGAGACCGGGAGACGGCTAGTCAGACTAGGATATTTTATATTGTTATTTTTAATGCGGTATATTTAGTTGAATTAATATTCTTTGCATAATATTGAATATTATCATATTTGTATATCAAAATATACTTAGATGTTTTAAGAACCCACAAATAATAATTTTAAATTAAGTACCCACATTTTTTTTTATAAAATAAAAACTTAATAATCGAACATTTTGTATGCCTATAAATAGCACAAAATGTGTCAAAATAATTTCTGGTGTATAGAAAATGCTAATATAATATTCAGTGAAAATTTCATATATCTATATACTTCAGTACATTTTTTAGAGTTACCTACACTGAAAACAAAATCGATTTTTCCGAAAAACAATTTTGCGTAAAAATTCCAGTTTTTTCTTAATTTTTTTTTTTGTTCATCTCGACGTTTGTAATCTACGTGGAATTTTAAATTTTGACTTCCCGAATGCATCAACTAAATTCACTTTCTCATCGGAAAAGAAAAGATACTGAAGTTAAAAATCAAAGCTACAGACACAAAAAAAATAGTTTATAAAAATTAGAAACACACATCATTCTAAAATTACATCATTCTAATCACACATCATTATAAAATATAAAATATACCCAATACAATTAAAATTAACATATTAAATAACTAATTATTATTAATTTTAAATTAGATAGTATTCGGTGAAATTGTTAAACTTGGAATTTTATAAATCTGGTTGGTATTATAGTTGGTATATTATGTATTGTCAACTTGATATATTTATTATAAACCTGTAAATTAACTCTAAAAACGAGAAATTACATTTATTTATAATCACAGTTTTACATAAAGATTCATAAAAATAAATATGCCTATATGCTTCTAATATCTATACACCATCCAATTGCTACTAAACACGGAACTCTTTGATGTAAAAAGTTGCATTTATTATTAGATCTGTGGATTCATCAATATGACGTATAAATTGGTATAATAATATAATATCCATAATTTATATTCTATGGCAATTGTCAAAGTCGACGCGGAAGACACAGTCGATTAAAAATTCTAAAATTTTAATAAACGAAACTGACGTGAACAAAAAATATACTGCGTTTCGTATGGTTTTATTTTTCACAAATCACAATATCTTCAGATATGTATCTGCAGTAGCGTTTTCAGAGTGACGTCGTAGTGTACACGTCAGATTCCGACGAATGCCGAAAGAATCGATGTTTAAATGTAAGTTTATTTTATATTTATTTGGTTCTCAAATTTACTTTTTAAAGTTAAATTAAATATTTAATGTCACTAAAAATAAGCTATCCAAGTGTTGTGGACGAATATTTTAGTTCTTAGTTCGAAATGTATAAAATACGCGAGATCAAATAATATATACAAACGCCGTAATAGTTTTTCCTGTTCCAGGTCGTAGAAATATAATAATAATTAATAGGTGCATTCCTATATGCTTAGGTACTTGAAGCAGACATATACATTTTGGTTTAATTTATAGAAATACATTGTCTAACTTATACCTAAGTCATAACTCATAACTCATAAGTACAGGCCGGATTTATATTCTCTTAAAATTCTTAAAATATGAGATTTTTATGTCGTTTAAAAAGGCAATATATTATTCTCTTAATATTCTTTTAAAATACCAGATACCTATATGATATTTTATGTCCTAAAAATATGTGTGGCAAAATATTCTTTCAATATTAATAAAAAATATACCTATGCATTTAGTTTAAATTTATTATTTAATAACTTGTATTATAAATTAATTAATTAATTAAATGTACAATAATTTGGTTTTAAATCTATTTAATTCAATTAATTTTCCAATAAAAATTTATAACTATATATTGTTCCTTATAACATGTTTCGGTGTCATTTTAGTAAGCCGATTTGTTAGAATGTTTTTGTGACTCATAAGATACAATTTTAATTTAAAGATGGTAATTTTTTTCCGAATCCAACGTTATAAGTTATAGATAACTATTCATTTGGCGTAACATATACTTAACTTCTATTATTTACCTAATATCCATATCATAGGGATAAGGAACGTACAATCATGACAATCATGTACACTTAACTACTTAAGAAAAATGTTCACGGAACGGTCAACTGCGTCTATCCTGACGTGTGCGCACTTGTGAATAATCTATACATATAAAATCCAAATACCACTCACTCACTGATCGCTGTATCTCAAAAACTACGCAACGTACGGACTTGAAATTTTGACTAGAAGTTCTTCTCATATTTTCACCGTGCAATAAGAAAGGATTTGCCAAAATTCACATTTTAAATAGATGCTCAAACAGGGATCTTGAGGTTCACGATGGAAATTCGATATTTTATTTTATTTATTTTATAAATAGTTGCCATTGGTTACAGTCAACAGCAGAAATTAGTATTTATTTATTATTGATTGCCATTCATTCTTCAAATCGAGTTATTGAACTTTGTCCGTGATCCGACGTAGTCGGATTGCTTACCAGGGTGGCTAAGTTGCACTTACTGCAGCGAGTTATACCCAATGGGAGTTGAATAATCATAATTTTTTTAAAAGTTGCCAATTTTTAAGGGCAACGAAGTGCACGGGTTCAGCTAGTATACTTATAATATAGGTACTCGTATAGTCGTGTAGGTACATATCTAAATAATGTATAATACATACACGAATACGTTACCTATATTGTTTCCTTAAGAACACAACATTAATTATAATATTATTTTTTTTCATATAGGTAGGTACATTACAAAACTCTAATTTATTGTAATCAGATTTATTTTAATTTTATTAAATACAATGTATCAACAATAATTAGTAATTAATGTATACATATAATTCATTGAAATAAAATAAACACACCTATATAAGGTACTATAATCAGTAACAGGAATAAATCCATGTATAAATTATTAAAATACGAACAAACAAATGAAAAACGATTCTGAGCAAAGAATTTAATAAATAATATTGTGATTAAAGTACCTACCTAATTTATTTTACGACTATAGGAATTTGTACAGTACCTTTAACAGTAAGTTAAATTCATTTTTCCAAAAAATTAAATTTTAAAATTTCATCGTGTGTATAAATTAAAATGATATACTCTAAAAGTTTCATATATCTACGAATAATATTTTTAAATTGCAACAAAATAACTAAAATTGTTATTTTTGGTTTTAATTATTTGGTTAAAAAATTGAACTTTTATAAAAGGTTTATTAGATTTTTTGGTTATACAGTATGAACTATTTATAAGAATTCTTGTTTATAGCAATACAAGTTGAACATTTTATACATTTTTAACTACTTAGTAATTCGTAAATTTTTAATTTGATAAATCTTGTTAAAAATGGAACTTTAAATACTTATAAAAAAAATCGTGTCTACGGATATTTATTATTTCTCAGCTGTTATTATAACTATTTAAGAGGAATCTATTGTTATTACATTTTCATATCTTAGGTAAACAAAGAAAATTTTGTATGAATATCTGACTGCAAAATATTATGCGAATGTTGAAATTATGATTAATTTTGTAAAAATTTGAACTTTAAATGTCTATAAAAAAAAATTGTTCCTATGTATTTTTAATATTTTTCAACTGCTACTGTAACCATATATATCAGGAGCCTTGTATTCAATTTTCAAGATTTTCTACCCAACAAATAAATTTTTATTGACATTCATAGAAAAAAAAACTAAAAGAAATGTAAACAGAATATGTCTATAAACAGCTCAAAATGAGTCAAAATATTTTGAAAATTTTATCAAGTATAGGAAATGATAAAATAAACATATGACATAAATTTCAAGTATCTACAATTATTCGTTTTAAATACAGAAAAACAAGAAAATCGTTACATAAAAAATCAACTAAACATCCAATCATGGAAAAATTTGAACTTTAAACGTTCAAAAAAATTTAATTTGACGTTCTTTTAGACAGTTTTTTGGTGATAAAGGTAGATAAACCTATCAGGAATCTTGCATTACATTTTCAAATCTTAGATTTAAGAAGAAAAATTGTTTTGAATTTCTAACTCAAAATAATTTCCATATTTTCGTGATTTTTATGTATTTTGCTATGATTTAAATTTTATATGCTTATAAAAGGACTGCAAGTACCAACTAGATTCACTTTCCTATCAGAAAAGATACTGTTGAAGAAAATCGAAGCATTTTGACTGTCCTAAAAGGTGATGACAGACACAAAAAAAAAATAAAAAATAAAAATAAAAAATAAAAAAACACACTTCATTAATATGAAGTAATAGTCAGTAATATCAATACATTCATCGCTCCGTTCAGAATCTAAAACATTTCAAAATTTAAACACTATAAATCACTCAAAACGAGTCAAAATATTTGGAAATTTTATCATGTATAAAAAATATAATTTAAACGTTTGGAGGAAATTTTAAAGAACTACAGTCAATAGTTTTAGAATTTGTTATAAATGGGTGAATATCCTATGTCTAACTTAAACCGCTTGTAAACAATTGACTTTCAGGTAGATAAACATTTCTGTTTTTGTTTTGTTGAATGATGAAAAACTTAAGATATAAAAATTTCAAACCTTAGATATAAATTGAAATTTTTTTATGAATTTCTTACTCTAAATAATTGATCAGTTTTCGTGTTATTGATGAATTTTGTCAAAATGTTGACTTCAAACAGTCATAAAAAAATATTGTGGACTTACGCTTAACATTATATTAATTTCCAGTAATATCAACTGTGTATGTAAATAGCTAATATAAACATTCTGTGAAAATTTCTTATATGTTCACTGTTCAGTGTTTTATTAAAGTGACACTAAAAAACAAAAATCCATTTTTTCGAAAAGGGATTTTGCGTAAAAATCTTAGTTTTTCCTTAATTTTCTGTCGGTTTTTCTGGACAGTTTTTTACTTTTGACCCCCCAAAGTACTTTTTGAAGATGTTGTTGAAGAAAATTGATACATATTTATTGTCCCAAATAGTGACAACAGATACTAAAAAATTAATTGAAAATTAAAAAAAAAGGGGGGTCAAGCGAATGTCTACTTGTACAGTAAGTTACAAGTAGGTCACTGTATAATGGATGGTATTAAATTTGAATTCAATGATATAATATCATTGTATACGAAAAACGATTCTGAGCGGAGACGGTATGTCAGTCTATAGGATATTTTAAATTATATTGATATTGTTATTTTACGGTAGCTGTTAAGTTGAATTAATATTATTCATATTATTTAATTATTAACATAAAATTATCAGTGATGCTAGAAAAATATTATAATATATACTTTTACTCGTTAAAATTGATTTTAATATGTAATTTCGTCCAAATTTGAACTTAAAATGTCTGGAAAAAATAACTGTGTTTATAAATTTTTTAGATTTTTCGTTTACAGTATATGTACTATATTTATTAGAATCTTTATTTTAAATTTTCAATCCTTAGTTATAAAAACTGACCATTTTATAATTCTTTAATTACAATGATTGATAATTTTCGAGATTTTGATGAATTTTGTCAAAATCCAAACTTTAAATGCTTATAAAAAAAATGTGATTTTGTCGAAAATTGGTTTTCCGTAAAAATTCCCGTTTTCCCCTTAATTTTTCATTTGTTTTTCCAGGCGCTCATGAAAACTACTGGGAAATTTTAACTTTTGACCCCCCAAAGTACCAACTAGATTCACTTTCCTATCAGAAAAGGTACTATTAAAGAAAATCGAAGCATTTTTTCTGTCCTAAAACGTGATGACAGACACAAAAATAAAAAGGGGGTCAAGTGGATGTCGCTCCGCTGTACAGTAGGCTACAAGTAGATCACTGTACTATAATGGATGGTATTAAATTTGAATTCAATGATATAATATCATTGTATACGAAAAACGATTCTGAGCGGAGACGGTATGTCAGTCTAGGATATTTTAAATTATATTGATATTGTTATTATACGGTAGCTGCTAAGTTGAATTAATATTATTCATATTATTTAATTATTAACCTAAAATTATCAGTGATGCTATGAAAATATTATAATATATACTTTTACTCGTTAAAGTTGATTTTAATATGTAATTCCGTCCAAATTTGAACTTAAAATGTCTATAAAAAATAACTGTGTTTAAATATTTTTTAGATTTTTTGAATACAGTATGTACTATTTATTAGAATCTTTATTTTAAATTTTCAATCCTTAGTTAAGAAAACTGAACATTTTATAATTGTTTAATTACAATGATTGATAATTTTCGAGATTTTGATAAATTTTGTCAAAATTCGAACTTTAAATGATTATAAAAAAAATGTGTGCCTATGTATTTTTAATATTTTTCAATTGCTATTGTAATAATATATCAGGAGCCTTGTATTAAATTTTCATTATTTTTGGCCCAACAAATAAAATTTTATTGATATTAATAGAAAAAAAAACTAAAAAATTTGAAAATTGAAATCGTCCGTAAAATACTGAAAAACAGTCAAAATATATTAAAAATTAGATGGTGTATAGAAATAGCTTATATAAACATTCAGTGAAATTTTCATGCATCTGCAGTTATTTGTTTTTGAATTGCAACAAAATAAGAAAATCGCTACGTGAGAAATCGAGTGAATATCGAATCTTGTACAAATTTGAACTTAAAATGCTCATAAAAATTTATTATGACTTGCTTATAAACTTTTTTTATTGATAAAATTAGGCAAACTAATGAGGAATCTTGTATTACATTTTCAAATCTTAGATTTAAAAAGAAAAATATTTATGAATTTCTAACTCAAAATAAATTGCAAATTTTCGTCATTTTTACGTATTTTGTCAAAATTTGAACTTTGGTTGCCTATAAATTAAAATTGTGACTACGGATTTTTAATATTTTTCATCTGCCTTTGAAACTATATATTAGAAGCCTAAAATTAAATTTTCAAGATTTTTTACCAACAAATAAAATTTTATTGACATTTATAGAAAAAAAAACTAAAAAAATTGGAAACTGAAAATGTCCGTTAACAGCTCAAAATAAGTCAGAATATTTTGAAAATGCTATGGTGTATAGAAAATGCTTATATAAACATTCGGTCAAAATTTCATGTCTGTACGATCATTTCTTTTAGAGTTATATCAAAAACCAAAATCGATTTTATCGAAAATCGGTTTTCCGTAAAAATTCCCGTTTTCCCCTTAATTTTTCATTTGTTTTTCCAGGCGCTCATGAAAACTACTGGGAAATTTTGACTTTTGACCCCAAAGTACCAACTAGATTCACTTTCCTATCAGAAAAGGTACTATTGAAGAAAATCGAAGCATTTTTTCTGTCCTAAAACGTGATGACAGACACAAAAATAAAAAAAAATAAAAAAAAAAACACACATCATTGTAAAACCAATACATTCATCGCTCCGCTCAGAATCTAAAAAAAAATATAAAAAAACACATCATTGTAAAATCAATACATTCATCGCTCCACTCAGAATCTAAAATGTTATAATAAAAATTCAAAATATAATTTTTTATGTTATTTTATTTGATTGAATATCTTTAATATTTATTTTTTTTGTTTTTTTAATTTCTTCAATAATTTTATTATATAGAATGGAATATATAAATTATGATTTTAATAAGAATCGATTTTTAATATTGATAAATTTTTTTATCATATTTATATTTTTTTTTATTATTAGTCCAAATTTAATTAGGATTTTATTAGGTTGAGATGGTTTAGGTATAGTATCATTTTGTTTAGTAGTTTTTTATCAAAATAAAAAATCTTATAGTTCAGGATTAGTTACTGTTATTCTAAATCGTTTAGGTGATTTGTTTATTATTATATCTTTAATTTGAATATTAAATTTTGGTTCTTGAAATTTTATTTTAATCGATTATTATAGAAATTTAAGTTATTTATTTTTTATTAGTTTAATAATTATAATTGCTTCTTTAACTAAAAGAGCTCAAATTCCTTTTTCTTCTTGATTACCTTTAGCTATAGCAGCACCTACTCCTGTTTCTTCATTAGTTTATTCTTCTACTTTAGTAACTGCTGGTATTTATTTTATGAAATTTTTTTAAAATTTTCTTTTTTGAATTATTTAATAGTAATTTCTTTTTTAACTATATTAATATCTGGTTTAAATGCAATTTTTGAGTTTCATCTAAAAAAAATTATTGATTTTTCTACTTTAAGTCAGATAAGATTTAGGTATATTTATGATTTTATGTTTAGGGAAAATTGATATATGTTTTTTTTATTTATTAATACATGCTTTATTTAAATCTATAATATTTTTAAGAGCTGGAATTTTAATTTTTAATATAAATAATAATCAAGATATTCATAAGATAGGGGGGTTAATTGATTATTTACCTTTTTGTGGTTTAATTTTAATTTTTACTTTAATGTCTTTATGTGGTTTTCCTTTTTTTTGTAGTTTTTATTCTAAAGATTTAATTTTTGAATATTTTTTAATAATAAATTAATTTTTTTTTTTAACTTTAAAAATAAATTTGAGAACCAAATAAATATAAAACAAACTTACATTTAAACATCGATTCTTTCGGCATTTGTCGGAATCCGTGACGTGCGCACTATAGCTACGACGTCACTCTGAAAACGATCCAGATACATATCTGAAACTATTGTGATTTGTGAAAAATAAAACCATACGAAACGCAGTATATTTTTTGTTCATGTCAGTTTCGTTTATTAGAATTTTAGAATTTTTAATCGACTGTCGGACTGTGTCTTCCGCATCGACTTTAACAATTGCCAATTGCCATAGAATATAATTTATAAATGATTGATATTATTTTATATGTCAATATGATGAATCCACGGATCTAATAAAATGCAACTTTTTACATCAAAGAGTTCCGTGTTTAGGAACAATTTGATGGTGTATAAATATTAGAAGCATATATAGGCATATTTATTTTTATGAATCTTTAAGTAAAACTGTGATTATAAATAAATGTAATTTCTAGTTTTTAGAGTTAATCTACAGGTTTATAATAAACACATCAAGTTGACAATACATAATATACCGACTATATATTGTTAGGTATATACATCGTATACATTTACTCCAAAACAATAGTGATATATTAAAAATTACAAAACAATTTGCCACTTGACTTAAATTAAAGTTTTTATCATCAACATTTTTCTAAAAATTAGATTCACAAATTTTCCAAAAATAAAAAATGGATTAAATTTAAAATTTTTATCCCCAGTAAAAATAAAAATAAATAACCAAATATGACTGTTAGCAGTCTAGTTTATGATTTATACTTAACAGTGTTTCCTTATTAAAACTAATTATTTAATTAATAATTTTCAATAAAATAATGTATTTGTATTATTTTATGTAGCTCGTCAATTAAGTACAAAGAAAATGGAAAAGCCTTAGAGATTCGTACCAAAGAGAGAATCTCTTACGAAAAAAAGAAAAAGTATCTGGGTCAGCGAAATCAAACCGAAGACAGTATGTATATTTTGAACAATTGCAGTTTTTGGCTCCAAGTATTACTAACAAAAATACTACTTCCAATTTTGATGACAACTGTACCCAAAATATGGTTGAAGAAACTCAGGGAACATACCAGGACCAAAATACACAAAATGAAGAGGATATTTGTGTGGATGAAATAAAGCAGTCAGCTTCAACCCGAACTTCTAAAGTATTCAAAAGAAAAAAAAATGAAATTGAATCAATTGAACTTAAATTACCTGACACTATGACTAAATATTTTGAAAAATCAAATTATAATCAAGAGAATAAAACTGTAGATACTGATGATGAGGATAAGCTATTTTGTCTCTCCATAGTTAAAGAGCTCAAGAAGATCCCAGAGGATTATAAATTGGATGCAAAAACAGATTTATTACATACATTAAAAAATGGCAAAATATACAAAATCAACAATATTCAGCTTTATCTCATGTTCCACAAGTGAATAATTATCAGTATCAAGTTCCTACTGTTCCAAGTATTTACAACCCTATCCATCGATATGCTGTGCCATCATCTGCCCACTCAAGTACACCAAGTGAACAATTGTCACCAGAAATGATTCATCAAAATTATTCATATTAAAGTATAGATTAGTTGTATTTTGTAATATCATCGATAGGTAGTTATTAATTATTATTTTGTAAAATATTTTAATTATATATTGATTATTAAAATAATAAACTTTCATACCTTAACGTAACTGCTAGATTTTCATTTGGAAGAATACATAGCCTCATGTTAGGGTCCATGGCTGATATATGTGGCCTCAACAGAGTTGACTGGCACTGGCGCCACTGTGTCTTTTCTGTGGCGACACTAAAGTGGTTCGTGTGAAACGGGCCTAATACCAACTAGATTTATAAAATTCCAAGTTTAACTGTTTCACCAAATATTATCTAATTTAAAATTAATAATAATTAGGTATTTAATATGTTAATTTTAATTGTATTGGGTATATTTTATATTTTATAATGATGTGTGTTTCTAATTTTTATAAACTATTTTTTTTGTGTCTGTATCTTTGATTTTTAACTTCAGTATCTTTTCTTTCCCGATGAGAAAGTAAATTTAGTTGATACATTCGGGAAGTCTAATTGTCTACATTTAAAATTCTACGTAGATTACAAACGTCGGGATACACAAAAAAAAAATTCTAATTTTTACGCAAAATTGGTTTTCGGCAAAATCGATTTTGGTTTTCGGTGTAACTTTAAAATATGTATCGTAGTCCGTATATTAGCATTTTCTATACATCAGAAATTATTTTTACCTATGTTGTGCTATTTATAGGCATACAAAATTTTCCATTGTTAAGTTTTTTTTTTATAACTATAAGATTTGAAAATTGAATAAAAAATTTCATATAAGTTTTTCTAATTATAAAAAAAAATGTGGGTTCTTAATTTAAATTTATTAGTTGTGGGCACGGACTAAGATATACGATATAAGATAAGTATATATTAGTCCGTAGTTGTGGGTTCTTAAAATGTCTAAGTATATTTTGATATACAGATATGATAATATTCAATATTATGCAAAGAATATTAATTCAACTACATATATAACGTATTAAAAATAATAATATAAAATTGCCCAGTCTAACAAACCGTATCTGCTCTGAATTGTTTTTTGTATGCAATGATATTACCTACCTATATAGGTACCTACAACATCATTGAATTTAAATTTAACATCATATATTACAGTGTCCCCCTTGTAATCTTCTGTACAGCAGAGCGTCACCCACTTACCAGCTTATTTTGATTTTAAGCTATTCAAGAATATTTTAAATTTCCTCAGTATTTAATTCCGATATAGATATTAATAAAAATATTTTTTCTTCATAAAACCATAAAATGTAATTCAAAATTCATCATAATGTATTTGTTCATTATTTTTTTCAACATTTACCTACACAATGCAATTTTCAAAATACTTCAACTGATTTTCAGCTTTTAATTTTCGAGACATAAGAACGCCCGTGTGTGGCATGTTCAACACATTTTATCATTAATTGTACAAATATATTATTATTATATTCTTCTACCTGCGTCGTCACCTGTGCTTACGTATTTTATATAAGCACGTAAAATATATGCATCTACGTCACTCGAGTAGCAGATTGTCCGTGACAATAAATATTAATTTTAAGACTAAAACGTAAATGTAAGCCCTTTAAGAATAAGTAATCAAACTTACGAATATGTCGACTTTTCGGGTTGAATATAGGTGTGCCATATCTAGAGGACAGATTCCATATCAAGGAACATAATCCACAAACAAGTTTAAAAAGGGGGTCAAGTGGATGTCGCTCCGCTGTACAGTAGCTGGCTACAAGTAGATCACTGTACTATAATGGATGGTATTAAATTTGAATTCAATGATATAATATCATTGTATACCTACGAAAAACGATTCTGAGCGGAGACGGTATGTCAGTCTAGGATATTTGAAAATATATTGATATTGTTAATTTACGGTAGCTGCTAAGTTGAATTAATATTATTCATATTATTTAATTATTAACCTAAAATTATCAGTGATGCTATAAAAATATTATAATATATACTTTTACTCGTTAAAATTGAAATTAATATGTAATTTCGTCCAAATTTGAACTTAAAATGTCTGGAAAAAATAACTGTGTTTATATATTTTTTAGATTTTTCGTTTACAGTATATGTACTATATTTATTAGAATCTTTGCTTTAAATTTTCAATCCTTAGTTATAAAAACTGACCATTTTATAATTGTTTAATTACAATGATTGATCATTTTCGAGATTTTGATGAATTTTGTCAAAATTCGAACTTTAAATGCTTATAAAAAAAATGTGTGCCTATGTATTTTTAATATTTTTCAATTGCTATTGTAATAATATATCAGGAGCCTTGTATTAAATTTTCATTATTTTTGGCCCAACAAATAAAATTTTATTGATATTAATAGAAAAAAAAACTAAAAAATTTGAAAATTGAAATCGTCCGTAAAATACTGAAAAACAGTCAAAATATATTAAAAATTAGATGGTGTATAGAAATAGCTTATATAAACATTCAGTGAAATTTTCATGCATCTGCAGTTATTTGTTTTTGAATTGTAACAAAATAAGAAAATCGCTACGTGAGAAATCGAGTGAATATCGAATCTCGTACAAATTTGAACTTAAAATGCTCATAAAAATTTATTATGACTTGCTTATAAACTTTTTTTTATTGATAAAATTAGGCAAACTTATGAGAAATCTTGTATTACATTTTCAAATCTTAGATTTAAAAAGAAAAATTTTTATGAATTTCTAACTCAAAATAAATTGCACATTTTCGTCATTTTTACGTATTTTATCAAAATTTGAACTTTGATTACATATAAATAAAAATTGTGACTACGGATTTTTAATATTTTTCATCTGCCTTTGAAACTATATATTAGAAGCCTACTATTAAATTTTCAAGATTTTTTACCCAACAAATAAAATTTTATTGACATTTATAGAAAAAAAAACTAAAAAAATTGGAAACTGAAAATGTCCGTTAACAGCTCAAAATAAGTCAGAATATTTTGAAAATGCTATGGTGTATAGAAAATGCTTATATAAACATTCGGTCAAAATTTCATGTCTGTACGGTCATTTCTTTTAGAGTTATATCAAAAACCAAAATCGATTTTATCGAAAATCGGTTTTCCGTAAAAATTCCCGTTTTCCCCTTAATTTTTCATTTGTTTTTCCAGGCGCTCATGAAAACTACTGGGAAATTTTAACTTTTGACCCCCAAAGTACCAACTAGATTCACTTTCCTATCAGAAAAGGTACTATTGAAGAAAATCGAAGCATTTTTACTGTCCTAAAACGTGATGACAGACACAAAAATAAAAAAATAAACACACATCATTGTAAAATCAATACATTCATCGCTCCGCTCAGAATCTAAAAAAATAAATCAAATGTGTGATACTATTCATACATGATAATATACCCAAAAATTGCACTTTTAACTCAACATAAGCAAAGTGGCAATAATGACCATAAATATGCCAACAATTAGCTAAATGCAATTTTGTATTCATCAGGGAAGAGTGAAATAAATTTTTATTTGACTTTGGAAGTTTTTTAAGACTTTGCAGACTTGCCAAACAAAATATAGATTTGCTGAAACTTTGAAGCCCTGGTTATAATTCACTTAAAATAGAGGTCTTAGGTTCCCTTTATAGTTGTCTTACCCTATTTGTTGATAATAGGTAAATTCATTCTTAATACTAAAGCCATCATGAGATCGGTTCTACAAAACACCAACTTTTAATGTAGTGCGTTGGTAAGAGAACATTAACATTAGCTTACATCTTCTTAATAGACTATATAAATATATATATATTATTATTACAATAAATTAAGATACATATCAATCTGCAGAAATTTCCTCCACAAATTTTTAAAATTAGAATGTGATGAATTATTACTTGTATAACATTCACCTAACTCGAGCCAAAATACAAATGTATCATGATGATGATTTCAGTTTTACATTCAAATATTTAAAACATTCCTGATACACCACCTTGAGTGTTTTATAATATTTCCCTTTTTTGACCTTGCAAACTAAGTTTTATTTCAAGCAGTTTCCAATCGAAAAAAATACCTGTTCTGTTCTAAATTTGAAAATGAATAAATTATTAATTTTTGAATTTCAAATATACAACATATATAATAATATTCATAAATTTTGAAGTTGGATGTTAATTCTAAAAATGTATCAAAGGCACGACTAATTATGAATCAGGCACTAATATTCATACTTACCACAATAGTTAAGGTTAAAAATAAATGTTACATAACAATAAGTGTTAATGTATTTGACAGTATTAAATGCATTACAATACAACGAGGCTGGACAAAAACAATAATAATCGCAACTTCACTTTTTATTCTGTTGAAATAAAAAAAAAAAAACAAAAATATGCAATGATTTTTGGAATGAGTTTTATATGACCTAAAACACTTTGTACAATTTCCAATTTAAACATCTATGCAATAGATAAAATATCTCTTAACATGTGCGTCTAAGGAAAATTACAATCCATTTGTACATAGAAACACATGAATTTAAAAAATATGTATAAAAAAAAACTAATAATGTTACTAATAATTAATAAATTTGATTCTTATAAAATAAAACATCGAGAACAACACATAACTAGGATAGAAAAATATTTATGCCACTTGCGATGTCAGTCTTTGTGATTTCTAAAACAAATTATTACATCATGCCACCCATTCCTCCCATACCGCCCATTCCACCCATTCCTCCCATACCACCACCTGGTAATGGCTCATCTTTCTTTGGTAATTCAGTGATAACTGCTTCTGCTGTAGTCAACAATGACGCAACACCTGCAGCATCAGTTATGGCTGTTCTGACAACCTAAAACAAACATGTTTATGATTATATTATGTGAACTAAAATTGTTTATAGATTGAAAAACACTGAATAGAAATATTTTACCCACGAGAATAAAAAATCAATACGATTCTGAATATGCTTACTAGGATTTAAAAAAACACTGAAAATAATTAATGACTGATTTTATCCACCCCAGTACATTTTTCCAAATGATTAAAATAATAAATAAAAATAAAAATTTTGCTGTCTTTCTAAAATAGATATATTGTAAAAATTCAATTTTTAAAAAATTGAGTTGTTTAGAAAAAATATTACTTGATATAGAACTATTAAATTTAAATTAGCGACATCTGTTTATTAACTACTATTAATATTTAAAAACTTTTTATTAAGCTCTCTCCCCTCAAAGGAAAATCCTGGATATAATAATTAAGTATTAACCACAAACTAAGATAGTAAGATATAGAATAATTCTGAGATAGTAACCTATGGAAAGTTATGCGAGGAGTTGCATTGGCGCTATGCACAATACCTAATTCTCATTGCTTACATCGGCAACAAAATAATAAAATGCTGTGGATACATCCTTAGTATATGATCCAAGACCACACCTTAGTCCGGATTCACAGCTGCCTTCTAAAATATCATGCATTGGCATGATAATTATGGTAACTGGTAACCATATTGATTTATAAATTGAGCTGTACTCAATTCTTGGCATACTTGGTTATTACACGATACTAAAAAAAGTAAGGCCCTATCAGAATGCAATTTCTTTGACACCACACACAAGCTGTGAATCCGGCTTTAATTATAATATATAACCTCTTTGGTAATTAATATACTTCGTTCATATTTAAATACAAGAAATTTCCATGTATGTTTACATATTTTATGGTTTTACTGTAAACCTATATTAATTTAACTCACTTTGGTTGGATCAATGATTCCTTTTTCAACCATGTTAACATATTCGTCGTTCATAGCATCATATCCAAAAGCATCTTTACCTTCAGATACTTTAGCAACTACAACACCAGCATCAACACCAGCATTTCGGGCAATTGTCATACATGGCATGGTTAATGCTTTACGTACAATATCAATACCTATCAAATAATTTATTTATTAAAATATCTTTTCTTGGTACATCATAATAAGTGTGAAAACTCAATAATATTTACCTATTTTCTGATCTTTATTGGCTACTTTGATTGCATTTAATCCAGGTGCACAGCGAATTAAAGCAGTACCACCTCCGGGAACAATACCTTCTTCGACAGCTGCACGAGTGGCATTAAGTGCATCAGTAACACGGTCTTTCTTCTCATTGACTTCAACTTCACTACTACCACCAATTTTCAATACAGCAACACCAGATGCTAACCTTGCAAGACGTTCTTGCAGTTTTTCTTTTTCATATTCAGATGAAGTATCCTTAATCTGATCTCTAATTTGTTCCGCTCTTTGTTCAATGTCAGATGGTATGCCATTACCCTATTAATAATTAATATTAGTATAAATATAATAACAATGTGTATGCATTAATAAATTTACTTTCAACAGCAATGTATCATCTTTGGTGATAACTACTTCTTTGACTTCACCAAAATCACCAGCTTTGATATCTTCAAGTTTCAGTTCATTACCTTCTTGGCCGAAAACAACACCTCCAGTTGCAATTGCCATATCAGACAATGTAGATTTTCGATTATCTCCAAATCCAGGTGCTTTGACGGCAGCAACATTTAGTCCTATTTTCAATCTAAAAAAAAAATTAGTTTTGGTTATAAATCAAATTTATTAAATAACCATAAGTAATACAAAATACCTAGAAACATATTTTTAACTATTATAAATGTTTATAATTAATCATATTTAAAAATTATACCTATTTAAAACTAGCATTCCAATAACTTCACCATCAAGGTCTTCAGCAATTATTACAAGTGGTTTACGTTGTGCATTGGCTAATTCTAAAGCAGGAATTAATGATTGAGCAGATGAAATTTTTTTCTCGCTGAATAACACCAAAGCATCTTGGAATTCTACTTTGGCACCTTTGGAAGATTGATTTAATATTATTAAGAATAGTTTTAAAAAAATAGTATATATTTTAATATTTACCTTTAGCCGAGTTAATGAAATATGGGGAAATATATCCTCTATCAAATTTTAAACCTTCAATAACTTCCAATTCATCTTCTAAGGTCTTCCCATCTTTGACTGTAATCACACCATCTTTTCCTACCTATTATCAGTAAAATCATTACAAATAAAAGCCACCTCATTCCAAAATTATAATTCAACAAGTAGATGCATTACTTTTTCCATAGCTGAAGAAATAAGTTGTCCAATACTAGTATCACCATTAGCAGAAATTGTTGCAACTTGTGCAATCTCCTCTGCAGACTGAACTTTCTTAGATAAATTACCTAATTGAATCTTAACTTCATCAACAGCTAACATTACACCTGATAATAAAATTATAAAATTATTTAAAATTGTTATAGCATACAAAATCGAACTACGAATTACCTCGTCTGATTTCAATAGGATTAGCACCCTTAATAATAGATTCAAATCCTTCTTTAGCTATAGCTCGTGCTAACACAGTAGCTGTTGTTGTACCATCACCAGCTTCATCATTGGTATTATTTGCTACATCTTGTACAAGCTTAGCACCAATGTTTTGAAATTTATCTTGCAATTCAATACCTTTGGCAACAGTTACACCATCCTTAGTGATTTTAGGTGAACCCCAGCTCTGTTCTAGGATGACATTACGGCCCTAATAAATGAAATAAAAATATTATTTTTAATAGATTCTTAAAACGTAGGTACGTACAGAAAAAATAATACAATGAAACATAAAATATTTGGGAATTTATCTGTTTTAAAAGACACCCTTTTTTTGTGTTTAGTTTTAGTTAAGCAAAATTAGATGAAAACAATGGTGAAGTCAAAATTTGGTGGTTGGACTTAGTTTATAAGTTATAGCTAATTGAAATTTATAGTACAAAAATATATACCTGCCATGACCACTTACTCACTCAGACAATTAAAATTGAAAATATTTCTCGGCTTGTTAAAGTTAAGTGGATTTCCCTAACCTTGGGTGGGTCTCAGACTTTCAATAGCTATAACTTCAAAACTAAGTCCGACGGCCAAATTCTGAATTTACCATAGTTTTTAACTACATTTATTGTACAAAAAAACTCAAAATAAAAGTAGCAATATTTGATATTAGTATAATATACTATAAAATGTCCAGTAAGATAACACACTAATTCTGCGGAATCACCTGCAATACCCTTCAATCAAAACTGGATTCCATATGAGGTTTCGTATGGGGATGCGCAGAAAAACTGATTTTGGTTGGCCTACTGGACAGAGTATGGGTGTGTAAGAGTATAATAAATTTAGTAATTTTACTCACTTTGGGGCCCATAGTTACAGCAACAGCATCAGCAAGGATATCAACTCCCTCAAGCATAAGTTTTCGTACTTCAGGCCCAAACTTAATGTCCTTGGCATAATTTCTAGCAAAGTATTTGGGCACATTGTTTCTAGCAAGAGCAGCAGAGATACGGTACATCTATTAAACATAAAAGTTCATTTTTAAATATTTTAAAAAAACAATTATAAATAATACAAAATAAGTAGGTTCTTAAGACGTATGTAAATAGTTTTAATGACCATACAATAAAAAAAATATGTGCTTAAATAACTATGAATATTATACATGATTAAAAATGAAAAATATAATAATTTCTGAAAAATAGTCTTCAGTTGTAGAACTTTCACTCTGAATAATTGAAAACAAATAGGTATAAAGGTTCTTTTACTTTAGATTTCGTCATGGAATGCAACTAATTGTAATCATTAGTATATCCAGCTTTATAGTCAATTCAATATTAAACCATTCTAGTTTTAAATTATATATTATTGAACAAAACAGAAAATATAATAAGGAATAGTAACGATTCAAATTTTACTAATTTTAACATACATTTTTTACTTAGGTATTTCAATACTTTTAAATAAAAACCACATGGGTAGTCTTTTGGTTAACCTCTACACAGAATTTTTTTTATATTTCTGATTTCAATCGGTTAATAATCTAAAATCGAGAGACTATCGGAAAATTCAAATACGAAACGATCGGCAACAACTTACATTGTGCCGACGAAATAGGTTATTTCAATATCGAATTAAGCCGGCCGGGTCGTGCAAAGGTTAGAATCGTGTTGTTGGTTTTAATAAAAGAATACCGACGTCCATTAATCCGTAATCGGACAAAAGTGAATTTCATCTTACCTTGAATAATTTGAACGGTTCGGCAGAACGGGAATGAAATTTAAGTCGTCGATTTAACAACTGACAACTAAACGAAAATGATTCGTAAAACCGCACCAAATCACAAGATAGAACGGGTTGAATTGGCAGATTGTGAAGCCGGGATCAAAGTGAGCAATCTATGGAAATTTCTAGAAGGAATAATGAAAAAAGTTCGACCGTAACCAGTGTAGCCAATAAACCGACAGGAAATATCTCAAGTTTAAATACGACCGTCCGTCGTGACAGTATCCAAATAAAAAATTTAAATAAAATATTTTTATATGTTAATAAAAATTCTTTAAGTTACAGATTTCTATAATATAGTACTTATAATACGTAGTTAGCACTTAGAATTGTGGTATAAAAGTCTGTAGATTGTGGTTTTAGTGTTCTACACGACTATATACGCCTACACTACATATTTATACAATTATACATGACAAATTTTATAGATATTTTGTGTTTGATAAATGTAGACAAACTTATGAGAAATCTTCAATTAAATTTTCAAATCTCAGATTTAAAAAGAAAACATTTTTATGAATTTCCAACTCATAATAATTTGCACATTTTCGTGATTTTTACATATTTTGTCAAAATTCAAACATTGTATATGATTATAAAATAATTGTGGCTATTTATTTTTAATATTTTTCAATTGCTATTGTAACAATATATTAGGAGCCTTCATTTTTGACCCTACGAATAAAAATAAAAATTGTATTGACATATAAATAAAAAATTTAAATTGGAAACTTAAAATGTCCGTAAACAGCTCAAGACAAGTTATAATATTTTGAAAATGGTGCGGTGTAAAGAAAATGCTTATATTAAGATTCAGTGAAAATTTCATATATCTATGGTCATTTGTTTTAGAGTTACGCTAGAAATTCACTATAGGTTAAACCGGTGTGAAAAATAATGCACCGGGATGGTTGGACCCTATCGTTTACATGGTTCATTATCCCGGTGCATAATAATGTGGGATAATTTTAAACCGGTCTAGTTTAGTGAATTTGTGGACGAACACCAAAAACCAAAATCATTTACCTATGTCAAAAATGATTTTACGTAAAAATTCCCGTTTTTCCTAAATTTTTTTTTTCCCCCAACTTTTAAAAACTATACTGAGAACTTTTAATTTTACCCCCCCCCCCAAAAAAAAAACTACTAACTAGATTTACTCTCCTATCAGAAAAGATGCTGTTGAAGAAAATCTAAGTATTTTTACTGTCCTAAAAGGTGATTACGGACATAAATAAAAAAAAAGTATATAAAAAATTTAATTAATTTAAAAATTAAAATAAAACACACCATTGTAAAACCAATACATTTATCGCTCCAGGAAGAATCTAAAATTCAATAATTATAATTTTTATCTATAGGTCTTGTTTTCTTATTATTTCTCAGTTTAATAAATTAATAACTATCGTCTTATAAAAATATTGTAATTTATTATAAAAAATTACAGTTAGTTAAAACTTATATTAATACTAATTGGAACGTTTGATTGTACATCATATCGTAATTTTCCTTTTATCTAGTTATAAGTACCGGACTTTTTCGCCGTTGACTTTTTATGCCTCAGACTTTTTAGACCAAGGTCTTCTTTTCCTAGAACTTTTTTACCTCAGACTTTTTGGTAGACTACAAAAAATGTAAATACTACAGTTTTTATTGAATAAAATTACAGCTTATAATAAGTCCATACTTAGGATTTTGCCAACCTGCAGGAAAAACTATGAAGATTCCACATATTATATAAACATATACAAATGTATAATTATAGTCCTAAAAATAGTTTTTATAATACAACTAAATAACAATAATTGAGGAATAATATTAGGTATGTTAAAAAACATTTTAATTTTCTTCCTGTTGACTTATATAGGAAATGCTTTAATTATATTACCATAATTGGCTGTGGAGGTTTAGCTTAATTAATCCATAAATAATTTGATAAGTGTTTGAAGTTAAAATTTTTAAAGAAATTAGATATTCACGCGTTAAGTAACGATTTTTCATTAAATAATTTTTTATTAGGCTATGCACAAGGATATAAGCTAGTAGCTACTACTATAAATAATATAGAAATATATAGAATATAGAACATTATAATACATTTTTATAATCGTGATATTAGCATTGTTATAGGAATGGGCCTACTTAAAGAGATTTTTCCGGATTTTAGAATCTGAGTGGAGCGATGAATGTATTGATTTTACAATGATTTGTGTTTTTTTATTTTTGTGTCTGTCATCACTTTTTAGGACAGTAAAAATGATTCGATTTTCTTCAACAGTATCTTTTCTGATAGGAAAGTGAATCTGGTTGGTACTTTGGGGGGTCAAAACTTAAAATTTCCCAGTAGTTTTCAAAAGCGCCGTAAAAACAAATGAAAAATTAAGGAAAAAACGAGAAATTGATTATGGTTTTTGGTATAATTCTAAAAGAAATGACCATATAAATACATGAAATTTTGACTGTTCATATTAGCATTTTTTATACACCATAACATTTTTAATATATTTTGATTTATCTTGAGCTGTTTCAGGACATTTTCATTTTCCAATTTTTTTAGGTTTTTTTTTTTGTAGATTTCTATAAAACATTATTTGTTGGGTAAAAAATCATGAAAATTTAATACAAGGCTCCTGATATATTGTTACAATAGCAATTGAAAAATATTAAAAATACATTGGCACACATTTTTTTTATAAGCATTTAAAGTTTAAATTTTGACAAACTTTAACAAAATCTCGAAAAGTATTAATCATTGTAATTAAACAATTATAAAATGGTCAGTTTTTATAACTAAGGATTGAAAATTTAAAGCAAAGATTCTAATAAATAGTACATACTGTAATCAAAAAATCTAAAAAATATATAAACACAGTAATTTTTTACAGACATTTTAAGTTTGAATTTGGACGAAATTATATATTAAAATCAATATTAACGAGTAAAAGTATATATTATGATATTTTTCCAGCATCACTGATAATTTTAGGTTGATAATTAAATAATATGAATAATATTAATTCAACTTACCAGGTACCGTATAATAACAATACCAATATAATTTAAAATATCCTAGACTGACATACCGTCTAAATTTAATACATAGACATAATAATATATTATTATGTCTATGATTTAATACCATCCATTATACAGTGACCTACTTATAACCTACTGTACAGTGGAGTGACATCCACTTGACCCCGTTTTTTATCATTGTCAATAACAATTAACAATATAATATTATTCTTAAACTATCAATGATTTTGATTCGATTCAATAAAGTTCGCAACGATTTTGAAATTGGGCGTCAATTATTGATAGTAACTCTGTAAGTGAAATCACTTGTAAGAACCATGAGGTTGGTATACCTTTAATGAGATAGTGTCATATGGATGCTATACCGATGATAACCATAACCTCAAAATATTGTTCATTGACTGTGTTGTTTACTTTTATTCGCTCTGAGTACGACATTTCGACGTTCGTCCACTTTTACCGTATATCTATCCTATAAATTTGTAAGTATATCTGTACAATTTTCATCCAAATTTATCAATTCGATCCTCTTATAATTATCTTTTATACGATTTCATCAAGAATCGATTAAGGTTTCTATTTGGTCGAAATGATATATTAATCATATCTGTATATGTTTTTGTCTCGTAAGAGCAGTTAAAATCCATAAAAATCTAGATTGATTTTTATCTGAATATTTTAGATAAACCATGTCGATCAAGCCGAAGTATCGCCCACAAATTATCAAAAAACGCACCAAGAAGTTCATCAGACATCAAAGTGATCGTTATGACAAACTCAAGGTAAGTTTATTTGAACCTATATTTCATTTTCAACGGTATAATTTTTCTTCTTTATTTTTATTTTTTTGCAGCCCAACTGGCGTAAACCAAAGGGTATTGACAACAGAGTCCGAAGACGATTCAAGGGACAGTATTTGATGCCCAATGTTGGTTACGGTAGTGACAAGAGAACAAGACACATGTTGCCTTCCAAATTCCGTAAAGTCCTTGTACACAATGTTAGAGTAAGTATACCTAACTCTGCACCTAGCATATATGGATTCTTACGAAATATTCAATTTTTAGGAATTGGAAATGTTGATGATGCAGAACAGGAAATACTGTGGAGAGATCGCTCATGGTGTTTCATCAAAAAATCGTAAAACCATTGTTTCCAGAGCCCAAGAGTTATCTATCAGATTGACCAACGGAAATGCACGTATTCGTACACAAGAGGGTTAAGTTTTGTAATAATTAATTATTAATAAAATAAAAATTCTTAAAATCCATTTTTTTTTTTATTTATAAAATATGTATTCTATACATATATTATTCAACTCTTGATTAAATTAACAAAATAATATTTATTTAAAAATATACATTTTTAAAGGTAACAAAATTGTAAAATAAATGCCACATAGTATTTCATAAAATATATACAAATTTTTTAGTTAATGCCAATTTGGTTACAAAATATTATTGATTCTGAAGGCAATCCTGGCACATTTTCGATGTCATTTCCATTAATGGCTCCAATTCTTTATTTATGACTAGTTCAAATTCCGTTATGAAATAATAGAAATGCTTGTAACATGTATTTACATGTGGTTCCTGTAAAATAAAATGCAAGTGCAATGTTGTACATTTTAATATGATCTAAGATAAAAACAATTTATGGATATATTGATATTAGAAATCCCCGCAAAATGAAAATAATAAATAAACCAAAACATATTTACACGAAAACTAATGAAAGAAATTGTAGATAATCAAAATATTCTTAATGGAAAATGGGACTAACACTGCAATCAGTCGTTTTGGCTGCATTACACTCTATGGTTCACTTTCACTGTAATTGGCCGAATGGGTTTGTTTTAGGTTTATTGAAGATGTGGTATAAATTTATTTTTTACAAATGTTTTGCATTGGTTTTCAATGAAATCAAATAACTACATTATTCTCAAATAAAAAAAAAAAACAGATAAAATAAAGAGACTTGTGCTAAATATTAAAATGTCAGCACCCTATCTATCCGCTTTTGTGTTATGCAAACAACATCTACAATAGTTATGAAATAGTAATAAGGTAAATTAGTAACTAATAAGCAGTAACATTTAGTAATAAAGGTATATGAGAATATGAATTAGAATAAATATTTTAATGCTTTAACTTTTTTAGCAATCTATAATATTAATTAGTAAAAGAAACACTTAAGAATAAAGATTTATTATAACTGATCTATAAAACAGATACAAATTAAGTCATCCTTGAGTCTATTTAAGTGCTTCTTCCAATTTTACTTAAACTTATCATTAGGTACATGTTATAATACGGTAGAACCTCGATAAGCTAAAATTCAAGAGAAAAGAAAATTTTCAACTTATCGAAGTTCCACTGTATATGTTGTATTGATATAATTACAATCCTAAATTTTAACTAATTAAATATGTAAATAAAAACATAGTAAGCTGAATAATTTATTTTCTCATAGTAACAAGATATAATACTTACTGCGCCTATAGATATAATTCGATCAAAATGGTGTATATAAACATGGACAAATACTCTAAATAATCGCGTTAGTATTTTTTTGCAAAGCGGCATAAAAGTCTTGGGAAATGGTACATCTATTAACAAGTACCAAAAAGTACAACAATTTCAATAATGTTAACTGTTCTCTTATTAAAGACCTCATTTAAACATACCTGTAGATACTGGGAACAGGTTCTCATTATTAATTTGTGTTTCAATCCAATCCATGAGGAGCGAGACATACTGAGGTGCTGGTAACGGTGTTGGTTTTTTATATCTTTCTTTATCAGCCCATAAATACTCAAATTTTGGACCACCGCTCATAGTTGGACAAGATGTTTCATTACAGTAGTCACAGACAGTGCCATATATCAAATTTATACGATTGAAGAAATCAACCACTGAAAATAATAAAGTTACATGTTAGTCAGTGGCGTGGTGAATGGTAATTTTAAAGCCAATTGTTTTTTTCTTAAATTGAGGGAGGTCTCTTAGTAAATGTAATATGGTATAATCAATAGGTAGTCAATAATGACTTGCAATATAATTAGTTATATTATATTATTACATTATTATGCATTAACTCTTATTTATAACTATTTGCAACTAGTTTCTGAAAAATGTTCAGTATGTCACTGGTGCTAGTGTTGAGACAATATTATTTTTAAAAACAATTAAGATTTTCACTTCCATAATGGGAAAGTAGAGTTTCCTATTTTACTATATGTGGACCTAGTATTACAATTCATCAAAACATCTAAGTTATAACCTATGGGGTATTTAGGTTTTAACACTAGTAGTAGTGCTCGAGTAAGAGAATTTTTATCCATGTAAAATAAAGGATTAAGAAGAATGTTAAATTCCAAACATTTTATTGTTTATAGCAGTGTTTCCCAACCTTTTTGTAATGGTCACCCACAAATTTACTGCTTGTTAGTTACTCTATCCCACCTACACTACAAAAAAAATGTGTTAGGTTAGGTGATACCTAGTAGATATAGTATATAGTAATGATCATTGTTCGACTGTATTGTATTGTATTGTTCAACAACAGTCCGATACTGCACCACCAATCATTATTACACCAATAGGCGATGAGACAACAAATTTTCCAGAATCATAATAAAATAATACAAACATTTCTAAAAGTATATTGATGTCCAGGGCTAGGGTTTGTATGCAATAATAAATTGTAAAATATTCATTTAAATTTTTATGAAATATACATAAATATTAAGTTACAAAAAAAATTATTTATTTATTGAAATACATCAGTGGCTGATTGTCTTAATGTAATATAATTTAAATTAAAAATGATTTATTTTTGCATATTAATTTTTATTTTAGTCCTAACATGTTTGACTTTTGGCATTTTTAAAATAAAAATCACAATAGTTTTACTAAAATCATACTGAAAAACAGTCTAATAAATGGTGATTCACGAACAGCTGAACTGTTAGTAAGACATAGAAAATATTAGGATTGTGTGTTCTTGTGTAATATAATCTATACACTGATACCCGACAAATTATATCTTATCTTGGATTTTATATTGATTCACACAATTTTCTTAATTGTGTATATCATTCTCCATCAAACTATTCACTCTTTTATTGCATATTTTACCATAGGATTGTATTTATAAAAATAAAATTTATGTTTGAAAAAAAACCAAGTTATATACTTTGATCAATTTTATTACTACCAGCTCAAATTCAATAAATACAATCATATCAAGTATGCAAAAATATGCATTAAGCTCAATATACGCAAAAACATGGAAAATAAAAATAGTACCATTTTTATCAGAATAATATAAATTGTGGACATTAGTCACTAAGACTCCATTTGGATGTAGCAAAAAAAACATGCTGTTGCATACAAATCATAGAGTAAGAATACAAATCCTAGCCCTGTTGATGACCATTGTAAAATCTATTTCCTATATTAGTATATTCTATACTACTAGTTAGACTTCATATTATTATTACACGTAGAGGTACCAAATAAAACATAACTTAAGCATTTATAAATTTACGACTAGAATTATTTTGATATTTTTATTTATGGCTGGCAACCCATAGGTTGGGAAACACTAGCACATAGGTATAAGTAATGAAAAGCATTTGATAGATTACCTAAAGTCTATTTTTCTGGTGACAAGATATCTTAAGATAAGTTAAGATTTAATAGTTATTATTTGAAAACAGGTATTGCCAGCATAAATATTAATTCATCCAAAATCAGATACATACATGATGTAGTTCTGTAAATCAGAGCTGTGCAAAGAGGGAGGGGACCGTCAATGGGACATGTGCCCTAGGGCGGCAAAAGTTATAAGTGTTATAACATTTTAAATTGTGATAAATTATTAGTAATAGCGCCAATGAAAGTTGGAATCTCTGCTATAAATATTAGATTAAATCCAAATTCACACATATATAAATTGTATTTAAATAGTTCACATAAAAACCACGGATTCTTAATAGTGTACAATATGTTCATAGACAAGTACAGGTTACAAGTATAGCAACATCTTAATCATCTTTTTTTTTTTTTGTCAAGTATGGACTATGCCTTAAATCTTAAAGGTTATATAGGTATATACCAAAATAAAAATAACATTTTTTTTTTTTAAACATATCACTTCTCTAATTAGGATGAGCAGTACTGGATGGCAACTGGTCTGGTGGCCCAGAAGCAATGCTTCTCCCACCAAGTTTGGCACTTAGAAAGAAGCCACGCGAATACACAGAAGTTGGTCGCCCGGTACTGCTTTTATCCTGAATAGAGTATATATGTAGTCTGTAATCCAGAGTTACAATATGAATGAAAATTATTTCAAAACATTTCAGAAAAATTTGGGGCTGTTTAATTTCTGTAAAATTTGTGCCTATGAACATATTGTATACATAAATATGTGAAGAACTTGTATAGATGTTTAAAACATTGAATAAATACTAAATTTAGTTTTAAATGGATTTGAATAGTGAGTATTGATAAATATTGAAACATTTTCTGTTATGATATGATGTTTTTTAATTGTAAATAGAAGTTTCAAATGTAATAATAATACCATGAACAGCAATCCAATCATATAAGTCTTCTCCCGGTGGCAATTGTACAGCGCTCCTTAAATTTATGCCGGAGTTTAATGAAGCTTGTGCATGTTTGTACAACGAATAACGAAGAGTGCCAGGTGAAAACTTTTTCTTCGGCCTAAAAGTCTGGAAATTTATTTTTAATGGATAATGTAACACTGTAACACTGTGTACAATAGTATATTTGTAACATAAATATATCTATAATATATTATTTTGGCACTTACTTTTCCTTTTTGAAAAAAATCAATAAAACCACCAAAAGACATTTTGAGTTTATTTAATACTTTTTGGAAGAATACTGATCCGAAAAATTAAAACTAAAAATTAAATTATAATTAATAGTAAACAATAAATAATAATTAACTTAAATTTAAATGGTTTTCAGATTTTTTATCTGCCCATTTTAATTTGTAATACAATGATTGAATGATACACAAAAACAGTGCATTATGATAACATTATCAATTGTAATTTTCTGATAATATGCGATAGTCAAGGTTAATAAGATAATAGAGGTTATTACTTATTAGTAAGTTATTACCACGATTATGTAATGAACAATTTTTATATCTTTATATCTGCTATTATTATTTATACATAGAGATTATAGTATTAATAGTATTATGTAACATTATTATTTCTTCTAACGTTCTAACCACAGGAGGCAGAACAATATACCAGTAGTAACGGTAGTTTTTTTTAGAGTTAAACCGAAAACAAAATTTTGTCAAAGACTGATTTTGAGTAAAGATTCCAGTTATTCTTTAATTTTCATTAATTTTATTTAAAATAAAAATTAGTAAAAAGTATAAACATTTTTTTGTATTCTTCAAAATTTCAAAGCATAATTTTGAATTTCTCTTGAGTCTCAACACTCTAATGCAGTGTTGCATAAACAATTTATTAAATTGAATGGACCGATCGTGGGCCACTACACCTTGTAGGAACCATTAGCTCACTATATCGATTCCCTATTCATCAAGTGTTTAGTGAAACCCGGCACTAGAGTAGTTTTATATTAAGTTATGGTCTTACCATTAAAACTAAAAACAATATTATTGCCAAATTGCCAATGTTGCGAGATGCCGAAAAAAATGGACTCGCGACCAAAATGTAGCTAAATAACATATACCTACAGAGTTCCTTGTTATTAGTTTTATAGATTTAAATACTCCGAATAATATTCTATTTTGAAGTATGAAATAAAAATTAATGGTATCATCCAAAGATGTAAGAAAATTGAAAATTGATGACGATGTCATATTATAATATATTAATATCTATATCATCTATGGCAAACGCCAATCCTGGTCATTCGCCGGAGACGATTCGCAGTTCTATAATAATTTCAATGAACAAAAAAAAAATAATAAGCCAACAGTCAACATCAAGTCGTTAAACAGTAATATTTTGTACCTATACAACATTTATTCATATATTTCATTCTGCTCAAGTTAGTTTCATAAAATATCTCGATACTATCAGTTCAGTGCGAGATGAAGACGGATGAAGAAATAGTAGTTCCTTGATATGGAATCTGTCCTCTAGATATGGCACACTTATATTCAACCCGAATAGTCGACATATTCGTAAGTTTGATTACCTATTATTTAGTGGCCTACATTTACGTTTTAGTCTTAAAATTAATATTTATTGCCACGGACAATCTGCTACTCGGGTGAGGTAGATGCATATTTTACGTGCTTATATAAAATACGTAAGCACAGGTGACGACGGTACACGCAGGTCGTAGAATATAATAATAATATATTTATACAATAAATTATTAATTGTGTTGAACATGCCACACACGGGCGTCCTTATGTCTAGCAAATTAATAGCTGAAAATTAGTTGAAGTATTTTGAAATTTGCATTGTGTAGATAAGTGTTGAAAAAAATAATGAACAAATACATTATGATGAATTGAAAAAATTTTACTGACGAATACCATCTCTGAAATAACACGCAGCCTGCAGTCAAATGTTCATCAATATTCTTATGACCTACACGTTACACTTACACATATTATATATTGTATACATAATGTTTAATTTTTATTATAACTACCTAACTATTATATTATGTTGTTATAGTTTGTATTTTAGATTGATATTACAATAACTTGTTTTTTTTTTAATTTTTAATTTTTTTTTTTAGTATCTGTTGTAATTTATGTAGAATACATTCATTTTCTTCAACAATATCTTCAAAAGGTACTTTGGGGGATTAAAAATAAAAAACTGTCCAGAAAAACCAACAGAAGATTAAGACAAAAGTGAAATTTTTATGCAAAATCCGTGGATTTTGTTTTTTAGTGACACTTTAAAAAAAACGCCAAATATAGATGAAGTTTTTACAGAATGTTTGTATTAGCCATTTACATGCACAGTTGATATGACTGGAATTTAATTTAATGTTAAGCGTAATTCCACAATTTTTTTGTATGACCGTCTTAAGTCAAAATTTTGACAAAAGTGATTGTAGTTTCAGGCTTTCAATTTTCTGAGACTAAAATTCTGTGTACATATTTTATGTTCATTTTATGTTCAATACAAAAACAATTCTGGAACATTAATTTCCAGTTATTTCGTTTTCTGTAATTTTACTTTCTATATTTTTACTATCTGTCATATTATTTTTCTGTTAAATTTACTTTATGGTTTTCTAACGGTCGGCTCATTTATTTTCTGGAGAATGACGGGGCCCCTAATGGCTAACCATCTCGTTCCCGGTTAGTATATCAGCTTAGATCGTGGTTCCCTACATTTTGCCATTGAACTGTATGATAATAGTATCATATAGTTCAATGCATTTTGCTCTCGATTCCCTGGTATTTTAGATAGTACTATCTTAAATCGTGCTAACACTGATTAGAACATAGACCTATAAAAGAATGGACCGCGCATATCATATCCCAGTAGTGTATTCGGCTGAATCCAAGATATGTGCGAGAGAGACAGACATATGTTAGAATTCCCAAAGACATTACAACCAAAATATTTTATCATACTTGAATATTTTTATATTTTCCCAATGATAACGACAACCAACGAGTGATAAGATCTTAAAATCATTCCCCGCGTTTTAGCATTTTGTTTATTTCATTATTTGTTAATAACTTGTGTTTTAAATTACAAAATTAAAATGGTTCTTATGTGCTGTGTGAGAAGCTGTAAAACTAAACACTCTAAGAATTCAGATACAAAGTTTCATAAGTAAGTACTACCTGTAATATAATTAAGGTTTACATTACAATTAAAAATGACAGATATATATTTAAGTAAATAAAAAAATCACCTTTAATCCATATAGGTTTCCTACAAATGAAGAGTTGAAAAGCAAATGGTTATTAGCCATTAATAATGAAAGTTGGTTTGTGCCATCCCAGCATTCTGTTGTATGTAGCAAACATTTTGATATTGATGATTATCAAACTAATGCTTTGGGAAACAAGAAGCTGAAAATGAATGCTATCCCAAAATCAACAAGTCGTAGATCTTTGTTTGAAGGTGAGAACAAATTACTTAAATTAGTAACCTGTAATGTGAGTTAATTATATTTTACTAAGACACAAAACATATATTTTAAATATAGATTTGGAGGTACTTCATCATTCCAAAGAGAATGATAGTAACGGAACTCAAATCAATTATGATTCAAATGATAGTAATGGTATAAATTAATATTAAATCAAATATATATTTTCAATTATTGCAAATATGTAACAATTTTTTAATTTTAGTGAAAACTGGAGAAGTCAATGATTTTCTAGAAGATGGTATATTGTCAGAAATATCAAACAATTCAAAAGTGGATCTTGATGACTCGGTAGTACAACAGCAACTTGAAGAAAACAATTTTAGTATGAATTCATCAACCTCAACAAAAACACCTCCACAAAAGTATTATTTAAATATATATTTTTTTCAATTGTTTTTATAATGTTTGATGTGAATAAATTATTAGGAGAAGAAAACTATTTCGTTACTTGGGAGATTATGAAGAAGAAGATTTGGAAACCCCTAGAAAGAGGAAAATGTTTTGGAATGTTTATAAAAAAACTTTAGAAAAAAAAGCCAATACTGAAAGGATGTTAAGACAAAAAAATCACAGATTGCAAGCTAAAATAAGGACATTAAATACATTAATTGATAGTTTACAAGCTGATAACAAAATAACAGCCAATTGTTCTAATATTCTGAAGGTAACTTACAACTAAACACTACATCTACCCAAGGCTGGGCAGTTAATGATTTTTTTTAACTCGGTTATGTTATTGAAAATCCAAAAGTAACTAGTTAAGTTAAAAAGTTAAATTTAAATTAACTTTTTAACTCGTTAAGAGGACGTAACACTAGCTGGTATTTGTTGTCTCCGTCTTACCAGTGGGTAATATAGAAAAATTACGCTCAGCAGAACACCTGAAGCTGCTCCTTTAATTTAAAAATTAGAGTGAATCGAGTATCGACTTATTATGAAACTTGATGGTAAGAACATTATCTGTATTTGTTCGTTGGTTTTTTACAATAATTCAATTTTTTAGCAAGTTATATGTATATAATATACAATAAATAAAAATGGCCATAACTCACTTAAAAATTGAATTATCATTAAAAACTAACATACAAACACAGATAATGTTCTTACCATCAAGTTTCATAGTAGGTCAATTCACTCTAATTCATAGACCTATAAAAGGTTAGGTTAGGTTAGGTCTATGCTCTAATTTTTAAACTAAAGGAGCTACAAGTGTTCTGCCGAGCGTAATTTTGCTATATTATACACTGGTAAGACGGAGACAACAAATACTAGTGTTATGTCATCTTAATGCCCAGCCTTGAATCAACATCTGAAATCTTCACATCTTCATCTCAAAAATATACAACATAGCAAATTGATTTAAGCTAAATTTGGTATGTTGTCAAAGCAACAAAAACTAAGCTTTACCTAATTTAACTTAAACTTTTCTGTCCATATGCTTACAATGTGCTTTGACAAATTATGTAAATTTTAAAATGTACAATCAATATACAATTTTAAAATTATCATAACCTATGACATTCACTAGATTATATTCTTACTTATAAATTTGATTATAATTAAATTGACTCAAATATTGAACAGAAGTTAAATTAATTATTCAGAACCTACAATAAGTATGAATACAATCCATTGGCTACTCGCTTGTCAGTTGAGTGTTTATATATTATACATAATTTAATATATTAAAATAGATATGTAAGCAAATACATACTTATTAAATAAAAATTCTTTTATAACTACTATGCGTATTTATTTTTTTATCCAACCTTCATGATACTATCTCCTTATTATATATAAAAAAGCCATACATTTTTATCAATGTGTTTACTTACTAGTGTGCGACAACGGAAGAAGAAAAACATCTCCTCATGCGTCAACTAAGTCTGTCGTCTAAAACCATCAGTCCAGAATTACGGAAGTTTGCTCTAACATTACATTTTTATTCTCCAAATGCTTATGACTATGTCCGTAATATATTCAACAAGTCTTTACCCCATCCAAGTACAATTAGAAAGTGGTATGCTACAGTAGATGGACGTCCAGGATTAACATCAGAATCATTAAGAGCTATACAAATTAAAGTTCGAGAATTTCAAGAAAGTGGAAAACAATTAATTGGAGGACTGATGTTAGATGAAATGTGTATAAAAGAAAATGTTCATTGGACCGGATCACGTTTCCAGGGATTTATTGATTATGGTCCAGGTAGCATAAATGAAATGGATAATTTGCCATATGCCAAGGATGCATTAGTAATTATGGTCGTGGCATATAATGCACATTGGAAAATACCAGTTGGTTATTACCTTATTAATGGTTTACCTGCAGAAGAAAAAGCTAATATAATAAAAACTTGTTTATCACAATTACATTCAACCGGTATTTTAATCAAGTCACTTACATTTGATGGAGCTTCCAGTAACATAGCTATGGCAAAGGTATTGGGTGCTAATATACATTATCCATACTTGCAAAGTTCTTTTGATCATCCTGAAACCAACGAAAAAGTACACCTTATTTTGGACCCTTGTCACATGCTTAAATTATGTAGAAATACACTAGGAGATTGGGGATTATTATTGGATAATGAAGGACAGCAAATAAAATGGTCATATTTTAATGCACTAGTTAATATTCAAAATAAAACAGGGTTACATTTAGCTACAAAAATTCGGTCGCAACACATAAATTATACCAAAGAAAAAATGCGTGTCCGTTTAGCTGTACAAACCTTCAGCAATAGTGTGGCAGATGCAATGGAATATTGTATGAATGATTTGAAACTACCAGAGTTCCAAGGAGCAGAAGCTACAATTAAATTTTGCCGTTTAATGAACAATATATTTGATATACTGAATACCAGGAACTTTTTAAGTAAAAACACGTACAACAAACCTATTAATGAAAACAATAAAGAATCAATTATACAATATGTGAATGAAGGAATAATGTATATAGAAAAATTGCAATGTTTTGAACAAAAGACAAATAATGTAGTAACTGTCAAATTATTATTGCAATCAAATAGAAGGACAGGATTTCAAGGATTAATATTATGCCTTAAATCTTTAATAAATTTAACTTACGAACTTATTAATGGTTGTTATCTTAAATTTATTTTAAGCTACAAGCTCAGCCAAGACCATTTGGAGATATTATTTTCTGCTATAAGAGCTAAAGGTGGCTTCAATAATAATCCAACAGTAACTCAATTTGAAGCTGCATATAAAGCACTCTTAGTACATGCTGAAATAAAATCAAACTCAAGTGCTAATTGTCTTGCACAAGATAGTACAAGTATATTAAAAATATCAAGCTTAAAAAAAAAGTCACCAACTGAAGACCAAGATGCTGTACTTGATTTATTATGTGCAGCTGGGAGTCAACATATTGTAGAAGATGAGGATGAACTATTAACAGTATACCAAAATTCCAATTATATTAAAGATGTAGTAGGATATATTGCTGGATTTGTGGTGAGAAGCATTTTAAAGCGTATTCAGTGTGAAGTTTGTGCTAAAGAAATAAAATCACATAAAACCAATTCACTATTACTGAATAAAAAAAATAGAGGTGGTCTTACAATGGCCAATGCTGATGTAGTTAGTATATGTCAGGTTGCAGAACGTACAGTCAGAGAATATACCAAAAAATCTAACCACATAAGTATTGACTATTTGGTACTAAAATCAATATCAATATTAAGTATTGATAAATATTTTTTAAATTTAACAAACCACTTTATGGATCAAGAACCGCTCAATAATCATTTGTTACAGATGATTAGATTAATACTTAAAACATTTATAACAATAAGAATCCATCATATTAACACGAGTTCAAATGAAATAGACAAAAGAGTAAGAAGGTTATATACAAAACTAATCCACTTTCAACACCAGTGAAAAAAATCTGCTGTACATAATATACTAATATGCTAATAAAGTAAACATTATAAATCTTAATAAATACATGCTCTCGTAAATTGTAGTCTCGTGATTATATATTAAAGTATTATTGTAGTTTTAGTTTTATTTTTTAAACAATTGTTACTAATGTAAAACATATTAATTGTTATACCTAGCACCTACAGTTATTTGTTATGAAACTAAAAAATATGTTGACTAAGATTATAAAATGTTAATGTTTAAATAAACTGTTATTAACTAAATAATTAAACACAATTTTTACTTACTCTTGTGGTAATATACATTATAATTTGTAGCCTGCTGTTGAGTATTGATATAAAAAAATATAATAAGTTATAACTACTGTCTACTTATAAGTAATATACCTAGTAAGTTACTTATAGCCTATAGGTAGGTACCTATTTATCTTAACAGGTTACATAATAGAATAAAATAAATAACAACGCCCAAAATAATATGGGGTAGAATATTCAGAAATAGAACAACTTTAATAGCATAACGAAATATACTTTGTCAATATTGTCATGTTATTAGAAATATAATATTATGTAATAGGTAGGAATGGCCCGAAATTACGAAAATAAAATATTTCAAAGACTAATTAATATATTTTTGCTTATACCGTCTTTGGAATTTCTAACTTAGCTCTTTCTCTCTCGCACATATCTTGGATTCACGTATCTCTCTTTATGCGCGGTCCATTCTTTTATAGGTCTATGCCTAGGAGCACACCTCTATTATTATTATTAAATTTTATACGAATGCTATGAGCGTCTCGTACCACTGCGAATGCACATAGCATGTTATAATGGCATGTCGCGAGCTGCACGTCAATCGACAGTTTACAAAAACAGGTGGAGGATAGGACGCAGGTTATTGTGCCGCCTCGGGGTCGGGAGGAAGCCGCGATTTCCTGCCGCCGCCACCGCCATCGCTGCTGCTGTTGGATCAATCGCCGAGACAACCAGACTGGTTTTTTCGTCGTTTAGAAAGGATAATATTATTTCTTATTATATATGTATTTTATTAAAATGTGATATAGGTACTAGCGCGTTTTGGACGCCGATCAATTCCGAAATGCGCTCTTATCGAATTGGTTAATAATATCATTGATGACGGAGAAAGGTTAGGTAAGCCCGATACAATCTTCCCATTCGGCCGAAAAATTTCCCTAAATAATAATAATCGGAAAGGAACTTATGCAATTTCGTTTATCCTCCCCAAATTATTATATTAGGGTATAAAATATGAATAAAAATACTTTTTATAGGTCTATATGATGTATAGCTCACTACGCTCAAGATAACCAAATAAAATAATTAGGTAGGTACATTTAGGCACGTTGTGAGCCGGAAATGACTGAATATGACTAAGCTCCGGTGATGCGTGTTCGCGTTGACAAACAAAACCACCTGCTATCGCATACGTATGATAGTTAATAAATAATAATATTATGTGAGACGAAAGAGATAGATTAATATTATTATTATTGTTTATTATGTAGCAGTATTATACAGGTGTATAATATATAATATTATAACCCAACTATCACCCGTGCAGCTGCGATAATGAAACGATACGGAAAGACCATGACAAAAACGAGTTTACGTCTTTAAGAAAAAAAAAACAATCAACTCGTTGGACTATAATAACAATCCGACAATAATTAACGTTTTTGTTTACATGGTTCGCGTGAAAGTCACATAATAGATATACAATTAAATATTTTATATTGGATGTCCAGGCGTCTGGTGATAACTCGCGCTCGAACGGTCCTCGATAAAGTGTCCGAGCACATAATATTATAATTGTTCTATACGGAAACGTATTAAGTGACTTTAACGTATAATATCCGTACTCAGAAGTACAGGACCAGATTAGATTTCGACTCGTGACATTTAAAATACATCGTATAATACATACATATATGTGTGTGTGTTGTACTCGAAAGGAAGAAAGCGGTTGTTAATGTTCTTAGGACCTATACGAGTTGCATAAGCTTTAACGAAACGATGACCTTCCGCTGATACGCGCGCGCGTTTGATTTATACCGTCGTCGTTGGTTGTACGATTTTTTCAATGCGGAAAACGTCGTTCAACTTTTATCCCGAAGGTATAATTCGGCGCGAATACACGTATATTACATATACATACATAATAATTTAATTAATCCAACCGCCAAAAGAATAGTAGTAACACAACTCGGAGAATAAAAATATATTTCTCCAATATTATTATGCTAAGAGGAATAATAATAATTGTATTACTTATATTATACAGTGTTGTAATATTAGTTTGTCTAAATATTTATAAATTATTACACTTAAAAGCAGTATAATCTAAAACTTAAATACAAAATCATGCTTCTGAGATATATAGATGCAAAAACAATTATTCGATTGGTATTGTTTTCATTATCAAATAATAAAAACGGTTTTGGTTCAGGCCCTCCCGTAGAAGTCCAAATACCATTTATTTTTAATTCCGATAAAGGACATAGCGAAGGATACTTTTAATTACGAATTCTTCTTAGTGATCTTTTGACCGATTTTTCTTCTGTTAATAAAATCATTGCATCGTTTGATAAATTGCACGTTTCTACTGCGAAAAGTCTGGAAGGAGTATCAAAATTGTCTTGGGCTTTAGTATTCATATTCAACATGACTTTTGTTACTTCTACTTGTGCTGAAGACGGTGGATGGTTCTTGTGTTCAATATTTTTTAATACATTGAAAATCATTTGATCAGTTGTTACACTACCTTTACAATTTTTCTTTTTTTTTTCCACACACTCCCATCTAAATTTAAAAACGTATTTAACCACTATCACCACTAAACCACTACTAAACTGCTTTGAACAGTTTTGATATAAAATATTAACTCAATGCTCATAAATTCATAACGATGTAAGATTGTATAAGAATGTTATCTTAATAGTCTTAGTAATTGACTGGGTTTTGGACACAATTTTAGATTTCAATGTTAACCATCTAATTCAATATTAGTATACTACTATTTTACTTTTATTTAAAATTATATTTTTACTTTTTACAAAAATAAATATGAACAAATGCTAAAAAATATGTGTTAAAAATAATAATTTTATATTCGAAGGTAAATAATTAAAAATAAAAAAAACAAAAATATACGGGGGGAAAATGTCCACATCCAAAAATTTATTGGGGGGAAAATGTCCTACTACGCCGAAAACTACGCGGAAAAATGCCCAGGGGGGAAATGTCCGCCATTTATCCAATCTACGTTTAGCAGAACCAACCCTGCTTTATTACTTTTAATATTAGAGTAAAATCATCAAATATCAAACTTAGTTAATAAGAACCAACCTTATATGGTTATTTATTTTATTGTTACATTTATTACAAGAGCGAATTTACCTATTATCAAACTTTAAGTTAACAACATGGCCTATTTCGCAACGAAGGTTTTTTTACAATATTTATATTTTTATGCAATTTATAAGCATTTTTAAACTGTAACAATTTACACGCTCATTACTTACATACAAATAAAAATTCTCATAAAATAGCCAACGTAGCGACACAGGCCATGTTGTTAACTTAAAGTTTGATTTAACATAGGTAAATTCACTCTTGTAATAAATGTAACAATAAATAACCTCATAGGGTTGGTTCTACGCTGGACGTAAATTTGGTAGGAGTCAGAGAGAGAAAACAAATAGTTCAACAATTCGCTGACATTCTCTTAAACAGCGGAGTTTTAGTTTTTATTGGCGTTTACGATGAAATAACTGCAGATACCTCATATAGTCATAAATACGTCATACGTATGTACAAGGGGATACGTGACAAGTGGAGCACGCACAAAGGTGAAACGAGACGACATGCGAGTCGACGCATTTATTACTATAATATGAGAACGATTATAATTTATAACATTATAATATACATATATACAAGCCTACCGTCGGCGATGGCGTATAATATCATCGTTGTGATGCAAATAGTGTTTTTTTTTTTGTTTACATATTATAGTTTATATTAATAACGCATAGCCGCATAGGTAGATACTATTAAGCATTTAAATACGACCAACACCCTTCTATAGATATTTTTATAATGTTGCGGTATTATAAATAAATACATGGAAGTATTCAATTTCCGTAAAGTATAGACGATATAGGTTTCTCCGAAATAGATCGATGACGACGAAGACGCGTATTAAGTGTCCCTACCTGTCTACCTGTATCGTATTTTATTTACGTTTTGTCGCTTCGATTCACGTTCAGTAGTCGTCGCAACTCGCAACCACAATATTAATAGGGTAAAACACAAACGTTTAATTGATAGAAAAAAACCATTTAAGTTTCGACTTATATAGTCGGACTAGTATTCCAGTAACCTCTTTTCGCGTGACGGTTTTATTGACGGTTAATATAAGCATATGTATCTGTGTTTTTTTTACATACGAATGTAGGTAGCGAGCGAGTATGTCGCGGCTTACCGTGACAATTAGTGATTCCGGTTTTGTGATTTAACCATTTGTATATTTTTACGCTAACACGCCACAGATCACGATTACACGACAATGTAATAATATGTAGCATTGGGCCTATATACATATATAGATGCACGCGTGTTCGGTACGCGTACCTTAAATATTATTCGTCTGGCACCTGTTTTTCCTCTATGGGTCCCTGCTCAAAACGACCGCGATTGGAACGAAAAATAATATCAACTTGACAACATTAACCGTCTGTAATACTTAGGTAGTTAGGTATATAATATGCGATGCACAGCACTCATCAACATATACCCATATACGATGTACCAATCTTTTGGTCATAAAAATATATATATTACCGACGGCCAAGGTCCGCATACAGAGCGTTAATATATTGTTATCCTCACGGTCGTTTAGTTGCACGGATAGATATAATATTTCATAATGCTCGTTTAAGATTTATAATATTACATTTATACTAGATAGCTGTAGTAGACTCTGTAGATTAACTAAGAGACACTATTATAATATGCCAATGCCGCTGCAGTAAATGTCCATTCATTTTTACCGTGTTTACCGTCTATCGTCGAAAACGTATCTCTGCGTCACTACTGTAAGTTGAATTGACATTATTATTATACATCCAATTAAGTTTTCTAATGCTATAAACGTTCTGCGTTTATATATAAATAAAAAGAAGCGTAATTTCTACGTTGTTAATATATTATTTTATTGTTGGCAAAAGTAATTGTACATATAATGCTATATAATATTATTATCGTATTTTAAACTTGAACAATCTCCAGCAAACGTCTTCATTCGATGGCGCTGCTTTAACCTGCACAGTGAAAGTAGTCAGCTATAACTTTCCGACAAACTGCAGCAGCCTACCGCGCGTGGTTAAGTCTCACACTATTTTATGATAATTCGTGAAATCGCATCACAATCGTGTTTTAAATGATTTAACATCGGTTATAGAAACACGTGTTTCCATTGAAGTCTTCAATACAGATTATTGGCAGATGCGTGTATTAGGTGCTCGATGTATTAGCATAATTCTATACCTAACCGATTATATTCAACAATGACATAACTATACGTAATATCAATATATTTTAATATAAATTGGAATTCGAGCTTCGTATACGGATTATTTTCGTTACGAATACAATTATTTATACAGCCGCACAGCTCGATCGATATTAATCGATAAAATATTCGTAGTTATTATATTATATTATTACGCCATGAGTATCTACTGTATTTGTACACACCACATTGTATTTGAGTACATTATACTGTAACAATATTATGTTAATCGCATTTTTTATGAATATGCCATAGCTACTAATATGAGTAAATATATTTATGGAAATAAAGATCTAAACTTGTAAAGTTTCCAGAGTATATTTTTAACAATAAAGACGCTGGAACCCACCTAGTGCGTATTTTCTAGTTCATCTTTCTGACCCAAACCAAAGAATGCTAAGCCTGTTCTTCAAGACACATTTTGTTCGGTCGTTTTGTGCCGTACGTGCCATGCATCTTAATTGTTTTTCCTACATACCTAACGTATGTACAATATTTAATATGCGCTACCCAAAATAATATGTTCATCCTTGACTCATTACATTATTCTTAGAATATTCTGATATTCGCTGAGTTAATACAAATCAAAAACGCGTTTGAAACGTGTGATAAGAATAATCCAATCATGTTTAAAGACAAATTGACTATTGTAGTACGAATACCTGTATCTATTGTTTACAAACCATCTAATAAAAATAACTTGCACGACGGTGAACACCAGTCGTCATCAAACGAACCACAATATAATCATTTTAGATTACAACTACAGTCAACAGCCACAACAAAATGTCAGAAATTCACGATTTCATGAAAAAATGATTGCAAGTCACAACTCACGGTAAGTTAACTAATATAATATGACTGGGTAGTCCAATGAAAAAATACTCGTAAAAATAGTAAATACAGCAGTTGTGCAGTAAGTATATATTATTATTTATTGGTATAGGTATGTAACCCGTATACATTTTGTAAACAAAATGTATATTTGAGTCGATTTTTTAACTAAAATCTGTTATTATAAAAATTAGCAGTACTCTTTTCATATTAGGCATAATATCATAAAAACCTAGAAAACATTAATGGTCGTTTTCTAAATAGGTTTTAGCAAAACAGAAAGTATTTCGATAGAAATAAATGCTGTATGTAAGTCTAACTTATAATTATTATTGTTTGCAGTATAAAACAGTTTTGTTTCCACAGACTACCACAGTATCTTTTCGGGTATTTAACACGTAATGGTTGGCATTACATTAGGTATATACTTTGTTATGGTTTTAATTCATTTAAGTAAAATGTAGTAGGCACCTATACACTAGCTAAGTATCAATTATAAAACAATTAGGTATTCATTTTAAACAAAATAATTATGTTAGCTTAATAATTTAAGCTTCATCTCAATTCGTTTGGTCCAAATAAAGAAAAAGTAAGTACTTGTGAAGTTGAAACAATTATAGTATTTCCTATGGTAGTCATATTAAAAATTATCATTTTCACATCATAATCCTTTAAAATTTTCGATTTATATCAAATAAGTTGCTAATTATTATAATAAGAGTACAATGTTGTTTTTCAGATAATAATCGGAGCATTATAATATTTTAACAATTTCATATGTTAATTATGTGTTATTACTTCATAATATAACGGTAGGTATGACGAAATTGATAAAAATATACAAAATATTATAAATTAAATTGCAGTAAGAAATCATAACATCCTAAGCACATGGCTTCGTTGTCTATGGGCGGCAACCAGCATGGTTAGTAAAGAAAAATAAATTGATATTTAATTGTTGTAAATTAAATAATCGTTTTCATTATAGAGTATCGATTATTGAGTACACTACGTATCAAAATACACATACTATCTCATGAGTTAATTAATTGAAATGCCTATATAATACTCAACAATAAAAATATATTATTAGGTAATATACATCACTTACCTATCACATTTATCACTACATAATAATTATCGTTGGGTTTAGTTACTTATCTAAATTATTATTACAACCCACGATGGCTATTTTTCATTATAATTTTCTTTTTCACTACCCAACAACAATTTTTTATTTTAGGAACAAATAGACAGCGCTTATAGATAACACTGAATTGTAAACCAGGATTCGTTTTCTGTATGAACAGTTCTAATTATTCTACGACTCATTTATGTATTAGGTATATTATGAAGCATTGAGGTACATGCACCCATTTTTAGCTAGTTCGCGCCAAAATTACTAGATACTATAACTCTTCCCCTTACATTGATCCAATAGACTAATAATAATAATCAAACTTGAATTGTCTCGGTGACAAAGTGTCGAAATATCTTGTAGATACTTAAATTGCATTGACTAGGTACATAATATTATACATGTAAACAGTATTTAATAATAACCTGTTAATATTTCATTTCTTCCGAGATTGTAGGCCATGGCGAAGGGTCGATGGTAGATCTCGCCGTGTTGGTATATTATGTTACAGCAGGCAAACACTACGTTTTTCAGCCTTCCATCATCGGAGAGTTCGGTAAAACGCACGCGTCTCGAGTTAGTAAGCTTCAAATATTTCAAGAAAGGGTGTTATAAACTACAGAACAAGAATCAAAAAGAAGAGAGAAAAAAAAACGGTTTCGGCGAGATAAAACGCGCACACCACAACACACGCGACCGACGGGCAAACGTTAATCACAATAGTCACAGCGATACTGTATTGCTGTCGACAGTCCTACAGAAGCGCTGGGGCCGCGTGTTTCTTTTCGCCGGCTTTCAATTTTTTCAACCTCCCACCGATCGACGCAACAACACGACCGACGGCGTTGTTATGTTATAATAATAATAATAATAATAATATGTGTATTGTGTATAGTGTATACGATGTCCTTACAGTGGAAGCCGAGACGATATTATTGTGTGCGCTACCTACCCGTGCGATATACACAATAATACTGTGCACAGTACACACCCCATAGGATAGTCAAATACTCAATATATATCAGCTATATAATATTATAATGTGCGCCTATGTCCAATTCCCTTGAATTTATACTGCCCACTTAATACTTTATTCCTGGCGTAGGTACTTTTTTATATATTTTGTGTTTATGCACTATACGCACTATTGCAACATACATACTAAACACCACTACCTAGACCTACCTATATTATATTTTAATACTTCGATATTTTGGAAACGTCTGCTAAACGAAATATTTGCTCGTGTAAAAGTTGTATTCTTTACTATACCGAAATAAAATCACGTTATTTTACATGTACATGCATTAATATAGGTACTTGCAGGTTTACCTATACAATTCAAATCAAATAAAGCTAAACCAATTATACGTTTAATATTCGATGTTTATCAACATTTTGTGGAAAAGTATTCCACTTCTGAATTTGAAATAAACAGTTTACCTATAATCTTTCATTTATAAAAAATGTACAACTTAATAATCAGGATTACGAAAAATTATAAAAGAAAATTTCTAAAAAATTGATTTTTTCATCAAAATGAGTTGTAAGTATAGGTAGTAAATACTTCAATAATTTAATACACATTTTAAAATATATTACCTTTTATGTCTTGTATAGTACAAAAATCCCTTCAACAAAGACGATAATATCGCGTTTAAAAGTAAAATAATATACCTATTTTATGACGGATTTCAGCTCTACTGCCCCAGCGATTTACTGGTCACGGGTATTTACCTTACTGTCTACACCGAGGACTTCACAAATGACAAACGTATGTACATGTAGTTTGATCGCATAAATCTATGTAGGTATTAAAACTATTATATCTATTACCTATGTTAACTATAATATATTATAATTTATTTCGATGGGAAACATTAAAGTTTGCATATTATTCTGTTAAACAGTTATTTTATTGAAGCCAGGGTTGAAAATGTTGTATAAAAAAAGATAATACGGTGGAAAAGGACATAAAATAGATATAATATTACTAAAACTATATTTTTAAATTTTGTACTATGTTTATCATTATTAGTATTTAGAACCTAATACCATTGGTTATAAATTATACCTATCATAATAAGAGCTAAGATTTTATAGAATTTTGCATTTTTTTTATGGTCCCTAAAACAGTAAAACGGAATTTTATGTACTTACTTATAAAATCAGATTCAGATATTAGGGATTTTAAAAATATATATATAATTTTGAATTTTCTGACAATTTCTTATTATTTTAAATGTTTAGTAATTTTTGAAGGTTTTTGGGTATTAAAATCTTAGGTCTTGATAATAACTAATAAATAATTCCACAGATACGTCTTATGGGTTATCACTAGGGTTCTGATTTGAAGGCAAATGCCTTTCTTTTATTAATCATAATAGAAAAATAATTTTTATACAAAAATGTGTTTCATTTAATTTCTTAGACGATGGATCTTTTTTTTTTGCCTTTTTACTTATAAATGCCTTTTTGCCTTTTTGCCGAAAAGTGATTGGTAAGCACAAGAAATTTAAATAAATGTGTATAACTATGGAGTCCGGGTATAACATTTTGAACAGCTGGTAGCTAGTTTAAAATGTATAATACTATATGTATAGGTACAAATTCCACAATAAATTATAAAAAATTCTTAGATTATAAATAATTATCTTAAATACACATTATTATATAAACAAATTTCTGTGGATCGAATAATTTCATTGAAGTGGATTATTTGATAATTAATTTCAATAACAATATACAATTTCAATAAAACATAATTATTAATTATTATTTGCATGGATTAATAAAAATATAAGAATTCTATTACAAAGTATTTATAATATATTATAGGTAATAAACTTTGCTTTGTTAAATTATGTAATCTATGAGTGGTATTGGTAATTTCATTATAAAAATAAATAATAATTAATTATAATAAAAATCAATGTAAAACAAATATTAGTTTTAATTTTATTTTATGGTACCTACCCAGTGTCCACACGTTATAATGTTATAATATATCGCATAAACTATTATATATCTACCAAATATCAAAAACATAAAATAAAAAAAAAAGAAATGTTGTGAGTAACTTTCTACGTCGTTACTCGTTACCTACCTAATTACCCAATGTATACACAACATATTATAATACTGTGATATAAATATTCATAATACAATCTTGATTGAATATATGTAAATACCACCTATAGGTAAGGTTAAATATCTGGTATCTGATAGGTATAAGTATTAGTGTTTATAGTGCAATACTGTATTATTGGTACATTAAATTAAATACACTTTTATATATTTCAGCTCTCTATAATAGTATAATATAATACTATATGATATATCTGGGTGTTCGGTGAGGGTGTATAGATTATAAATATCTAATATTTATATCTGCATGTTAAAATAAGGGCTGTATTCACATAACTTTAAACGGTTAACTCATGAATAATTACTAACAATTCAGATTTAACATTTTTACTAATTTGAAAATTGTACTGTATTTAGATGATTATTTTGACAGATAATATATTGTAACAGAATTGTGGTTTTATTATTCCACTATAAACTTACTATGTACCTAGGTACCTAAAATTACTTATATTGTAATATTTATATATATATAAGATATTTTAAATTACATTAGATAAAAGTTAACTTAACCTGCAACAAGCAACACTAAGTAATGAACTAATAACTATAGTATTTCATTGTATGATAAATATACATTGCGGTACAACATAGGTACTTATTATCTATGATTTAATCTTCGAAGATCAATATTGTACAATATGTATTATGATTTATGATAGGTACATTAATAATTATTAACAAACGTCTCACGACGCGTGAAGTAATTATTTTACTGAGATTTTATTTGCATTTCATAAACCTATACCTATTCAACGATGATACTTATAATATTTACTAGTGATAGCAGTAAGATGCTTATTATTTATACACAGAGGCGGAACTAAGATATTTTACGCCCGGGGAGAATATATTAAAATTACGCCAAATCATAGACCAAGGCTGGAAATATATCATTCACTACAATTGTTTTCTAATAACTAGAAATACAATTATAAACATACTACATACTTATCGACTTTTAAACACATAATAATGTTAACTAACAAAGTTAAAAATATCAAGCTAGTTCTTACTCATAGACAGTCTTGTAAAGTACTTGAGTAAAAGTATTCAAATACTTTTTAAGTTTACAAATACGTATTCTTTTAAATACATATGAAAAAAGTACTTGTGCACACTATTTGAATACTTTTTGAAAGTACCTGTACTAAAATTAAGTACTATCTATTTTAAAATACTTGTTTCGTCTTACTTTATGTGCAGGGACGCCAAATTTAAATAAAATAATACAAATTGTACAACCCATCGTTGTGTATTGATATATTGTAATATTTTTAGAGTCCTAAGTTATAGTATTTGATGGTACATACAACAAAGACTAAAAAATGCTGCATTCTTATTCTAATGATTAAATGTATCTATAAGAACATAAGTCAAGGTAAAAAGGTTAAAAACATTGAAAAAAAAAATACAAAAATAAGTATTTGAAAATATCTATAGATACTTTTCAAAAGTATCCTTTACAAAACTGGCCAAAACCCAAGTCGGTACTGAATGTTTCCTTCCAGATATTGCATTTGCACCAATATTGTTCACTGTTGATAATAATGCAGCTCCATACATAGGTATTATTTTATTCCCTGATCTTTCATTTTATTATTGTGCGGCTCATGATTATCTTATCGATGAGTATTGAAAGATCAATAATATTGTCTCACAGAAAGTCACGTTGCGTAATGAGAAATAAAAAATTAAAAAGTATTTTGGGTTAACAATATAGTTTGAAAACATTTTGATATACCTACATATTATTACACTCCAAAATATAATTTAGCACAGATAATAATATATGTATTTCAGGTTCAGTGAAGGGATTTAATTGTGCCACCGACTTCGTCAAGTGATAAATTAGAATACACGTCAATTTATCGTCTAGGCCTATCGGATACGAAATTTATAATTATATTACATATGGGCATTGATCTGCAGGGTGTCAGGATTTAAATTCATAAAAAAAATTACGAAGAGGACGTGGGAGCAAAGAGTCAAATACTTTTTAAGGAGTAAGAAAAACAATTAATATGGCAACAAGTTGTTCATTTTTACCAAATCTATATAAGAAAATCATTAATATTTAAATTGATAAAAAAAATATTTGAAGGGGAACGTTGGAACCCGCAGGCGAATACTTTTTTAAGGAGTAGTTAAATTTAGAAAAAATTAATGTGGCACCAGGTTGTTAATGTTTAACAAATCTATATAAGGAAATCGAAAATATTTAAAATTGAAGAAAAAACCATTTAAATAGAAACATGGGAGCCCAATACAAATAACTTTTTAAGAAGCAAGAAAAAAGGTTTAGAAATATATGTGGTATTAACTTGTTAAAATTTAAAAATCCATTTAAAATATTTACAAAAAATTGAAGGGGAACGTTGGAGCCAGCAGCCAAATACTTTTTATTGAGTAAGAAAAAAAAATAATGTGTCACCAGGTTAATTAATATGGCATCGGGTTGTTAATTTTTAACAAATCAATATAAGAAAATCATTAACATTTAAATTGAAAAATATTTTTGAAGGGAAACGTTGGAGCCCGCAGGCAAATACTTTTTAAGAAGCAAGAAAAAAGATTTGGAAATGTTTTTGGTACCAGCTTGTTAAAATTTAAAAATCTATTAAAAAATATTTACAAAAAAATTTAAGGGGAACGTTGGAGCCCGCAGGCAAATACTTTTTATGGAGTACGAAAAAAAAATAATGTGGCACCAGTTTATTAATGTTTATCAAATTTATATAAGAAAATCATTAATATTTAAATTGATAAAAATATTTTTGAAGGGAGCCCGCAGGCAAATACTTTTTATAGAGTAAGAAAAAAAATTAATATGGCATCAGGTTGTTAATTTTTAACAAATCAATATAGGAAAATCATTAATATTTAAATTGATAAAAATATTTTTGAAGGGGAACGTTGGAGCCCGCAGGCAAATACTTTTTATAGAGTAAGAAAAAAAATTAATATGGCATCGGGTTGTTAATTTTTAACAAATCAATATAAGAAAATCATTAATATTTAAATTGAAAAATATTTTTGAAGGGGAACGTTGGAGCCCGCAGGCAAATACTTTTTAAGAAGCAACAAAAAAGATTTGGAAATGTTTTTGGTACCAGCTTGTTAAAATTTAAAAATCTATTAAAAAATATTTACAAAAAAATTTAAGGGGAACGTTGGAGCCCGCAGGCAAATACTTTTTATGGAGTACGAAAAAAAAATAATGTGTCACCAGGTTATTAATGTTTATCAAATTTATATAAGAAAATCATTAATATTTAAATTGATAAAAATATTTTTGAAGGGGAACGTTGGAGCCCGCAGGCAAATACTTTTTATAGAGTAAGAAAAAAAATTAATATGGCATCGGGTTGTTAATTTTTAACAAATCAATATAAGAAAATCATTAACATTTAAATTGAAAAATATTTTTGAAGGGAAACGTTGGAGCCCGCAGGCAAATACTTTTTAAGAAGCAAGAAAAAAGATTTGGAAATGTTTTTGGTACCAGCTTGTTAAAATTTAAAAATCTATTAAAAAATATTTACAAAAAAATTTAAGGGGAACGTTGGAGCCCGCAGGCAAATACTTTTTATGGAGTACGAAAAAAAAATAATGTGGCACCAGGTTATTAATGTTTATCAAATTTATATAAGAAAATCATTAATATTTAAATTGATAAAAATATTTTTGAAGGGGAACGTTGGAGCCCGCAGGAAATACTTTTTAACGGGGTGGGAAAATAAAATTAATATGGCACCCAGTTGTTAATGTTTATCAAATTTATATAAGAAAATCATTAATATTTAAATTGATAAAAATATTTTTGAAGGGGAACGTTGGAGCCCGCAGGCAAATACTTTTTAAGAAGCAAAAAAAAAGGTTTGGAAATTTATGTGGTATTAGCTTGTTAAAATTTAAAAATCTATTAAAAAATATTTACAAAAAAATTGAAGGGGAACGTTGGAGCCCGCAGGCAAATACTTTTTATAGAATAAGAAAAAAAATTAATATGGCATCAGGTTATAAATGTTTATCAACCTGTTTCATCAGGTTGTTAATTTTTAACAAAACTAGGTATATAAGAAAATCATTAATATTGTAGTTGATAAAAAAATGAAGAATAAAATTAATTTTGCAAAAAAATCTGATTTACCGTCGATCCTAATTAATTTTTATACCAATATTTTTTTATAACATATATTAAAATTAATTTTTATAATATTTTGTATTTAAGAAATAATTGATTAAGGTTGGCGGTATTTAAAGTTTTTAATTATACTGGTACAACACTAGCCGGTCACCTTTAACGCCATGGTTAAAAATTATGATAATTGGTTACGTTTGAATATTTCACACTACCCTTACCTAACCTAACCTAACGCAGCCTAACGAATAATATTTAAATATTTTCTTTCATTGTCATTGTTACAATATCGAATACCTTGATTGTTAGTAGGAAAAGATCATTGCAAAGCTCACGACCAGTGATGGTAGTCGTCTATCATCACCATAGCCTTAACTAACCATAGGTTTACCTAACTAACCTCCATATGACTTATTAGGACACTTTGAATAAAAAGATCCTGAGTTGGTTGCCGAACTTAAGTGTTTTTTTTATCAAGTTGAGCCGTTGGTTGTTGACATCTTAAGACTTAGATCATATACTATGGATGAAATGTCTTGGGCCCAGCTCAACGTTGAAAACAATTTTAAGCACATATAAGTGACAAGTCTCTGACATATTAATTCACATATAGAAATATGTGACATTTCTCTTGTTACATGTACATCATAATCAGAGACTATGATGTCACTAATATTAATATAGTAATAATATGTGCTTAAAATTATCGTGATACGAGTATGGGCCCCTCATCCATAGTATATGATCTAAGGCTGCTACATTAACTGTGATAACAACTTGAAAGTATGATTGGATATAAATTGCAAAAGTAATAGATATTAATGATTTATCAGCATGTATCGTCTCCGTCTTACAAGTTGGTATCAAATTCAGCAGATCTTATTAAGCATTGTTAGTTTTAATATTAGATTGACTATTATTGTTTAAAACTAACAAAGCTCAACGATAACTGCTGAATAAAAATTTGGTATCTTTCACACTTGTAAGAAACACTATTGGAGACAACACATGCAGGTGAAACGCCTTATTTAGCAATATAAAGCAAATTTTTTTAATGATTTTTATTTTAGCTTCTAATTTTTTGTTAAAATAGAAAAATTTGGAGATTTGGATCATTTTTAAAACGTACTCAAATAATGGGAATGAGTTAAAAGGTTTGTGATCGTCATCTCTCTACTGAGGGCAGAACCAAGCTAGGTATAACCAGATGTCCGTCATTATCCTGTCGACGATATTGTTAGATAAAATTTTCATGGTAGAAGGGAAATACAATGAAATAGACAAATATCTAAAAAGTCACTTCTTGTATGTCCGACCCAATTATGTAAGTTATGTGTTTTTGTGAATTCAATATATAAGTATAATTAAAAAATACTAATAACATTTATTATAGTATTTAATTAATTTAATTTTGAACAATAACTAACAGTACATAATATTATGATAATGAATTACCTACGTATGTTTAAACTCATAAAAACCATTCCAAAAAACAACTTCAGTTCTGGCTCTAAAATTTCAGATGCACTATTAATATGCCCCAAGTTTAATATTAGGTGAGATTCATAACACTAGGAGGCCAATATTATTTTATTGGAAACGAGTTACCCCTCCATAACTATTAAGCATTTAAAGTAGGTGCATATTAAATCCAAATCGTAAAACATCAACTGACAAAAATATTACAATTTTGTGACTTTCGAAAAGTATAATTTAATTTGACGTAGATATTATTGTAATTATTCATATAATAATTTTATTTCGGACTTCTTGGAGGAGGATTTGTAAGGTAGTCCGTCCTTTTAATCGTCTGCATTATCCACATCAGACTCTCATTTGTAATAATATTTCTGATTTAATCTAACCTAACCTAGGAAATCATTTAACTCTCAGCTCAAGAGTTTATAACTAATACAATAATATTCATATAATATATTTTTATAAATATTATTTGATTTTACTAGAGTTAAGGTTTCGGCAACTGAGGTCATTAGCCTGGGGTACTGTTGATTTTAACACGAGTGTGTATGCTTGGCAAGGATTTGTTGCTAAAATTCCCGGGTGGTCACCCATCCGGAAGCTAACAACACTGGCCGATGCGTACACTCAGAGCGTTTCCTAGTTTCGAGCGGCCCCGCACCACTATATTTTTTTTTATAGACGACAGTCCCTCGACGTCTCGACCTAGTAAGGCGATACGTACACTCAGAGAATTTCCTAGTTTCGAGCGGCCCCGCACCACTATATTTTTTTTATAGACTCTTTTCGATAAATGATAGATACTCAATCAAGTCTTCCGATTTAGGTACTAAAGATTAATATTTTGCAGACGACATAATTTGAAAGAGAGTCTGTGTGAACTCTACAGAAACAAAATATTGTCATAATTAATATTGTTCTTCAACTTTAATAAGTCAATTGACAATTACCTAAGTCAATAATAATAATAATCCTTACCTATCGGACTAAAAATAGTATGGGTTGACAAAAATTTTAATGACTGAAAAGAGACTTGTTTCATGAGAAAGTTCATCACCTCCCCAGATAGTACTTCTCACCAATATTAATGATTTGGATTAGTGTACCTAATACTACAAATAGTCTCGAACAAATTACTTGGTATTTGATATAATTTTATAAATGATTATGTATAGAATGTTATCATTCATTAAACTTAAACAATATCTGTTGTTTTTATTTCATTATTATCTAAAATCCTGCCATTTGCATTAAGTATGTAAATATTTTAACCCACATTTTGAATTATTTATATTTTCCATTAAAAAATCCATTTTTATTTTACTGATAGAGTAATATTATTTTTAAGAACGTATTTGATTAACAAAATGCATGGACAAATTATTAAGCTATCAATGCCAAGTACCGTATAAATGCTATACTTGGAGCAGAAATCGAATTTTTTAGGATATTATACTTATTATAGTGTCAACTGTCAGCAAAATAGTATTTATATGAATTGTTTAATTTTGACAAATTATTATTTAATAAAAGAACATGACAATATAATACCTATTGTTTGTTTATAGTTTCTATTTATAAGATAAGTATATGATATTTATTAAAAGTGTAAAAGTTGCATTAATTATTTTGAATAAAGTGGACCTAGGGTCACTCAATCAAGAAATGTATTGTTAAAGTTACTTTATATAGAGTGATTAACACAAGACAATCATTATTTCATAATTTTTATTTTTATATTTTGAAGCAAAATTTTTTTTGGAGTTTTTGGATCTAGGTACCTATAAGTTTAAATTAAATTTTCAACAAGTAGTTTTTTGTAGTTTTTGTAGTTTATATGAGCGAAGTGAATAACATTTTTGAAGGGTGAACTTCACTCGGCTCATCAAAACTAGAATGTAGCAGTTAAATTAAACTCCAAATATGTACCTTTATAATATGTGAAATAACAGTACCTAGCCCTTTATGATAATTTGTTATGAAGATATTATAAGTAGGTAAAGGTCAAATTTGGCACTTAAACGGTACTTGAAACATTTTCTTAATATCTTAACAGAAATTATAAAGCTAAAAATATAGAAATTACCTATATGTACAGTGAGACATTGGCCACAATAAGATACGGTGCATATTTCATGGTTTTATAGTATTTATAAAACTAAAATAATAATAATAATAATAGTTTAAATAATAAGCTTTTTCATAAATTATTATTTTATAAATTCCGCTTCAATGATTTGTTTGAAGTATTTAGTATTTGTAAGTATTTTTTTGTGAGTTCAATTATAACACCGTTACCAATATGCGTCTCACTGTACCCCGATTTACCATATACAGATAAATCATTACTTTTTCCAGGGCTGTGAATTAAATGCATTTGCATGTTTTTTTTGCACACCGTTAGCTTCCCAACGTTATTATTATACATTATAACTTTTTAGAGACCTTTAGTGGCTTTTACTTTTTACTTTTTAGTGGCTAAGGAGCCGTCCTAGGTAAATAATATTTTTTTTGTAAGTCATTATTATTATTCATTATTATCCACAGTTTATTAATAAAGAGGATTTTATAGAGCATAGTTTTGAACTTTTATTATATATTTTAATACGTTTTTAATAAATGAATGCATATATTTAATGCATTTAATTCACAGCCCTGCTTATTACTTTTATTTCCAATCATACGGTAATGATAGCCACTCTTTATAAATAATACTAGAAAGAGTGCCATCATCAAAATCCTCAGTATATATAATATTATATGATATAGACATTTATGGTTGTGTATATAATATTATAATATAATATATATTTACTGAGGATTATGATGATGGCTACCTTTCTAGAATTTTTTTAATTTTTTAATTTTTTTGTTTATTGAGCTTAAGCCCGGCAACTATGGCCATTAGCTGTTATTGTTTGTAGGTTGTTTTTTTTTGTAGGGGGAGGAACGGTTAGTTGAAACACGTTTTGGTATGTGTGGCAAGGATTCGTTGCTAAAAATCCCGGGTGGTCACCCATCCGGGAACTAGCAACGCCGGCCGATACGTACACTCAGAGCGTTTCCGCAGTTAAGTGTACGCACCGCGCTACACCGCGCCATTTTTTCTAATGTATATTTACTAAAGATTTTGAGTTTATATTGATGGCTATCTTTCTAGTATTATTTATAAAGAGTGGCTATCATTACAATACCTATCACAGTTAATGTTAAATGTCAACAATTAACAGCTTCTTCAACTTGATAACACTTAGGGGGATGTCAGATTATTAGAGCACCATTTATTTCTCTCTCTAACCCACGCACAATGATAAGCTCTACTAGCCATCGTAAAGTATGCTTGAACCGTCCCTGAATTAGTGTTGTTACTTTTAATATTAGATTAAATTTACCTAGTCAGTAGAGTCCTATCCGTTCCTCCACGCGGTGCCGACTGGAAACGGAATTCCGGTTCCGGCAAACGGGGGAACCCACATAGTGCGCTGACATCCCAACCGGCAACCGATCTTTTTATTCTATCCCATAAGTCGAGGTTGTAAACCTATATCAACTGATACCGGTATAGTTTAAGCCCAATAGTCGAGTGGCCTTTGCAATTCAAGATCCTTTCCTACGTATTCGACATTGTAACCTAACTATTCTACCTTCACACTTATTCTTCCCGCTTCTCTCACACGCTATATACAGGTTCAGCCACCCTCTCCTCACCCCTCTCTACTGCCTCCATCAATCACTTCTTCAGTAATATCACCCTTCTATGTCTCCCTAAATTTACCTTCTCTCACTTCCTCTTATCATACAGTGACCATCCTACACTCTCTTGTTCTCACTACAATATATTCCACTCCTATTTTCTTCTTTCCCCTTTTCTCACACTTCCTATTCACTCAGTCTCTAGTTACATACAAGTCATCGTACTTGATTATCGGTGAAAATATTTAAATATCAGCGAATTACCTACTCAAAAGAATTACATAAAAATATATCATACCTAACCAATTTTCTAATTTATATCACGACTTTATTGATAGCCGCAATAGTATTATACCAGTAGTTACAATATAAATAATTGAAAAGTTGCGGAAAATACATCCCCTGCTAAATTAACAATAATAAAAAGAAACCAACTAAAAAAGAAGAAAGTACATACCCCGCGTGACCGACTCAAAATCTGCTATAAAACTTAGTCTTCGAAACACTGCAATGTTCACACAGTCTGTTTATGATATACTATTTCCAGTTGGCAACATTTTCGCTGACGAATATCATTTCTGAAATAACATGCACCCTGTAGTAAAATGTTCAACAATATTCTTATGACCTATGCGTTACTGATATTATATATACTTTTTTTTTATTCAAACAAAAAATATTGTAATATCTATTACCTTGAATCAGAGCTTGTGTTAGTAGTATAGAGTATTACATGTTACAAACTATTAAAATTACATATATTACAGTAGGCAGTAGCTACAGTTATATTATATTACTGCATATTATTGATTATTGAAATTTAAAATTGAATTAAACATTATATAAAAGAAATTATAAATAATAATATGAATTTCTTTTAAAGTATACTTAGTATTCAGTTATAAACTAAACATAAGATTGTATTTATTAACTATACATACATTATGTTTAGTTAGAAACCGTTAGAAACCATTAAATGCTAGAAAAAAATTTGATTTCTTGTAATAGCCAATTGGAGATGGTACCATGAGGGGTCAAAATTAACAAAGTTTCTAGAAAAACAAACAAAAAAACTGAATAAAACCTGCACATTTAATACAATTAGAGATCGGAACTAAAACATTCGTTTAGACTTCTTCGGTGGAATCTGTGACGTGTGTGAACTGTGAAATTTTGTGATTTAAGGCCCCCATCATACACTTCAAACAAATTTGCGCAACCGACTGTGTTTGTGCACACATTTTGAAAGTTTAAGGTTTGCACAATTGTTTGATCGGTATTTCGGTCGGGATCAAAATTTTTGGCAAACATAGTTTTCGCGCAAATTTTTTGAAGTGTATCGGGCGCTTAATGAAAAATGAAACCATACGGAATGCAATATGGTTTTTTTTTAAATTTTAGAATTTTTAATCGACTGTGTCTTCTGCAATAATTTTGGCAATTGCTATAGAACATAAATGATAGATATTATATTACGTGAATATGATGAATACACAGATATTATATAATGCAACTTTTTATATCCAAGAGTGTTTAGGAATAATTTGTTAGTTTAAATTTGATATGACAATAACCAAAATAGTATTTAATATATTATTTAAATTATTATATTAATTTATTAATTTAATTTTTGATTAAGATGGTAAATATATATTAGAAGCACAAGCACATTTTTTTAAAAGCATATTATTTTTTTTGTATCATTAAATAAGAATTTGTTTATAACTAAATAAATATGATTACTAGTTTTTAGAGTTATAAAAGGTATACACTATACCTATACATAATAAATACTGTTTGTATAAAGTACCTACACCAGCGAACTATAAAATCGTTCTTTCTCGTTAAAAGGTAAGATTAATTTATGATAATTCTTGTATTAAATTGTTAGGATTTTTTTTCAAAAATTATAATTTTATAGTAAGACTGTACTACTAATAGATATACACATAAGTCGATGAAAAAATTATTTACAATGATTGTTGATAGTTAAAAGCTATTAAAATATCCTTTTTTTGTATTTATTCGTTAATAATAACTAAGACTTTAATATTAACAGCAATCTTGTTTCTTTCACAAAATGTGTTTTAATTATTTTTAATTTAATTTATATTTATACTTTTGTCATTTATCCCCAAGTGACTTCTGAATAATGATGAATGTAATAGTTAATACAATAATTATATATTATAATAGACTAAAGTTTCCAGCTTCTATTACAACATTAATTAATATACCTTGCACCAGTGACCCTAGACATAGTGTAGGTACCTAATAAAACTGATACCATTGATACCTGATTGTTTAATTAAACGGGATTAAACGTATTATGTTCTACGTCACCCAGTCAATAGATTGCCGAAGAAATAAATATTTAATTAAAAACTAAATTTAAACCCTAAAATAATATGAAAACAAACTTACGCGTAAACATCGACTCTTCCGGTGAAACCTAGCAGTACAGGCGTGCAGTATATTCACCGCTCCTGAAGAAACGGCTGTCTTCATCCGTTTTCGTCTCGCTCCGAACTAAAACTTTAAAGTATCGAAATATTTAATAAAAATAAACGGAACGTAACAAAATGTGAAGGTAATATAATATACCTAATAAATAAGGTATATTATAATGTAATATGTTTAACGTACTGTCCGTCTATTGTTAGCTTATTTTATTTTTTTTGTTCACTGAAATTATTAGAACCGTTAAGCTTCTCCGACGAATGTCGACAATTGACGATTGCCATAGATGATTTAATATGATTAATCCAAAGAACTTATATACTCAGTACCTACCATAGTATACCTAGTATTCGGTCTATACCACGATTAAAGATATACTATATTTAATCGTGGTCTATACTCTATTGATAAATCATATTAAATTCTTTTACATATTTTATAGAAATCTTTTTGATTGGTAATAGTGCAATACTTATCAGACTTTTTTTATTAGCATATAAAGTTCAAATTTTTACAAAATTCATCATAATTTAGACATTTGCATAATATTTTGTAGTCAGATACCTATTCATACAAAATATTCTTTGTTTACCTAAGATATGAAAATGTTATACAAGTTTCCTCATAAGTAGTTATAATAACAGTTGAGAAATTATAATTATCCGTAAGCACGATTTTTTTTTATAAGTATTTAAAGTTCAATTTCTAGATTTATCAAATTAAAAATTTACGAATTACTAAGTAGTTAACAAATGTATAAAATGCTTAACTTTTTTTGCTATAAACAAAGATTCTTATAAATAGTTCATACTGTAGCCAAAAAATCTAATAAACCTATTATAATAGTTCAAATTTTTAACCAAATTATTAAAACCAAGAATAACAATTTTAGTTATTTTGTTGTAATTTAAAAATATTATTCGTAGATATATGAAACTTTTAGAGTATATCATTATAATTTCTCTTATTTATAACACGATGACATTTTTAAATTTAATTTTTTGGAAAAATGAATTTAACTTACTGTTATAGATACTGTACAAATGCCTAGTCGTAAAATAAATTAGGTAGGTATTTTAATCACAATATTATTTATTAAAGTCTTTGCTCAGAATCGTTTTTCGTTTGTTTGTTTGTATTTTAATAGTTTATACATGGATTTATTCCTGTTACTAATTATAGTACCTAGGTGTGTTTATTTTATTTCAATGAATTATAGGTATATATTAATTAATAATTTTTGATACAATGTATTTAAGAAAATAAAATTTCCATGTTTAAATTAAAATTGTATCTTATGAGTCACAAAAACATTCTAATAAATCGGCGTACTAAAATGACACCGAAACATATATGGAACAATGTATAGTTATTAATTGTTATTCGGCAATTAATTGAATTAAATAGACTTAAAACCAAATTATTGTAAATTTTATTTATTTATTTATTTATAATACAAGTTATTAAATAATGAATTTAAACTAAATGCATATATTTTTTATTTATATTGAAAGAATATTTTGCCACACATATTTTTAGGACATAAAATCTCATATTTTAAGAATTTTAAGAGAATATAAATCCGTCCTCTACTTGTGACTCATAAGTTAGAACATGTATTTCTATAAATTAAACCAAAATGTATATGTCTATTTCAAGTACCTATAGCATATAGGTATGCGCCTATTAATTATTATAATATTTCTATACGACCTATATATGGAACAGGAAAAACAATTACGGCGTTTGTATTATTCAATCTCACGTATTTTATAAATTTCGAACTCGGAACTAAAATATTCGTCTACAAAAGTATAACTTGGATAGCACATTTTTAGTGACATTAAATTTTAAATTTAACTTTAAAAAGTAAATTTGAGAACCAAATAAATATAAAACAAACTTACATTTAAACATCGATTCTTTCGGCATTCGTCGGAATCCGTGACGTGTGCACTATAGCTACGACGTCACTCTGAAAACGCTCCAGATACATATCAGAAAATATTGTGATTTGTGAAAAATAAAACCATACAAAACGCAGTATATTTTTTGTTAATGTCAGTTTCGTTTATTAAAATTTTAGAGTTTTTCATCAACTGTGTCTTCCGCATCGAATTTGGCAATTGCCATAGATTATAAATAATAGATATTATATTGCACATCAATATGATGAATCCACAGATGTAATAAAATGCAACTTTTTACATCAAAGAGTTCCGTGTTAAGGAACAATTTGATGGTATCTAGATATTATAGAAGCATATAGGCATATTTATTTTTATGAATCTTTGAGTAAAACTGTGATTATAAATAAATGTAATTTCTGGTTTTTAGAGTTAATTTACAGGTTTATAATAAACACATCAAATTGACAGTACATATACCGACTGTAATATATACCAACTAGATTTATAAAATTCCAAGTTAAACAATTTCACCGAATACTGTCTAATTTAAAATTAATAATAATTAGGTATTTAATATCTTAATTTTAATTGTATTGGGTATATTTTATATATTTTACAATGATGTGTGATTAGAATGATATAGGTAATTTTAGAATTAGTTACTAATTTTTATAACCTATATTTTTTTTTGTGTCTGTAGCTTTGATTTTTAACTTCAGCATCTTTTCTTTAAGTCTAAATTTAAAATTCCCCGTAGATTACAAACGTCGGGATTAACAAAAAAAAAATTAAGAAAAAACTGGTATTTTAAATTTTTACGCAAAATTAATTGTCGGCAAAATTGATTTTGGTTCTTGGTGTGACTCTAAAATATGTACCGTTGTCCGTAGATAATGACATTTTTACTGAATGTTTATATAAGCATTTTCTGTACACTAGAAATTATTTTGACCCATGTTGTGCTATTTATAGGTATATAAAATGATCGATTATTAAGTTTTTTTTTTATAATTAAGATTTGAAAATTAAATACAAGATTTCTTATAAGTTTTTCTATTTTTATAAAAAAAAATGTAGGTACTTAATTTAAAATTATTATTAATGGGTTCTTAAAATGCCTAAGTATATTTTGATGTACAAATATGATAATATTCAATATTATGCAATGAATATTAATTCAACTAAATATAACGTATTAAAAATAACAATATAAAATATCCTAGTCTGACAAACCGTCTCCGCTCTGAATTGTTTTTCGTATATAAATTATATTACCTACCTTTAGGTACCTACAACATCATAACATCATTGAGTTTAAATTTAACACCATATATTACAGTGTCCCCCTTGTAACCTTCTGTTCAGTAGAGCGTCACCCACTTACCCGCTTATTTTGATTTTGCTATTCAAGAATATTTTTAATTTCCTCAGTTTATTTCCGATAGATATTAATAAAAATATGTTTTCTTCAAAAAACATTGTAAATGTAATACAAAATTCATCATAATGTATCTGTTCATTATTTTTTTCTATAGGTACATACCTACACAATGCAATTTTCAAAATACTTAATACAACTTATTTTCCACTTTTATTTTGTGAGACATAAGAACGCCTGTGTGGCATATGTTCAAAACAATTTATAATTAATTGTATAATTAATATATTATTAGGTATTATATTCTACGACCTGCGTGTGCCGTCGTCACCTGTGCTTACGTATTTTATATGCACGTAAAATATACAACTACCTACGTCACCCGAGTAACAGATTGTTCGTGGCAATAAATATTAATTTTAAGACTAAACCGTAAATATAAGCCCCTAAAGAATAGGTAATCAAACTTACGAATATGTCGACTCTTCGGGTGGAATATAGGTGTGCCATATCTAGAGAACAGATTCAATATCAATAGGAACTGCTATTTCTTCGTCCGTCTTCATCTCGTACTGAACTGATTGTATCGAGATATTATATGAAATTAACTTGAGCAGAATGAAATATATGAATAAATGTTGTATAGGTACAAAATTACTATTTAACGATTTGTCTGTTCATTGTTGGTCTATTAATTTATTTTTGTCCATTGAAATTTTGAGAACTGTGAATCGTCTCCGACGAATGACCAGAATTGGCGTTTGCCATAGATGATAAATATTATAATATGACATCGTCATCAGTTTTAAATTTTCTTACGTCTTTGGATGAGACCATTCATTTTTATTTCATATTTCAAAATAGAATATTATTCGGAGTATTTAAATCTATACAACTAATAACAAGGAACTTTGTAAGTATAATTTGTTATATAGATACATTTTTGTTTTTTAAAATGTTATACTGGTGAGTTATACCTCAATTTTGTATCATTCTGAATGTAGGTTAGTGTTCTTAGTCTTGCCAAGACAGGGTTACACTTGCTACTTGCATTACAGAAGAAAGACCTCAACTTGTGTAATTTTCACGGTTTATGGTTAATACCTATATACATGGATCAACTGCAGATGGTTCAATACTATCTATAAGTCTATAAAAACACTTGGTGAAAGAAATTAAAGAAAAACATTTGGAAAATAGCAAATTCTTAGAGAGTATACGTATTTTTTGTATAATGAGAATGTGTACCTAAATGTATTATTATACTATTATACTATTATAGTATTATGTATACAGTATACATAAATAACAATATTCTCATTTCATTTATTATTTGGAAACTGTTACAGCAATTTTTGTTGATTGGTATATTGTAATATTTTTAGAGGCCTAAGGTTATGGTATTTGATGGTTCATACACCAAAGACCAAAAAATGCTGCATTCTAACTCTATAATGATTAAATTTATCTATAAGAACATAAGGTTAAGGTAAAAAGGTAAAACACACTGTAGGAAAAAAAGATTAAATATCTTAAAGTATCTATAAATACTTTTTAAAAGTATCCTTTACAAGACTGCTCATAGAATGTTATTACTTATGTTGCAATAATTAAACTAAATAAGAGTTATTTTAATTTCTACATTAATATTAAAGTTTATTAAAGAGTTAAGAGAGTCTCTTTCTTTTCTAACTATTAAAATTATTAATAATAAACTTATTTAATTCAATGAAAGAAATTTTTATTAAGACATTTTTTATTTACAAATCTGCTATTAAAGATGTATGACTGTTATTTTCAATACTTTCTTCACACACTTAAAAAAAATTTAAAAATTATAAGAATTATAAATTGTTAATTTTACTTTAATTAATATCTTGTTGACTGCTATAATATAATTAAAAATTATAAAATATTGAACAATTAACTACATTTACAAATTAATGTAATATATGTAGACATGTAGATACATTCTGTATTACAATACATAGATACCGAAACCTCCGAAAAAGTCATAAACGAGCTCTTTACAAAAGTAAAACCAATGAATTTTCGTCAAACAAGATTTAGTTTTTAATATTATTTTATTAATTTTTTATAATATATATTTATATTAATTGTTAACACTCCACAAAGAATATAATATAATAAAAAGTTTCAATTTTTTCAAATTAGTTTGGAACATAGTACTATGTTATAATATTGTTAACCTCAGTATACTTAAATTAATTACATCCTAAATTTCATTGAAAATATCTGTGTATCGCGTCCGCCACTGCAAACATATACTAACGCTACCTATACATTTAGTTTAATTTTTCGATTGTAAAATTATGATCACGCGGCGTCGTAGATAAGCAACTAGATGTACGTCATCGGTAGTTAATTTTTCCAGTTGAAACACAATATTTATATAATAATACGCGCAACGGCATAACACGAAATTCAGTACCTACCGTTCATCGGAAGCAAACGAGAAGACACAACAACCATGGTGTGAACAGCCATATCTAACAGTGAAGTATGGTGCAGCATTAAGCGGTCGTACGGAATCATAAGAATCAAAATAAATATGCAGCTCAGCATGAAGTCTCCGAGATAATCTGCAGAGCTCACACCAGAGCGATGAGCTGGTGATTATAAATTTTAAGGCTTGCACATACATGTATTAGAAACTGACGAAATAAACTCTATAAATTCCAAAGCTTAAACTTGTGGCAGTATAAAATTTAAAAAAAACGCATAATGGAGTAAATATTATATCATCGCTAAACCGCCCATTTCAAACGATGCTACCAAATGTGTACTTAGTGCACTCGCAGCCGGTCGCAGGGCCGGCTCAAGTGAAAATAGTGCACTAGGCAAAATCAAATTTTGTTACCCATAACATATTATAATGTATGTTGTAATGTAGTGATAATATTATTACTGTTTTGAAAATTTCATCCCTTACTAAAGTGCCACCCTAGGCGTGGGCCTATGTCACCTATACCCCTTGAGCCGGGCCTGAGTGGTGCACTGCTATTATCACAGGCCGTGGACGACGATATTGTTGTACCTTCTTATTCTATATAATAATATTTTTTTAGTCTCTTACAAAAATGTATTTCCAAAAAAGTTTACAAGTAATCTGCTTGATGCAATCAATGCTGACACGCGCTGTACCTACAACGCTTCAATAGATATTTAAATTCGGAATAGATATGGTTTCGAGGCAATAATAAGTTATTAATTTTAATATATTTCATCACATTTATTTAGCAATATTTGAAGCGTGAGTTTTATAGGAAGATATTCATATTATAAATTATAATCATATTGTAACAAAACATAAATAATTATGGTATAGAAATATAGAATCATATCTAATATAAATTTAAAACCTCACCTAATACGACCATAATGGCTTGAAGGAATATGATTCATTGATACATAATATAATATGCTAAATGTATAATTTCGAAATTTTACATTAAAAAAATATGTAATAGGTCATAATTTAAAATTATTGAATAATATTATAATTATTAATTGCTCAGTTTTGCACAGTTCACTTGCAACGCAAACGACCGACGCGCTAGCGGTGACTAACCGCTTTTTTTCTGTTATTCAATTAAATTTATTGTGTCGGCGGTGTTCTTCTTATCTCTGGTTTTCATGATAACACAATAAATAATATCTTAAATCTTAACTATCAATTTGGCCGAGAGCAAGAGCAGGAGCATACTCATAGAAAAGGGATTATCAGATTCTTTCTATAGAGTGATACCCCCCTGAGCATACTGCGCACACGCACAGTGCACAATACTATAATATTTAATTTTCAAGTTTCAAGTTTCGACTTTCAAGTGATAGTCTAGATTTGCTGAACCGTTGAGCCCCAACGCAAGTATTATTATATCAACTATAACAATTTTATTGTTGAACAAATCATTATATTTTTCTGTAATAGGTAGTTACTAATTAACGTAAAACTGTAAAAGTAGCCACTATGTTTCTAATAACTTATAAATATCAAAGTATGCACTAAAGTCTATATAGTAGGTACCAGGGATCACCATTTAATATTGTTTGATTGTTATTTTAAGAATTCAGAAAGTTTCTTAGGACAATCTAAATTTAATGTACATGTTTATCCAAATAAATTAAAGGCAAGATCAAAATGAATGAAAATCCCATTTAGTTCACTATAAAATCTATCATTTTAAAAATAAATTTGTCTTCCATTTGGTGATCCCCGATTTTATGTATGATATAGCCATCATTGATTATTTTTTATCCTTTTAATATAGTTAGCATACCAAGCTAAATAATCATAATTCATATTTATTTTGTATTGTATGATTGTAAATATTTATTTTTTTCATGTTTACATTTTTCAGAAATTTTATCATAATAACATTAGTTCATGGCCTTTGAATAATAAACATTTTGCAAGAACCAAGAATCTAACATGTATACAAAAGATTATGTTCTATCGGTATGTCAATAAGAATGTTATTTTGTTTTGATTTTCACATTTACTTGAAATTATATTATGTTTTAGACCACAACGTTCTACAATGAAGAAAATGGTTCTGAATTGGCGGTAATTATATTTTCTGCTCGTTAATGTAATTTGATGTTTACAAATCTCTTTAATTTCACAGAATTTCTTTTCGTTGAGAGATAATTCATCAAAAGAGTGGAACCTCAAAAATACTATTGACTATCTTCAAAAAGTTTCTGAAGATAATGAACTTGATTTCGAGAGTGAAATAATATTGCACCTAAGGTAATTTTTATAATATAGGTATAGGTATACATAAAGTATAAATACTTTAAAGAATTCTTCTATAATAATCTTGAAGTGGAAAATCAAAAATAATATCTTATTACTTCGCAACTTTGTTTTAGAGGCATCTATGCGAGAATGTGTTATTGTCCAGTGACCTGTGATCACTATGTAATAGTACTAAAATTATATAGTTAAAACATAAAATATCGGGTGAAAAAAATATTATAATAACATTTGAAAAAATTAATTCCAACATTTTAAAATAAAATTAAGGTCAGATGTGGTTGTTAAGATTGCCTGGACCAGAAAATTTATAATAATTATAGCAAAGAATCTATAGTGCTGAAAAGTCTTGGCTTCATTTTTGTAAGGGTAGTTAGTTTTTGAATGTCTTTGAAAAATGTACTTCACACCTTTTAAAAAAATTTAGTTCTTCTCATTCAAGCTATTTTTGTTTAATGATATTATATTTAGAAGGATGCATAATATCTGTTTTTTTTTGTTTAACACATAGTATTAGTTACAAATATTATAGCCGGGATAACACTTCATCTCATTTGTTTTTTGTAGCCAACTATTGTAATTACTATTCATTATATTATTATTATTATTATTATATTATATGATAACAAATTTGACAACTAAAGAGTAGTTAATTAAGTTCTTTACATACATTTTTTTTTTATTTTTAATATTTTATGTAATAGATATATTAATACCTTAATGATTATTAAAGTATCAAAATACTTTTAAAAAAATAAATAGATATTCAATGATATGAATAAATAGAAGTGTCTCATTACTTTATTTAAAATTATTACAGTGTCCTCAAATCAATAGGCGAAAAAAAATATGATGATGCTTTCAGAGGACAATTGGCAATTTTACAAAACATTGTCAAGTATCTTCAATCTGATAGTGAAAACTGGATGGTGCCACTTGCTAACACAGTAAATATATATGATGGTTCTAAAAAAATAAGTTATTAACCATTATGCAAACATTGTTGTAGGTTTGTGTAGATCTTAGATATTTGTTAAATGCGTATGATAAATATGAGTCCACAAATAAAAAATTGAAATTGGAAAAGTACAATGATTTTCAGAAAAAATACATTGATATAATGATGATGTATTTCCGTATTTGTTCTAATGACATGTAAGTCTTACCTCTAGCATTAATTATTATAAACATTTTTAAATTTTTTTAAAACATATTGTTTTACAATTAGTCGAGCTCCAGCACGGCAATCCAAGCGTTGGACAATAATGTTCATCGTAAATCAGATGTTGAAAGTGTATCATAAAATCAAGAAATTTCATTTGACTACAGGTTTGACAAAAACCATTTTCATGTGCCCGGATAAGAACACATTTCCAATTGCACATGTTGTCACCTTCTATTATTATACTGGTTGTAAAGAAATATTTGAAGGAAAATTTAATGATGGTTAGAAAATTCATGTATTATTTATTTATTATTATTATTGCGCTTTGCATTACTGCATAAAAATCTTAGACCAATAATGCACACAAAAATGCCACAAATTCATCAAATCTCATAGTGAATGTAAATTAAATTTACTACAGTAAGAGTCAAATAGATTTAGTTAGGCACGGAGGCGGCAGAACAAATAAGAAAATCAGTGGTTTTTCGGTATATATATCTAAGGTTAACTGTGACTGTATACATAAAACTAATAGATATTACACAAATAAATAATAGTAGAATAATACGTGTTAAAAAAAATATATATAATTAAATCAAGTACTGTTTTTACTTTTATAAAATAAACATAATATAGACATTGAAAGTCATATTTTAAACAGTTGAACAATTTAATTACACTCATTATTTTGAAAACTTTTAACTTTTTTATTTACAATTTGTTAAAATTGTAAAATATTATCATTTTTTTACGCACGTATCTTACACACTCAGCGCACCCAGTTTTTACAGCAGTGGATAGTTGCTAGTTTGATGAAATTAATTAAGCTCAAACCAGTTTAATTATGATATTTTATAAATTCATATGTTCAACTTTAACTGTTCTAATGTTATGCTGTTAAAAATATTTTGTAAACGTATAGGTTAATTTAACATGTAATAAAATATATTTCCAATTGTTTGTGGTTGTTACAGCTAGAGAAAATTTAACAATAGCATTTGAAGGATGTCATAGAAGCTCTATCAAAAACAAGACATTGATTTTAAAGAAACTCATCCCATTAAACATGTTGCACGTAAATACATTTTAACTGCATTTACATATTATAATATTTTACAAACTAATTTAAATTTTTTTGTTTTAGGGAATAATGCCATCAAAAGATCTTCTCAATAAGTATAATTTGGATATATTCAAAGATCTGACTGAGTCCATTAAAATGGGCAATGTAAAAAAATTTAGAGAATGCATCGATATTAATGAAGTATATTACATGAAATGCGGAATATATTTGTTACTACAAAAATTGATAAATCTCGTATACAGGAACTTGTTTAAGAAATTGTAAGCAATTTAATATTAAAACATTTATCGTTATTAAAAATGGCTTTTGTGTTGTAGTTACACTTTTTATCATAACCATAGAGAAAATATTTACCTTTTTTAAGTAATAAATGATTTACAATGATTAACTGTTTTATCAAAATAATAAGTTTATAACATTTCTGTCAGGTTTAAAGAAGATTTAAAATGACACAAGTGCTAAACAAATTGCATTAAAATTAACTAACATTGATCTTATTTTTTTTTACAGTTTCTTAATTGCCAACAATCATATTATACCAGTTGATACTATCACAGCTATATTGAAAAAGTTTGATGACCCTGATACAGATTATGACAAAGCACAATCTCTATTAGTTAACATGATTTATAGAGGGACGCTACGCGGATATTTATCACATGCTCACAAGAAAGTTGTATTGAGTAAAAAAGATCCATTCCCCACTGGTAAACAAGTTTTTGACAAAGCTACCAAGTCCATCAATGAAATTGGACATAATTAGCTTAAGTTACTGAATGAAACATGTATGTATTATTTCTATAATAAATTAATTTTTTTTACATATGATTTTTGTCAATCCTTTTTACTTTTTATAAAAATCACTAGATTTATTACCCGACTTTGCCAGGTTAAAATTAATTTATCTTTTTATTGTTTTCACTTTCACTTCAGTTAAAATGTAAACAAAACAAACAATTACAATGATTAATCTTATGATTTGCCATTCTGAATTCTGGATATCTTTTTGATGTTAACCCAAAAAACTGGAGACAGTATGGAGGCTAATACTTAAAAGCAGATGTAAATCCAAAATCGTTAAAATTAGTTTTAATGTGTTTACTTCAAAAAATTTCCAGACTTATGAAATCAAATCATAGTAATCATTGTAATTGTGTTCATAGCATTTATATAGTATTTTGTAATTTGTTTTTTTTTTTTAATAATATTTGTAAATTTTTTATATGCTACATTTTTACTAATTATAATATAAATACATCAGTAATGTAGAAGTGATTTTAGGTATATGTGGTAGCTCATGGGCAGAATATCTTGCAGGGACCCCAAAATAATAAACAGGATAATACAGTTTTGATTATTAAATAATTCTTTAATTCTTACATTTGTAGAAAATGGTAAAACTATTTGCAAAAATGTCTCTAAAAACTTTACGTTCCATTAACTTAGTAAGGTACTTAGGTAGTAAGGTGAAGACATTAACTAGATGTTGTACTTCATTCAAACATAATAATTGGTTGTTATTACCAATAATTGTTTTTGACGTACTATTTGTCATTAAACGTCATATTACCATGGCTTTTGACTTAGAATTCTCAACCCACATGTGTTTATTTATAGAAGTACATTCATTAATATTGTTTCAATTGACCTTGCAATTGTGGGTGGCATAATAACCTCAAAATTCTATGACTAGAATACTACTAATTTATTTGAACACATATTATACAATTACCTATTATTTTGTTGACAAATATTTAATTTTAAATGGAAAAATTAAGTTCCATATTATATAAACATTTAAATTTTTTAATATTAGTAAATTTAAATTAAATATATTTGTCTGTATTTATCTTTAAGTAATTATGAAACCGTGGTGGGCTCCTGAGTTACAACATCCCACTTATCCCCCTCTTCCCTAAACCCAGCCTTGCATTGGCAACTAATTTAATAACAAAAAAAATTGATTTTTGTGAACCACCTGAGGTTGAAAAAATAAGCAATAAACACCCTTCAAGTCTTAAGAAATCTATTTATATACATTTTATTGAAAACTGTCCAGTTAGAGACCAAGGGGACAAATGAAGAAACTCAAGAAACATTCATTTTTAAGTACATAAAGCACGCTCGTAGGATAAAATCCCAACTGGGGCAAGATGAAGATTACTTATAAATTATAACCTAATAATAGTTATAGTGACATTGATATACAAGTGGTACATGCAGTTAAAAATTCCTAGGAGGCACAATTGACCCTTTGCCCCTCCCCCGCAGGCGTCCATGTATATATATATAATATTACACAATGAGGTTTTCCAAATAAATAATACATTTTACCTTTTGGTTTTCAATTGTTTCTTTATATTTTAGTACGTCAAAATATGTACTATGAACACTAAATATATTTATTATAACATAAATACAAAATGATAAATATGGTAGGTATTAAATAAATCATGGAACTGATGTAGGCAATGTTTTAATTAACAAGTATTTATTTATGAACACGTGGAATGATGAAGTACATATTCTGATATTAAATTTTAAAATAAAATGAACAATTTGTCTGCGTTTATTGTTTACTAGCTTAAACGTAACATAATACTTAAAATATTACTCAAAGACAGTATACACTGCAAAAATTAAATTTATTAACCTATTCCTTATAATAAGTAATCTATAAGTTAAAGGATTTTAATTTTGTATGAATCATTTTTCATACACTATCATGAGTAGGCCAAATTTGATCACAATTACTACAATATGGATGGAAATAGGACTATGTGTTAACATAATTTATTACATAAAACAATTATTATTTTTTTATATATATAAATGTATATTATAATAATCTATGTGAAATGTGTTTGGAATAGGTATTTTACAAATAAATTGAATAATAGACCGAATGAAATAATAATTAGTTAACTTATAGTAATAACACTAATACTACTTGGTAGATTTAAAAACCATCCAATTTATTACATTTTATTGGAGAATTCAAATCAAAATAAAACTATTCAAAAATAAATATACACATGAATAACAAAGAACATAAGATTACTTATCACCCATCTTCACTTTGGAAGTTATGTATATGCCAACAATTAAACCAAAAAGACCAATGGCACTGCCAAAAATTTCAACAATCAAAATCTTGACAAAAAGCGATGAGTTGGCTGCATCTGCTAATGCCGCACCTGAACCCACTACTCCAACAGCTATACCACAAAATAGGTTTACCAGACCTACGCTAATACCGGCAGCAAATATTAAATAGCCGGCCATCCAATTTTGATCCCTAATTTGTTGTGTTGTGTCCACATTGTCTGTGAACGATTCCAACTGGCCAGACATGACAATTGCAGTGATGAGTCCATAGATAGCCACTGCTTCACAGAAGATGACGGATATCAGATTCTTGGTCTTGATGCGAGGTGCTTTCACACCACCACCGACAATGCTCACACCAGTCGTGTGTATTCCCAACGCGGCTCCAACCACAGACAGGGCAACCGCCAATGATATACCCAACACAGCCCACATATAGGGTGATGTATTGGCCAAAAACCAGCCAATACTGATTTGTTCACCTTTACCGGCCAACAGGTAGAACAGTATGATAGCCGACATCAATGTGGATCCCGTTCCGAAGATCGAGTAACCCAGTATCGCCCTCAGTCTCATTTTGGATGTTTTATTATTTTATCGACAATAAAAATGATGCACAAGTCAAACGCAAGCGAAACACATTTAAGTACAAATTACAAAATAATAAAATAAACGCTACAGAACGCTCAAAAGGACTCCGCCCAAAGACCCAAGTACGGCTTAGATAGTTAAATGGTGTAATCAATTCTATACTCTAAACATATGTTTTATGTTATCATCAATCGGTATACCGCGGTATGCTGTGACACTTACCGTTCGTTGCTTCCATGAAAACATGTTGCACAGGATGTGGTTTTGATAAAAACAATATTACATTAATTATTTCCCAGTTTCCCACTCACACGACGCACACTGCACAGTCATAATGTCGTATTAATATTATAATTAACTCAATACTCATAAACTCATTCTCATTAGTCATTCGTCGACGACGTCAACTCGTCGTTTTCACTCGTAACTCGTTTGAGTCACTATATTCACTACTCACCCGCGTTATAGTATTCTGATATTCTTTTCGTTACTCGTCAGTGGTTACTGGTTAGTCAGTAGTCAATATTCACAAGTGTACTGTCATTACTCATTCACTATCCAACATATTTTATTTCGTTTGTTTAGTGTTTTTTAGTGTTAACTTTACTTCCCGTCCAGATTTTAAGAAATTTCTAATTCCAATAATCTATAAACATGAGCTATCCAGGATATCCTCCTAACAATCAGGTGAGTTAATTTTAATTTTTTAAGACTTCAATTTTTCATGGTCTACAATTAATAGGTGTCTCTTTACTTATACGGCTGTACCTAACTTTTAGCAAAATATCTAACAGCATGAAGTATGCATGCTAGGTAGTAGATATAGATTTCAAATGATTATTTTAATTGGTTGAGATGTTACAAAATTACTAATATTCTTGTTATGAATACCATATTGGTACCTAGGCAAGTACCAAATATTTTTTTCCAATCGACAATTCAAAATTAATGGTCAGTATTAATGTTGGCAAACAGGCTTGAAAAAATTGAATCAAATCTTTGTGTTATAAACAGTTCAATTCCAGAATACCTAAGTACCTATTATATACAAATTAACATTGTGTGTGTTTTATTTCATTAGGAATTGTAAATTGTAGGAAAATGGTATTTTAACATTAATTGTGTTATTACTTATTAGTCATTACTCATCTAGGCTGTATCAGATATCAGTAATAGTTGATAAATATATTATATTAGATTGATTTTCCCTCAGATTTTCCATTGATAGTAATATAGAATAAGAAGTAATCTATAGTTAACTATAATTTAGTCTATAATCTATATCGGCCGTTCTTAACCTTTTGTAGATCACGGACCCTGAAAATATTTTTAGAAATCACGGACCCGACCCTTACTAATTTTTTTGAGTACCTTTATTTTTACAAAACATCTCATGTTATCATAACCAAAATTATCTCGTAAATTATATTACTATAAAACTATCTTTTTATATTTTGGTTTTCATATTGATTACACAATTTCAGTGCATATATTTTGTTGTTTTTTAGTACATAGCTAGGTGCATACATTTTTTCAGACTTATAAGTACTAGAAGTCCTCAGCCCTAATAATAAAATATATTACCTATATGAAAAAATAAAGATCTAAATAATTAATAATCCAACAATATTATAATAATGCACTCTAATAATCACATATGTTTTGTGTTATGGCTGCCGCGGATCCCCGGGGGGCCACAGACCATAGGTTAAGAACCGCTGATCTATATAGTATTTGTACAATGTAGGTAACCTACTTATATTATAATTAATCAGTATTTTCTTTTCTCTCATTAATATAGCATTAAGATTATTAAGTAGGTACTAATAATATTATTAACACTTCAAATCTTAATAATTTATGAATACATTTATTCATCATTGTTTATGATTGTATGTTAATAATTTTTAAAAGTTTTATCCATGCCTTTATTAGTACAATAGGCTAATAGCACTAACTGTATGTATCATCTCTGATTTGTATTAGGTAACATATTTTCATTATGTAATTATAGGAACTGGTTCATAATAATATAACGTTTCTCTTTAAGACACATTTTTTATTAGATTAGTAAAATAAATTGACACTAAAATATTATAAGCTAGGTTCACTTTTGTACATTAATTGATTGATATAATAGGCAGTTAATAAGTCATTAGGCAATACAATATAGTACATTCATACTTTATTGGTTATTTATGTTGACTATATAGATAAACATTAAACAATGTATATTGATTGGCAAATAACTGTCTAACAGATACCTACCGGCTTCCATGAATTAGATCTAGAATAAAATTGTAGCCTGTGGTATACAGTGTGATCACGATAAGTAGAAACACTCAATAACTATGGGCAGGCTTCATTTATTTCAATTCTGCTTTTTTGGTTACTAATAAACATTATTATACAAATTTTCAACTAATTAGACTATTTTTGTGACGATTAATTTTGTGCTTGCGCAGAATAACTTTTTTTTTTTAATGTTAAGATCCATTTTTAACCTCAAATTATTTTTTAATGAATTTTAGTGGTTGAATTTCTTTTCTAAGTTAAATAATGACTGAGTTATAACAATTTGATTTTATGTTATTTGTACGGGTATAACATATTATAAAATACGTATTTAATAATAATAAATACATAGTAATAAAAATATTTGTATTTTTTTAGTTTGAACAATTTGGTCGATAAATAAAACTTTTATGAATAAAAAAATCAATGTTTGTATTTTATTTTTATTATTTTGTATTTTATAATATGTTATACCCGTATAAATAACATAAAATCAAATTGTTATAACTCGGTCATTTTTTAACTTAGAAAAGAAATTCAACCACTAAAATTCATTAAAAAATACAAAAAAAAATAATTTGGTTAAAAATAGATCATGCCATTTTAAAAAAAAAGTTATTATGCGCATGCGCAAAATTAACCGTCACAAAAATAGTCTAATTATTTGAAAATGTGTATAGTAATGTTTATTAGTCCAAAAAAGCAGAATTGAAATAAATGAAGCCTGCGTCTAGTTATTGAGTGTTTCCACTTATCGTGATCATACTGTATATGATATGATATTACACAGATTCTAAATAAAACAATTTTCACATTGTGTAATGTAGGATTTTAAATAAATATGATTACTTTTATATTGGTAAATTCAACTATTGTACCATGGATGTATTTATTTATTTAACTATAAGGTATAACTAGAAATAACACATAATTTAGAAAATGTAAGCGTATTATTTTTTATACGTATATATTATTATTTAAATTATTATATTCTACAAATATTGTTATACCTACCGAGAAAAGTCATAATTTTTCTAAAATATTAATATTTCTGGTCAAATTTAAAATAACAAAATTATATTCAAACTCTATTTCAAACCCAATTATATAATTAAGTATATTGTATGATGTACATTCTTAATTAAATATAGGTAATTAATGATTAAAAAAATAAATCAGCTATAAATCTATAATTTTCTAAAAGCTAATGTTTATATGAAAATTATTTTTATTGTCTTACAAACTTACATCACAAGGTTTGAAAAAATGTATTTGGTTTTTACTTAGTTATAATATTTTTATAAACTATTTTGTTTTTTTGGTAGGGATTCCCTGGTCATCCTGGAGTGCAACAGCCTGGCTCCCAGTTACCTTATCCACCATACCCTGGAGGTAATGTAGGACAACAAGGGTATCCAATGCCAAGTGCTTATCCACCAGGCCAACCCAGCTACCCCCAACAGAGCCCATACCCTCCTCAAGTAGGTCAATATCCACCACAACAACCCGGACAGTTCTTACCCCAGTCTGGTCCATATGCTCCAAATCCATCCATGTATCCATCATCGGCTGTACCAAGCCAATACCCATCATCTACTGTAGCAGGGCAATATCCATCTACTGTACCAGGCCAATATCCACCACAAGCTTCCCCATATCCAAATGCCCAACTGCCTTCTGGTTACGCTCCTCAGTCTGCTGCCTACCCAACTCAATCAGCTTACCCTACTCAATCAGCCTACCCACCAAATCAACCAGCAACTTCAGTTTATCCGAATATGACAGCTGGTGGTTACGACGGTGGTTCTCGAGTTCCACCACAAGCAGCATATCCACCTGTTAGCACTCCTGCTCATTATCAACCATTGAGCAGCTCACCTACTCAGAAAAAGGTGAGATTTCATTAATTTCTTTTTAAATACATAAATAATTAAATAATTAATGAAATATTTATTATGACTCTAATGAAGATTAATGGTTCAATATATTTAAAATGATCAATTAATGAGTTACAAATATTTATTTTAATAAAAATTTGGCTTAAAATTAGTGTTAAAATAAAAAAACCTATAAAATTAAAATCTTTACCTACCCATAAAATGTTCCATCTTTTAATATCTGCATTGAAACTGTTCATGAAGTCAATGATAAAATAATTGATTATTTTATTAAGATATTCTCGAGGATATTCTTGACTTTATATCTGATAGAAATTGATATATGCAATTTTTCAAATTATAGCTTTACAATCTGTTTATAAATGTAACTAATAATTATACATTATTAAATATTGTTAATTAGTGCTGATTCTACATGTCTATTATTTAGGGAATAACAGTAAGTTCTGAAGTATATCAATACACATATATATATATATATATATATATATATATACCTCATTAATATCTCGCTTTCATAAACACTTAATTTCATTGAACTCATTTTAATTAACGCTAAAATCCTATAGTTAAGATAACGCTGATAACATGATAATTAGCTTTTATATTCTGCTATTTATATTATTAAAAACGGATGATGCATACACTCTTTTCTTAATCAATGTTAACTTTTATAACCAGCAACTAATAGTTATTTATTGCTAGTTTGTTCATTAATTTTACATTATTATATTCAAGTTTATATTAGTTCAATAGTTTTAAAAAAGAATAATGGTACCTATAAATAATGTGTACTGTACTTATGTTAAGCATATTGAAAAACATTCTGTTTTGTTTTAGTCTAATCCAACGGTTCGTCCAGCAAATCCATTTGATGCTCATCGTGATGCTGAAATATTGCGGAAAGCTATGAAAGGGTTTGGAACTGATGAAAAATCAATAATACAGGTCTTGGCCCATAGAGTTAATTCTCAAAGACAGGAAATTGCAATTCAATTCAAGACTATGTTTGGTAAAGTAAGTTATTCATAATTTTTGTTAGACCTTTAATATACTGTGAGTATTACAAAATTTTTGATTTTGTAGTATTTATTTGTTTGATAAATGAAATATTGTTATTATTTTAGGATTTAATATCTGATTTGAAAAGTGAACTGAGTGGAAAGTTTGAAGATCTGGTAGTAGCACTTATGACACCTACTTATGATTTTCTTGCTAAAGAAATTCACAATGCTATTGATGGTATTGGCACTAATGAAGAAACACTAATTGAAATCATATGCACTGCTTCTAATGCTGAGATTAATAACATAAAAATGGCATACCATAAATGTAGGTTACATTTAGTTTATATTAATAAAAAATTTGGTATTAATCTATTATATTAGTTTGGTAATTTAATTATTATGTTGTTTTTTTTTCTAGTATTTGGAAATGATATAGAAAAAGAGCTCAGGGGAGAAACATCAGGAAGTTTCCGCAGATTATTAGTGTCACTTTGTCAGGTTTGTTTTTTCTTTAGTACTATTCCTTAAGAGGACGCCACACCCGCATGTGTTGTCTTCGTCTTACAAACGTGTAACATACCAAATTTACGCTCTGAAAATCAAGTTTTATGCCATTGGCTTAAAAATTAGAGTGAATTGACGTATTATGAAACTTGATGGTAAGAACATTATCTGCGTTTTGTTGAAAGTATTTTTACGATAATTCAGTTTTTAAGTGAGTTATGGGCATTTTTAATTTACATTTATTATACACGTTATAACTCACTTAAAAACAAAAATATCGTAAAAATACTTCCAACAAAACACAGATAATAATCGTACCATCAAGTTTCATAATAGGTCAATTCACTCTAATTTTTAAACCAACAGCATAAAACTTGAATTTCTGAGCGTAAATTTGGTATGTTCCGCGTTTGTAAGACGAAGACAACACATGCGGGTGTGGCGTCCTCTTAATCATAATATAATTTTTCTTTTATTTTTATAGGGAAAACGCAATGAAAATACATTTGTTGATGTTGCATCTGCTCAAGCTGATGCCCAAAACTTGTTACAAGCTGGTATATAATTTCATTCATTTAAAAAAAAAATGTAAACTAATACTGTATTTTTAAATTACTTTAACTTGATAGGTGAACTACAATTTGGAACGGACGAGTCTACATTCAACATGATCTTGTGTAGCCGTAGTTTCTGTCAACTACAACAAGTATTTATAGAATATCATCGTTTAACTGGAAGAGATTTTGAAGATGTTATCAAAAGTGAATTTAGTGGGGATATTGAGAATGGGCTTAGAGCAGTTGGTAAGAATTTGGAATTTTCTAATTAAAACTATTCGTTTATAAACTGTTGTATTATTGTTTTACAGTAAAATCTGTAAGAGACAAAAGTGCATACTTCGCCAAACGTTTGCATGAAAGCATGGCTGGTTTTGGCACAAATGACAGAGCTTTGATTCGTATTGTTTCAACTCGTTGTGAAATAGATATGGTTGAAATTAAGAATGCTTACATGTCAATGTATGGGAAATCTTTGGAGGCTGATATTGCGGTAAGCATTGTATTTTATCAATGATATATATAAGTCATATTATGAAATAAGGGTGCACAGTTACAAATGTCACGATAACTTTTTTTATTCGATAATGATTAATCTTTAAAAAAAAAAAAAAACTATCGTAAACAAAGATAATGTTCTTACCTTTAAGTTTGATATAGGTCAACCCCGGCAATTATCTCTAATATTAAAGGTTTCTACACAAAATTGGAATTGCTTAAAACAAATAATATCATATTATGCTATATTTGTATGTTTGTGAGAAAAATAACATATTATTCGAGTGTGTGGCATACTATTAAGCATTACTTATTATTTATTAATAATAATAAAAAAAGAAATCACAGTCCTTACTTAAAATGTTTTTATTTAACTCATAGCTCTTAAAATACCTATTACATTTTACTATTTTATATTTATATCTTACAATAGACACAATGTGTATGTCACACCAAATATTTTATCAATAATGAAAAAAAATGTTTCTAAATTTTGGTTTTTAATTGATTTTATATTTTTAATTATTTTTGCTATTCTGGGGATAGAATTTTTTCCAATGTCATGTTTTGATTAAACATTAATTTAATAATTTGATAAATGCAATGAACAATAAAATTCATCTTATTATTTTTGTAGATTCTAGATGGGTGTGTAAATTAAATCAACTAGGTACCTAATATAATATTTTAACTTAACTGACTTATAAATGTAAATACATTTTTAATACAAAATTGATTCATTTACATTTAAGTTATATAAGAATGAACTTTTTTCTTTTTAAAGAAGATATTAAAGTAAAATAATAAAAATGTTACCAATATTTATTAATTTATTATTCATACAATTACATTAAGATATGTACGGTCAAGTATTGTCTCTGTCTTACAAACTTACAATGTACAAAATTTGAATTCAGCAAAATCAATTTTTTGTGTCGCATTTAATGTTAAAGTGAATTCATTGCATAAATATTACTTATGAGAGGTATCTCAATGGTTTTCATTAATGTTTACATTTTTGAGCAAAATGTGCATTTTAAAAAGTGTAATATTTTACACAGTTATAGCTCAATTTAATTCTTAAATTAAGATATCATTATATCAATAAAAGCCGTTATTATAGACGTCTTGAACATAATTGTGCTAATTGTATGTTTGTAAGAAAGAGAAAACACACATGTGTGAAGTTATGAAGTTAGATTTGCTACTGTTGCTTAACAATTTTGTTTCACAATACATCAACCACTTAATAAATATCTACTATTATAGTATTATGTTGTACACTTGTAAATGTAAATAAATAGATCAGTTAATTTAGATTTATAGGTAACAATAAAACATTATGATATAGGTTTTAAAATAAATATTAAATACATAACACTTTTTAAAAACAAATTAATTCAGATTGTAGTACCCAAAATACAATAGAAAAAGAGTAACAATTCTATAATCCATAACAGTTTTAAAAGAATGTTAGATAACTTTAGCATAGATTAAATAACACTATAGATAAACATTGCCAATGCAATTATTTATCGCTCATTATTTTAACTTGGATTTGACTCACTTGTGGCGCATAATAGCCGGAGGAGGTGAGAAATAAGTACCTATCTACTTAGACCCTCCACGCCCTCTTATAGTGTGTCAAATCCAAGTTAAATTAATGAGCGATAAATGATTCCATTGGCGTTGTTTATCAAGTTATCTATAGTGAAATATTTTAATAAACGTCAAAAGTTATCCAACATTCTTTTAAAATGTTTACAGATTTTAGAGGTAGATAGTTTTACTTCATTTTAATTAAACTATAAAAGGTAACTTTTAGTACTCTGTACTATTATAATCGTTCTTATTTTTAATGAACTTATAATAATCAACAAGTTTTGTGCTATATTGTATAGGATAAACTTAAAATTAAATATTTTCAAGCTTGTGACCTTCAAATGTCCATATTATGTATGACTTATCTCATTTATTCAGACTTTTAATGTAGCATTATTTTATTTTTATTAAATATTCATAAAACGGTAACTAAGAAATTTTTTTATAATTAGAAAACTACTGTAGCGACATATATAATACCTAATTTAAAATTTGTTTTGTTTTATTTATGCGAATCAACAGTCTGATACTATGGTGAGTTGCTGCACGAGTAGTGAATGAAAAATACATCAGCTCTAATGATTGATTGCTGAATTAATCAATAATTAACTAGTATTTAACACTATTGGTTTGCTTGAACTTATTTTAACATAAGTCTGAAAATTGTTGGCTTTGCACACATCCATTAGAAACCATTGTAGAAAAAAACTAATCTATTTATTAACTTTTTTTGTATTTTTGGTGTCTACATAAATCTAGTTTGTTTATTGATCACTTTTATGTTGCAGGACGATACATCAGGTGACTACAAAAAATGTCTGACGGCTCTAGTGGTTGGCTAAAAATAATAATATACATAATATTATAATCTTATTATACAGTATTCTATTTATATAATCATTAAAACATTTTACGCCTTTCACATTATTTAATTTTAAAATCTGAAATTAATTTTTCTTTTTTTTTTTGCATTTATTATTAATATTGAATACAAATATATTTTTACTTGTTCTTATAGCAAGATTAAATTATCATAATCAAATTTCATCATTTATTTTTTTTTATCTTTTCTGAATCACTTAAATGTTGGTATTTGATAGTTAAATACTATGGGCTTGGGTATTTAAAAAATTATTTTTATTTTTAGTATTACATGAATACATAATATAATATATTTTAAACATTTCTATTTTTACCATTTAACACACGGTAAACATTTAAACTCACTTTGCCAAATTAATATGTATACATTTTCATAATGTCAATTTTTTTTATTATTATTTTTGAAGATTTGTTAATAGTTTCTATATTTTCCTATATCGTTATTTAAATAAACCCAAATTAAAATCATTTGCCAAATCTACTCGATAATATATATTACAGAAAATTAATTATATAATTATATTACAAATACTTTAGATTTTAAACAGGGTAAATATGTGCCACTCATTGAAAAAAATTGTATAACGCTAAACGAATTTTATATCTCAATGTTTATGACTGTTTAAAGTTTGAAAATTGGTGCTTAATCATTTAATATTAATTTGTTATTATACTTATATTATTAGACAAATTTGAATTGTCTTATTGTTTATGCATAAATGTGTATGGTGGCGTTGTCAACTTATTACTATTATTATTTATTTATAAACCCTATTTACTTGTATTGTAATAATACTTTTGAAGTAAAATAATTTTAAATTTAACCATTTACCTTAACAATTCTAATTTATTTAAATAATATCATAGTGTTTTAATTATGTTATGACAAATTTCAATTATGAGACTAAAATCAACAATTTAATGTTTAACCCAATAACATCTTTTGCAACGTCACTGGCTTTTTAGTTATTTGTTATTGTGTTGCTATTATTTTTGTTAGTACTCTACAATGTTATTTTTGTTTTACAATTTATTCACTATATATTTGTCTTTTCATGTTATCTAATTAAATTATATTTAAATTTTAAAACGTTGTTGGAACTTTTATAGAAACAATTTTTAATGAATCTATAGTGTTTGGTAAAGGCTCGTCACACATGTGTCAGAAGGCGGTAAAATTATATTGTCGTGGTGGTGGTGATGGTGATAAGTTGTGTCCGGCTGCATTTTATCGCTGCATATATAATAATAATTATTAATGTTAGTATGTTACAATATTTTTACTTATTTATGTCTCCATTTGTAACTAGTGAATGTTATCTTTATTTTAAAACTTATGTAAAACTGATATTGAAAGATTTTTGTTATACATTAAAGTATACTAAAGTTAAAAAAAAGTCCAGCACTTTCTTTTGTAACATTGGTTAATCGTGTGTTGACCGTCAGATGGCCTCGAAAACCTCTGCACAGTATGGTGGATAAATAAGTGTAATGTTTTATGAGTTTGACCTCCTTATTCCTGTCTTCATGGCTATAGCCAGTCAGCTATAATATTATATCTACCTATCTTAAATGTGATCACAGAGTACAGACAGTGCATCATGTTTTTTACAATTGCTGTATTTTCGTTATTCTATTTCCGGTTTCTAAATATGAGTTTAGATCACCTTGTAATGACAGGTAGAAATCGGGGGAAGGGTTTAGCTTCTTAAAAACAAACAGTTTTTAGTTGTGATTTGGAGCCCCCCCCCCCCACATCACTCAAATTGAAGTTGAAAATGTTAGTTCCCCGCTAACATTTTAATGGATTTCCACCTATCCTTAACGGTTTACCAGTACCAGTTTTGTTATATTTGTATTCAGAGTTTGTTTTTAAATACTTGGTGTTATTTAAATTTGAAATATGCATTCAAAAGATGTCTTACAAAAGTATTTGAGTATAAATACAAAAACATTTTGAAAGTATTCAAAATATTTTACAAGTACCTACCTACATTTTTTGTATATTATTAAAAAATTGTAATTGTATCACGAATTTATACTAGGTATCTGGTATATCTATTAAAATTATTAATATATATCTACATTATTTAATTGGTTCAAGAATTTCAGATGTCACATTCCTATTAAATTTTAGTCAAATCAAGTCAAACTTCAGCTTGATAGATATACATTTTAGCTATTATATAGTGTCGTCTGCGTATTTTATAAAATATAAAAATTCTTAGAAGCATTATACAACATTGTTTTAAGAACAATTTTTAAAATAGTAAAACCGAATCAAAAATATTTATTGAAATACAACCGTAAATTAATGTAAAGAAGTAGGTACCTATTTAGTATTGTGGAATAAAATACAAAGGAGTAGTATTTTTAAATGATTTACAAGTAGGTAGTACAAGTAATACAAGTAGTTATTAATATATGAATACGTCATATAAAATGTATTAATTATATTTATTATAATAATATAATAATATTTATTTTTTAAATTTATTATTTGACTTATAACTTTATAACTGTTATTCTTATTTTATTTACCAGTACAGTAGTGCCAAATTTCTAAGTTTATTTTAATATTTATTGGTAATAGTCCATTTCTATCCGCAATGACTTTCAGAAATTTATTATATTAGATTCAAAGTATAGTACTTTGGAAGTCTATCGATTTTTTGAAAATAAAATAATTTTCGATTGTTGCTAATAATCCTATTATTTTGTAATAGTAATTCCAATTATTTCTTATCTTTTTTCAATTATTGGCCATTTCCACGAATACCGATCAAATTTAATAACTATATAAAGATAATTTCTTATTATTTTCGTTATAAATTAGTAAATTAAATCTAAATAGAATAATGCGTTTTCGGGAATTACAATGGTCTTGCAGCGTCGGTATTGGTCTTGGTTTTGCTATAGTACTGACTACTGGTACCATCTTGGTCTTGCAGCAAGCATCTTACAAAACCGCAAGACCAAGATCAATTTCGATCATCACTATAATTCGATTGTACCTACACACTCAAGTTTATTATTTCAAACTCAGATTATGACCTAGACTTATAAGCTCACCAAAATTAAAAACAAATGTAGGTAATTATTGTAATTAATGTAAACTTTGTCTTAAACTTATTGTAAACATGCTAATATTAAATTGTATCTGACATCGTAAAAATACCTATAAAAATAATAGTTTTCGACATATTCGACGACATCGAACTGAAGTAAATGATCTCTTTAAAAACAACAATCATAATAACAATAATTATGTTATATGACATGTGATTTTAACCCGTCGATAGAATATAATATCCGAAAAAATCGAAATAACCTTAATTTCGATTCGGAATTCTCGCTGTTGGCGTTCGAACCCCGCCGCGGCCGACATCGTTAAGGAAATTTGTCGTTTGTAAACGGATCGATTATACGGGGTCTACGATTTAGGATGTAGCCGGGGGGGAGGTGGAGGGGGCATGGGGATGTCGGTAATAATTCATCCTTTACACGCAGGCACCCCAAGCCCTTTTGCCCCCGTATACGGCTCACCCTACTTACCTATACGGCTATACATATAGTCGAAGTAGGCACGTATGTATATTTTATGACTTACGCAATGAATATTCAAATAATATATAGGTAGTATTATAGTATTGTATATATACCTAGTGAATTATCTACATTTAGAATACCTATCTCGGATTTTACAGTTGTTCAGTTGTTGTATAAAAATAAAATATAAAATTAGTGTCGTGGACGCATAACTCGCGGAGGATCGCCGGCCGCCGCGCATAACACACGAAAACCGTTCGACGGAGAGTCGTGCTGGAAATCGTACGCTACCGTCGACGTGGAAAATAAGAAATTTAAAAAAAAAAAATGTCTATTAGGTGTACTTATAATATATTTTCATTTTAGAAACGATTCCAGCGGTCCCACGACGTGTGTGTGGTATATAATGGTATCCTGCGGAATCGAGTCTATGCGGTCCGGTGCGGTGTGTATATAATATATAGTCCTCGCCGCCGCTGGAAAGGAACGTTGCTGCTGAAGTGCACCACCACAACATCTGAACGGCGGTGAGACGAATATTATATAGAAATAGAAAAAAAAGACCATTAATCCGACAACGACGATCCAAACAAATCGTGAAAAACTCTTAATGGACGTCGCCCGAAGAAATAATAACATTGGAAAAATCCCATTTTTATATAATGTGAGTATAACAGGTAGGCACGTAGCAGGTGACATAACGGTCGCGCGGCAGTAGTCGTCTATCATCAAACTCCGTCGCCCTCGCTCGTGACGGATAGATATTATATAATATATATATATACCTGCGTGTGTGTGTGCAACCAACCTAAAGGTGTAATGTAAACACGGGGCTATATTGTCAAAACGTTATAATATTATATACTATTATAGACGAACGGAGGCCCGAAAATGGAAAAACGATACATAAATCAGAGTGGATATTTTTTCCCCCGCGAGACGTATAGGTGGGGAGACTATGTTATTACATACGTACTTTTAGAACATTGCTGCAGTGATGGTTGAACAATATTATGTACAGCATATAAACTATATAGTATATTCTCGTCGGATTAAACGTAGTAAACTTACTCTCTCTCTCTCTCTCTCTCTCTCACACACACCCCGCAACGGGAAATCAAATAAATATCGTAAGCGCGAAACACTTTATCGATAGACCCACGCGAGAGACCGATGGCCGCGGCGGTGTACATATTATTATTATTGTTGTAGTAGTTGTTGTTTTTGTTGTTGTTGTGGTCGTGTATATACGGTACTGTGTATATGGGTGTGTAGGTATACTACACGTATATATTACATAGTGTACCTATACAGTACGTGTGTAGACGGGTATAGTGTGCGTGTGTGTGTGATGGCATCTTTACGACGATGTCCGCCCCTAAGTGCAAACCATAGTCGGAAGATTGGCGGGCCGTAAATAGGAGAAGGATATACAGAGGAGAAAGAGAGAGAAAAAAGACCTTCCTATGTATATAATAATAATGCTGCAGTGCCGCCGCATCAATATTTAGTGACGACAAGCCGTCATAAATTCAAAACGTATATATCGACGGACGGGAAAAAGTGGTGTTTTTATTTTACGTAATATATGATATAAATTATCTATAAAATACGCGCGTCGTACTATTTTATTTGTGTACGCATAATATTATATACGTATAATAATAATAATAATAATAATAATAATATGTACATCGTGCAAATGTGCGATCGAAACGTAACGCGGTGTAAAAAACGCGTCTCGCGTCCATTAATAACCGGTATGTATGTATATCGACACTCGAGCCTACATATTATATACAAACCAATATACAGGATGATTCTCCAAGCGCCAAGCATGATCACCCACTTTTTTTCATTAAATAATTCAGCAGTAGTTGTTCAAATTCTGATTTTAGAAATGTTTAAATATGCATACCTACTATTAATGACCATATATTAAAATTCCTGAGATTTTTTGTACCACGCGCTTTACCGTCTTGTGGAGATCAAAACTTTTGTTTTTCAAATGAGAATCCCAGTTTTTTACTGAAATAATTATTTAGCGGATACTTCTTCTGAAAATGATGACGTATCGGATTGAAATTTTGAAAGTCGAAATATTATATGAGTTATTTAACTTTGAGCAGTGATCACTATAATAGGTTTGGAAGATATATGTGGTCTAAACTCTAAGGTGATTTGGATATTTTAGTGATTAATATTTCAATTTTCAAGTATTATAATGATATTTATAATATTTATATTTTTATAAAATCATTTCTAAAATGGCCTTATCTCATATCTGTAGTGTAATTAATATTTTAATAACTAAGATAACTAGGTACTCGTTTGATTTTTAAACAATAATAATAGGTTATAAACAATTATCTACTAATTACTAAATAATTTATATAAGAAAGGAGGGATTCTCATTTGAAAAACAGAAGTTTGTATGACGTCGTGATACTCCCTATAAGATGTAGAAAGAAATTCAAGAATTTGAAAATATCCAGAATATAATATTAAAAATTCCAAAATTCATTATTAAACGAAAAAACGAGTGTTGGGGTGCTCGGTGAATCACCCTGTATATACACATTAATGTAGTAGTCCTGGTGTGTGTCTGTGCCTATACCGTATATAGTGTATACAAGCGAAACGTAATAAATCGCCGTTTAAACGCGACGTCGACGACGACGACGACGACTTTGAACTTCATTAGCGAATTTAACCACACGTGATTGTTTATATCTATACCTACCCACCTACCTACAATATATATATATATATACACATTATAAAGTAAATATACTACGAATGAGTGAGTGAGAGAGAGTGAGAGGAAGGCGAGTGAGTGCAATCTGGGATCTGCGCGACAACGAGCCGCCGCGGCCACCGAGATATCCGTTTGCGTGTCGGCGACGGTATAATAAATTACTATTACAATACCGCTTCCATACCATAAACCTATATAATATACTACATTATAATATATATTTGTACGTATGCGTACAACGAAAATATATGTAATAACTAGTAATAATATTATTTTCTCTACGTTTGGCGCTTTTTTTTTTTTTGCTCTCTTATAAACCGTTTTTACACGGATTATATGTATACTTGCGCCCACCGTGATGTGCACGTTCAGTTATTCGACACGGCGCCGCCCGATGCGACCGCGTGTAATATATTTTTTATGATATTTTATACGTATAAATACGATTAAATTGTTTAAAATTTAAAATATACACACCGATTTTACTGTACCGCCGAAGCAATCCCCCGCGGAACGGATTAATTTTATTCTTCCATCGAGTATAATATAGGTGTACCACTATTCCATCTAATAATTATATATTTATTATATATTTACTGCAGCACCTGCAATCGTCGTAGCGACGACTTCTTTTTTGAAAATATACCTATATGTCAATGCGCCGTGAACCAGATTTTCATCACTGTTTTCAAACATACACTACAGAAATATGAGAATAATTTTTTTCCAATCGTGATGAAAATAATAAATTATTCTTGCGGGAATTTCCTGAGATATATTATACTATCACGAATCTCACGAAGGACAAGCGAGAAGCTCCCAAATAAGATCGGACCAGAGACTATATAAGAAAATTAATATAATCTAGGTATATTACACAGACATGTTAACATCATATAGACATAATATATGATATATTATATGCTTAGTATTATCGCAGAAAGATATTAATATATATTAATAAAAATACCTACCTATAATATATATTTATTATTATGATTTCACTACGTTTAGAAAAATATTTTATGATGTATAAAGCCTATTATAATAATATATTAAATGTTTTTTATTCATCATCATGGCCTCATTCTCCGTTTTCTTTAAAATTTAAATTCAGTGTTTTTGCTTCACGTTTTCACCTATGGTTATATTATATTATTTTATTGTTCGTAGTTATTATTCTAGATTTGTTTACGCGTGAGCTCCGAAGTATAAGAAGTGTTTATACTTTATAGACTACCTATATAGGTATATTTATAATCTCTCAGCGCGTGTCTCTATATAATAATATGTAGGTATAATATTATTGAAATATCCTTTCACTTCTACGTCATACAACAATACACAAAACTAATATTTTGTTTCACGTATGCACTTAATGCATTATAGTCGACTGAAACAGCGATACCGTTTATACAGCGGGGCTTTATCTGCAGGTTGCAGTAGCAGTCTCGGTTGACCAACTAATAACGTTTTGTAGACCAAATAGACACAGTATATGGCGTGTATAGTTTTATATTCTGAGAGATTGCTGTAATCATCGTCAACTGCCTTTCATCAACCGCAAACGCACTGTAACAACGAAATCACGGTTTAGAGCCCAAAATCGGCTAGATAATTCATGTAAATGGCGATCTAGGCGACGAAAAAATAAAATATCGATAAACTTAATTTTGTTTGCAACTTTGGTACTGGCGCGAGAGACCTGTTGCTGGTCATTCCCATTAATATTTAACTTGTTTTTGAATTTTGCGGTGAATGGATTACCGAGTGAATATCAAAACTATGCTAGAAAGTTAACGTGACTGGTAAGTAAAAATCAAATTTTGAAAATGTTACCTACTTTGAACTAGGTAAAGGATGGAAAATTGTTCTCCAAGCGCCAATCATGTGACATAGATTCTTATAAGGAGAACATAATTATTATATGATAGTGTCTTGCGATCTTCCAAAATGGGCCGACTATTCATGTAAATGGCGATATAGATATCGACAAAAAATTAATATTTTTCTTACTTAAGTGCTAGCGTGACCTGTTGCAGCTACAGACCATTTCCATATTTTAACTGTTTTTGAATTTTGCCGTGGAAGGATTTCAGAGTGTATTTAAAAACTATACTAGAAAGTAAAGGAACGGTAATAGTTACACTCTTGCAAAAAAATATTTCGAAAATGTTGGTTTTATTTAGGAAAGGGATGAATAATTTTGTCAACACTTCTATATGATTCCTAATTTTTTTTTAAGAAGTAATATATCTATATAGTAGCAAGCTACTTATAATACATACATATATTAAACAAACGACTTTTTTTTTTTTTTCATTATTTAATTCTTAAACTGTGTCTGTAGCCACTTCGTGCTGTTATACATTTATCTGCTCTATATATAATATTATGTTAGGGCTACGGATCATTTTTCTCTAGGTAGTTAGGTTAAATGTAAGAAATTGGTTTACGTACTTATTATAAATGCTAGTATTATAATCAACTTGGCCATTTAGATTGTAACTGATATATTCTCCTTAAATCTATGTACAATATAGGTACCAGTGTATGACGTTCCCAATTATTTAGGTGTGTATATATATTTGCATATTATAATCATAATATTTTTATATTTTTATTAATATTAATATTTATTATTGTTCATTTAGTTGGATTTTTTATTTCAACGATACCGTCATCAATACGACAATATTTTTAATAATGGTGACAGTTTTCAGAGTTAATTCAATGGCCAACACAATTGACAAAAACATCGTCTATATATATATAGGCGTTGAAAATTAATACGTGATAATAATGATTGTTATGAAAAACAAACAAATTTGCATTTGACGCGTATGAAATGTACGTTTATTATTATGTTTTTATTGTTATGTCATATATATTACTCTGCATTTCTGTTATATTAATACATAGTAATATTATGTAAACTAGTTCATTTCCGTACCTATTTAAAACTAATGCTCAAGCACTTTAGTATTATAATATAGTGGTCACTACGACACTATTATATACATAATATAATATGTAGCAATATTCTCGATCTGTCGGAATCTGGTTTCGATCAATTATAATCGAATGTGACCTTTGAATAATTATACTGTACGTGATTTCTACAGCATAATATTACACTGATTAAAAAATATTCAGTCATATCATATATTATTTATTATTTACTGCGTTTTGACCAGTCAAATTTTAACGACCAGTCCATTTTCGACACATGTTATAATATTATTTTCCAACTTGAATCTACGCACGCAACCATTTTAATGAGTACAATAATTAAATGATTAATATAAAGTAAATATTTTATATTACATCCGAAGGTGTCCCGAACTTGAGATACATATATACGAACAAGTGTATAAGTATTCCGAGGAATTATTTGAAAAACTGGCAATTTATTGCCACCCCGTATGGCTGTTAACAATATGCAAGTCCTTCTTGAATAAGTATTGCTGCTATATAGATGTAGAAAAAGGGTAATTTGGCCTAAAATTTTCCTCAGTTCTAAATAATATTTCAAGGGCAATAACGAAAACGACAAGCATAGAGTCGAGGAATAGATTAACTTTGGACAATTATTCACAAGATTTTTGAACAACTACTGCATGTACATAGATTATAAGACGAGGAGTTTACGGGAGAGGCCGGTTGGGCACTGCCCCCCCCCCTGGTGGACTGTGTCTCCAAAGCTCCAAAAAAATCTTGCAAAAAGTCGTGCGGTCTGAACTCAGTATCTAGGTAGGTACTTATTAGATTTTGATTATTTGTAATTTTCTTATCTTATTTTATTGCTCCAAACAAATGATGGAACATTTTATTGGTATTTGAGTTAGGTACCTAGTTATTAATTATTAATGATTATATTATTATATATATTATATTATGTTCATACATTTTTTATAATTACATATGCATATCAGCATATCACAGGTTAGATGGTACAATGGCACTACCATATGAGAGAATAATTGGTTTATAAACACTTGATTTTTATCAACAATTTACTAGGTATATTATGTATGTTGTGTTTTTATTTTAGTTTTAAATGTATTTTTATTGTTCTGGCACACCAATGATGGTTATACTTTTTGGTCATAATTAAAAAATATTTCAATCATTGCCAGATTTTTAACAAAAAGAAAATGTTTCTTCAAGTTTAAAAAAAACAGATCTCACGATTTAAAAATGTATTAACCAAAGTCTGAACACATGTATGTGATAAGGTATATTATGTACCTGTTGTTTTCTGCTTTTAACATAAACTTAAGTATAATATAGGCTTAGGAGTTAGGATGTTTTATTTTGGATACCTAGTTAAATGAGAAGTAGGGTCGAATACGAATCCAATTTGGGATATGCTTAATACAGGAATCTAAATCCAAAATTGTATTTTGCTAGATTTTAAGTTTGTTTTTTCATTAAATATTGTTTATGAAAATTTAATTTGAAATTTGAATACCTACCTATATTATTATACCCACATAGTGTGCATTTCCTTGAGATTAGCATTGTGTTTTCTGACTACCGATGATATGTGCTGATAGATTATAAAGATTAATGATTATATACAATTGACAATTGTATAATATAATCTTTATAATTTAACTTTTGTTTTTATTAAAAGATCGGATTACATTAGTAATGAAGCGATGTAATTTTACTAAAAAAGAAACATTAATAATTCAAATAAATTATAAAAAATGAAAATGATTATTGTTTAGTGCACATCTGCATAAAGATTTGAGTGGTTTTTAAAGTTCCTAAACCAGTAATCCCACACATAATTATTACATGTCAACGGTGCATTCATAGGATGGTAACTAAAGGGTACAACTACCCCCCGTCCCCTTCCCCCAAACACACACACGAAATATCTTGCTTCATAAAAATGTATTTCTATAAAATGTTCTTCCACTCTAAAGCAGTTGGCACCTATAAGTAGTATGTAATTTCGAGGAAATTATTATTAACCCTGCACCCTCTCCGAAAAAAACCTATGTGCACTTCTGTTACATGGTTTATTATAATAATTAATTATTTTATACATTATCTCAGTACCTTTTAAATTATTTCCATATCGACCTAAATTGCATTATTACAGAAAACTACGCTAATTCAGAAAACCAATGTCAGGTTCAATAAAATTTTGAAAATAACGTAAACCTATATGTATGATTATATAAAACAATACTATATACAAAATAATGTAAATAGTAAAAGTTTAAATCAAAATGATAATAATTATAGGTCCTTTGGACCGTTCGCCAAAACCTTCTATAGTATATTTAATAGTATTTATACGCTTCTCATTCGTTATCGGTGTAACGTTTTACGCTATAAACTATGAATCATCACACACCGCTTTGACCATACATACATAATAAAATTATTATTATACATAAATACCTATTATGACGTATTATATTATTATTTACTTGAAAAACTTTGAAAAATAACTGATTACTCTCGGGCTCAGTGCCAAGCTGTACTCGATCAAGTTCTGATAAGAATAATATGGCACTGTCGGCCCTCTGTATATTTGACATATTTTATAGGTACCTATAACGGTGCTATAAATATAAAACACATTTTTAATCAGACGTTTTGACAGAAGATCTTTTCCCTCAAAATACCCCCATAGTCCATACAATGCATAATATAGCTTCTTAAGAGGAAACAATTCGATCCACGATAATTTGTATAATTGAAACGGACGACGTGTACATTATAGAACATATATTATACTGTGCAGTACCTATATAAATAAAAACTTCGAAGACGATTATTGTTCATATAAAAATTACTGAAAATCGTCCCTTTGCCCAATTATTCTTGTTATTAATAAGTATAAATATAGGTAATACAACTAAAAAACAACCCTACAAACAAAAATCGCATATCTTTTGTTCAATTTTGTACAAGTAACATTTTTTTAATGTAATATAATATGATGACGGTGCCTATATATTATGTTTAACATCACGCTCTATAAGCATACATAATATAAGTTTAGTAGTTACCTATAGTATACATGTATAATAATACAATCGCTGTACGCATTCGATTAAAATAATTATATTTGATTTATATACAATCATCATAATATTCTCGCGCGTTTAAATGCAAACCTCCAGTTAGGTCTTCAACGTTTAAAAACTCAGTTATGTACCAACGTCCAACATATACGTATAATATAATATATGATGTAGCCGATGTAGGCATAAAAGGGATTTGATTTATCACAACCTTTGCATTGTTATCTAGTTAGGTGGGGGGTTAGGCATCTACCTATAATTCAAGGAAACCGTTCAGTTTTTTAATCTTTCCACCCTAAATGTGTACACACACACACACATACACAATTACATATATATTCCTATTATATTTTCTAAATGTGTTCGACGGCTTTCTGTGGCGATAGTAGTGGAAACACCTGTACGCTCACCAAAGGGGTAATGGAATAGTTACGTCAGTCCGCTATAGTCACGCACAACGCCTGCAAGCCGACGACCGCGCCCACCTGCTGGAACGCGTACGACGCGCACAATAACCCGAGTCCGGCCAAACAGCAAACGGACGACGTGTGATGGACGAATAAGCTATTGTGAAAAAAAAAATAGTACGGATAACAATATCGAGATCCATACAAAAGTCAAACAATTTTATTAAAGTATAGCGTGTGCCGATATCGAAGTCAATATACCTCAACATCTGAAATTTTTAACCACACTCGACTCGAACGGTGTGATGGCACTAGAGCTAGTGTAGTCCATGTTTCCACCGTCCAACAGAGTTTTTATAATTTATAACGCTTAATTATATGATATTCATACATCTATATATAAAGGTTTCATACGAATTTGGCGTTCGTTGAGGTATACCTGCAGCCGTAGGTATACGCTGAACGCTAATGTATATATAATATTATACGAGATAGTATTATATACAATATTTGTGCGTATCACAACTATCATTAGGTCCTTACAGTGTTTTTCTAATGAATTTTCCCTCTTCCGACAAACGAGTAGACTATGGGAATTATAAAAAGCTGATCAGGAATTCACAGGAATCGAGAACTAAATATTCAGATGAAAATAAAGTTGCAAAATTCCTATTCCTGCATGGTGGTCGGAGCGGTAGCGTATAGTAAACTCCATTTATAATCGCATAGGGTTTATTACTAGGTATTTTGATTTAAATGAAAGTAATAAATCGGATAATATTATGGTAGTTCATCGTCATTATAATATTATATACAACTACTATACCAGCTACTAACACAAGACGGTTTTATATGCGTCGACAATCGAGCACGGATTTCTTTCCGTTTACACTACACACAAACACTATGTAGCATACAACAGTATGCGTATATTATATTTCTATCAAATAAACACTATATTTCTCGAAAAAATTTATCGCTTAGGTCATAATGTACACCGTAGTGCCATAATTCAGCGTGTGACGCTCGTAACGTTTGATAATCCATGTACGACGGATACCTCAGTTATTCGAGCAACACGATAAAAAAAAAGGAGTTCTTTTCGGGTTATTAAGAGTGTCCGCCACATTTGTGCGTTGAAAATTGTTTGAATAAAAATAAAACCTTATTATGTATGTATAATGTATTAGATATATGTATATTGTAATAATACTATGTCATAATATGTAAATTATTCCCTTTTTTTTAAATGTCTGTACGCAAAATAAAACACAATGTTTATCTGCAACGCGCACGAAAATGTAAAAATAATTTTAAATTTTAAATAGTCGATATAAGAACTTTATTAACAACGTTATTGATGATAAATCAAAACTTTATGATTATATTTGATTGGGGTTTCATAGAAAACGTGCATGTAATATTTTATTTATTACTCTCAGGATATGCAATAAAATTATTATAAATACATATATGTGTAAAATGTATAAATCTCTAGTTAAAATGGCAATTCAATGAATACATATGACATTTTTAGGGTTGGTTATACTGTTTATCATGCATTAATGCATATTTGTGTACATTTTAATTACTAAATTGTATTTTATTTATTATTTTTATGTTTATGGTTGTCATGGCTAAAAATAACTACAGCATTAATAATTAATATTATCGTATGTAATTATATTATACACAAGTTGCTTACATTGATGGATTTGGAATAATAAATTGGAATCATTTTTATACTTGTTTCGAGATTAGTATCAAAATTGAAATGTATTTTTATCTGCTAATAGATCTAACCTAACCTGTAGTTATATTATTTTTACACAGGTTAGAGTTTATTATTGGGGTTAAAAACTTATAATACTTCCCTAACCTAACGAGTGTGGACGATATGATGGGAGCTACGATTAGTTGAAAATTGTAGTAATTAATATTAATCTATCAATGTATATAATTTATAAAAACGGCTCAAGTATAATAAACACTACTATTATTATCCAATATAACATCTATTTTAATTTTTGTAAAACTATTTTTAAGGATTTTTATCTTTAGTACAAACATTTGAATAGGTTACTGAAAAACTATACGTTCGAATTTAGAGTTTGGTACATTAAGATTTTTAAATAAAATTATTCACTAAATAATATACAATAAAACCCCCTTTGTATAGCTTTAGGAAGGTCACACTCCTTAGTACATCAAAATCTTAAGAATTTAAAAATATTGTTCAAAAACCAGAATTTGAAAAAATGCATTTTAAATACAATTATAAAATGGGGGTGAGCATGCCTGGCGAATCGCGGTGGATATATGACGTGAAGTCCACGATATATAAATAGATCGGTCACCGAAGACCACGCACGAGAAAACGCATATAGGAAATCGAACAACATCGGTAAAATATACCAATATAATATGTATAGAACAGTCGGTCGAACGATACCTATATTATAATATGCGTGAGTATCAATACCTATAATAATATTATACGATCGATGTATGTCTTTTACGTTTTTCGACACTGGTGATGCGATTTCCACCGGTTTTTCGTTACGCGCGGTTTGAATCGTTTGATTTATTTCACGGACGGTAGGATAATAATAATAATAATAGGTACCTATGATATATGGATTGCCTACCTACCTACATAATAATAATATATAGGTAGTATGTACTATAAAGGTGTACGGTTGCCACGCAATTCGGCGGCAGTAAATCGTTCAGTATTTAGCGTTGTAGAAGCACTTTTTTCCTCGATCGCAATATATTGCCCTCCTCGTGCAGTATATACCCACATACCTCTATTATAATGCAGTGTGTTTTATGTACATGTTCTCGTCGTTTTAAGACATTGTGTGTGCGTGTGTGTGTGTCGGAGTCAGCCGTCGACAATAATAATAATCAATTGGAGATTGTTGTACACGCGTATTATGCGATTTCGGTGCGCAGCGTTGTGCGTGCGCGTGCGAAACGGATAGATATATATGGGGCCGGATGATCAGGACAGCGACGGCGATAGGGAGAGAAAGAGAGATGCGGCCCGACGGCGACGATGGGAAGAAACGCGTCGTCGCCGCGGCGCGCGGACGCATAAATCGCGAGGTTGGCAGCGTATGACGCTTCGGGTCGTAAATTTATGAATTACGAGGGCACACCACCACCGAGTCACCGCCATATATGTATACGCCGTCGTGTCGTTGTGTACGGCCATGAATGCCGGCCAATCCAATATGATAATTACCAAAAAATTGCGCTACGCGCGCGCGCGTTTGTACGTGTGTGTCTGAGGGGAATGGGGTCGTCGCAGCAGCAGCAGCAGCAGCGCCGTGAGAGACAGGAGGGTCGGTTGAAAGACACACGGCGGTGGCGGTGAGCGAGGAGATAAAAAGAGCGTTTAATTTATGGGCCGGCGGCGGATCGAGCCGAGAGAGGATCCGACACGACCATATAACAAAGGAAGAAGTTTCGACCGCTGCCGGTGGAGTTTTGCGTGCGGGTTTCGTCCGCGGCGATCGTCCTGCTCCTACATGACGCCGCTGCGCGAAAGGGGTCCACCACCGCGCGAGCGGCTCATAAATTTGTCACTTTTATTGTGTAGCCCGTTATGCGTGTGTGCCCGTGTCGCAGACTTTGTATGAGTGAGTGTACACCACACGTGTGTGTGTGAGAGAGAGAAAGAGGGAGATAACGTAAGCCACTGTGGATCGAACCGCACCGGTCGGTCGGTCGGGTCATGGAAAACTCATTTGTACATTATAATATAATATATGTATATATCCGTTTTGTTACGACGTTTCGCCACGGAAACTGATTTCACAAGACACAATATAATGCAACGTATACAATGCTACTATAATAATATGCTGAATGCTGATAATATAACATGCACGGTTTATCACGAACACTTAACACCAATCGGGTCAAAAACCCAAACTCAATAATGAAGTTATAATATTATAGCATATAGGTATACATTTTAAGAAGTATATATAGCACAAATATTTGGCGTATTAAAATATGTATCTATGTAAATATGTAATAATAAAGGAAATGCAATTTATTTAGTGCAAAATGCAAATACCAAAAGTGTGCAGTAAATGCGCAAATTGAACTTGTCAATAGCACCACTATAGGGGCTATAGCCTCCGAGCTTAATTTTAGTACAATTTGTTGTCTCGGTCTTGAAAGTCCGGAATTTACAACTGTGGTACACTGTTGTCAGGGAAGTGGGCCGTGGGGTAATGTAAGCGCGTCTTACAAGTGGCCACGCCGTACATGAAGTGGCATGTATGGTATTAGTTACATATAGCGACAGGACGTGGGGCGTAAAAATTACGTATCGAACAAACCGTGGTTTTCTCGAATTTTCGTCAAAAAAGACCGTTGGCCGAGAACAAGTGGCCATCCATTCGACGTCCGTCGCTGCAATCAGGTGACACGTAGGTACAGTCGGTATCATTGTCGTCAAGCGATATTTTATATAAAATCAAATTCCCCCCCCCCCCCAAGTTTGTTTTTGGAATATCGCTTTAAGTTTTTGTGGACAAACGATGGTACTTGATGCACATTTCTACACAAACGATGCACAAACGTTTCACTTGGTCAGAATTTTAAAATATGATCCTTAACTATATAGGTAGGTTGGTAGGTACCCAAAATCAGAATTTAAATAAATGCACCGAAGGAATAAATGGGGGTGAGTCACTTGACGAACCACTACGTTATGAAAGAACCCAAGTTTTTAAAGGAGATATGGAAATTGACGTACTAATTACTTTTAAGTTATAATTATAGGTATTACCTACATGGCTACATAATATGTTTATATATATATTATATTATATTATATTGTCTACCTACTCAATATTATCATTTCTATAATTATAGAGGTACGTATTTTCGATTGTGCTATGTTCTGAATTAATCCCAGTTCTAAAATTAAAAAAAATCCCACAATTAAATCTTTAAACATTATTATGTTTTTAAAATTTTGAATTAATGTGTAATGATGTTTTTTAAAACGATCGGTGAATATTATTTTATTATAATACGTCTCTATTCATCCATCAGTCTAATTTGCACTACCACTATTACCTACATAGTTTATTCATAATAATTTTGTTAGTGATTTTTTTAGTCTGCAGAAATTATATTTATATCATAAATATTAATGTCGTTATTCGTCTGTCCCTGTATTATTATTCAAACCAATCACGTATTATAATTTATAAATATTGCGAGTTTACGCAACGGCACACATAGATCATTAAAATATACATAGATTTTACTTGTCTATACAAAAAAAATTAAAAATATTATTTATGAATTCCTATAATGTAATTAATAATGTTCATCATCAGTCAAAACATTCATTATACACGTACATTTTCTGCAGAAACTATTTAAATTGAATAATCTTTATTCATTAATCATTATTAGTGAACGAACCTGCTTGTTGTACCTATTGACTTTACCTAGTACAATTATTTTATTTAATTCTTTCATTTAAATTTTCATATTTTAAAAGTTGTCCATCTGGTTTTAGTTATTGTCTTCTGTTCATTTGATAGATAATTAGTAGGTAAACGCATAATTCCGTATTACTCCAAAATTTAAAATTATATTATCACGATACATATAATTAAAATCGCTATTACTCATTCTTGTTATTGCCACAATATTAATCTTAATAACATATCACCGATAAATATAACTAGACAACTTTTATGCATACTCTAAAGTTGTCTTATTTGCATGCTACAATTATATTGTGTGAAGCAAAAAATTCCAGAAAATACAAAATACAAACTATATAATCAAAGTCAAGATCAACCGGTTCGGTAATCGGTAAGTAATGAAATTTCAATGGATTATTTTATCTATTTATTAATTTTAATTAGTCAATTTCACCAGAACTCGTTATTGTACAGTGCAGTAAATTAAATTCATGAGTTAGGAAATTTCATAAGTATGTAAAAAATCGATTAAGAAATTATTTCGAAAAATTGAAATCAGTCTTTTCAGAATGATGTAGGTTTTTTTGTTAAGAGGACGCTACACAGATTTATCTCAGCAGATCACGTTTAACTCCGTTAATTTAAAAATTAGAATGAATCGAATAATTATGAAACTTGACGATAAGAACATTATCTTTGTTCGCATGTGGGTTTTTTACGATACTTCAGTTTTTAAGTTAGTTATGAGCATTTTTAATTTACGCTATATAATAATATAAATTATAATTATATACGCATAAATTGCTAAAAAATTGAACCATCGTAAAAAACCAAAACACAGATAATGTTCTTACCATCAAGTTTCATTCACTCTAATTTTTAAACGAACGGGACTAAACGTGATCTGCCGAGCGTAAATTTTCTATGTTACGCACTCGTTAGACGGAGACAACAAATGGCCGCGTATAACGTCCCCTTAATCTAAATTAAACTTCTCTGTTAAATAGGCCATATATCAGCTCAATACACATTTTTTGCTTAAACTGGTTATTTTATTTTTTAATTATATTGTAAAGTTTGGTTTTTCTTAGAAATAGTAATAAGTAGGTACCTATAGTGGTTGTTTTTAGCTCTGGGATCCTAGCTCTGCATCTAAAATGTTGGGTATTTTACATACGTCAAGCTCATATCTTTGTACTTGCAACATTCCGTCAGTGGGTGTTCGACTATCAGTATTACTCCGTAGATTTCACACGTATGTGTATCTTCCTTTGATTCCACTAGAAAACCATGCGTTATGCTAGTGTCTCCTATTCTTAGTCTATTAATAAGAAGTCACACACGTCTTACACACGTACGACATAGACAAAATGCGTTTACGCAGTCTGAGTAAGACTAACTCAATTTTCGCTCACTAGTTTCAATAGGGTGCTGTCAGTTTTGTTATTATAAATTATCAAACTTTTAAATGACAAAATATTATGAGTGTTCTATTGTTGGTTATTTTGATTTTTAAGTGAATTATGAGCATTTTTAAATATTAATGTTTTATATACTCATAACTAACTTAAAAATTTAAATATCGTAAAAATCTATCGAGAGAACACAGGTAATGTTGATACCTAAAAGTTTGATAGTAGATAAATTCACTCTAATATCAAAACTAACAGCATATACTATTGAAACTGGCGAACGAAAATTTGCTATTTCGTCCGTGTTATAAGACGGAGATAAAACATGCGGGTGCGACGTCCTCTTAAGTATTGTTTTTTCTTTTCTTTTTAATTCAATATTGTGCCAATCATGTACACTATACAGCAGTGGCGCAACCATGATTTTTTTAAGATGGGGGGACCCAAAAAATGTATTTAATAACAGTTTTTCTGTTCTTTTCTTGAGTATGTACATTAATTTTATTGCTTAATAAACACAATTATTTAATATATTATAATTTATAAGATATCAATAATTTTAGATGACAATGTCAGGGAATCTTTAAAAAGTACTATAATATTACGCCACTGTTGTACAATGTTTTTGATTTTGAAAAAATTGTTAATCCCGGATATTAATATAACAATATAAATTATTGTAAATTTGTGATTTATAATAGCAAAGAATTTAGACGTCTAAATTAATAACTCGATTCAATAATAATCTACACTTATTGCTATACTATATTTATAAATAGAAATGTACAACAGATTACAAAATTTGTATTTGTGGGTCATATTATAATAAACAATAATCAATGTATATGATCCCCTATATGGCCTAAACCTATAAGCAGTTCTAAGATATCTATATTAAAAAGGCATTCATTACAAATTATAAATTATAATTATTACGATTGCAATAATATTTAAAAAATTTTAGTTGAATTACAATATGGCGTGTACGGTGTACCTACTTTACGTCGTGTACAAAATATAATATATTATTATGTTTATTTTATTTCAAAAAAAACAAAAATATGTCGTCCGGTGGGTCTATTTGGTTGACAGATTTATTTCGTCAACAATTCAGTGCGACGGCTGCAAATATACATACCTGTGTATTATAATATATATTATGTTATATACTTATATGAGAGACGGGACGTCCAAAACCACTTGCGAGGATGGAAGGGGCGGCCGGAGGCGCCGGACATTAAAATTTATTTCGCCGGGTTCGAGTTGCAGCTATATATGTATATGAAAAAATAATAATCATAATATATGTTAGAAAAACAATATAATATTCTCGGACGGCGAATAAAATATATAAATAAACGAAACGCGATCGGTCGACTCATTGTTTGCACACGAGCGGCGTTCAGATTTCTATCAAACTCGCGAATTTTAGTGGTCCGACCGAAAACAGAACACACACTGTAATATATTATAAAATACGTATAATAATAATAATAATAATAATATAGTTTCAACTTTTAAGCCGTCTCCAGTGTTGCAGAGTCCTGTCCCACGAGTCGTGTAATGTGCGCACTCGAGTATTTTTTCTCTCTCTCTCTCTCGTGAGTGGTGTTTGTTCTTCCTCCCAATACCACTCGTCCGTCCCGTGCATATATCGCGCAAGAGTATAATATAATATAATAATAATATATAATTCAACCGGGACGACATCGATAAATTAACCGGACTAATTCCTGAAACGCGGCCGCGTTCTCGGGCGCTCGGAAAAACAGGACGCGACGCGGACAATAGAGTTAATCCGCGGCGGTCGGCGCGTCTTTCAAACTTAAAACGTACGGAATGTGACACCATATACCCGGTTACACCGCGGCGCGCACCCATTGTCTGCGATCGTGCGGCATTATACATTTTATGTATATACAGTACATAATATGCCGAAGTATATACGCCGACCTACCTATACACTATAGGTAAGTGGTAACAACCACGACAAGGAGTCTTGAGTGGAAAAAAAATCGCTCGGCGAAAACAATAATGCGAAATAAATAAAACGACGTGTTCCGCGTCCGCGATAAATCAACGGCGAACAGGGTGCGCGTGCGCGAATCGTTTGATGTCATCATATAGCAATAAGAATATTGTTGTAATCGTCGGCTATATAGTACCTACTATATACCCATAATATATTGTTATTATTTATATGGTTTGCGGTTTTCTCTGGAAAATCCCTAATTTCACATAAAAATAACGTGTTCCAGTAGTGGCGCCATTTGAGTTTTTTTTTAATAAGAGTGACGAAATTTAAACAGGCCAAATGTATTTGCTATCGCTAGGTCACACTTTTTGTTCATCATGGGTACCTAGTGAATACATAGATTTTATATTTTTATGTATGTCGCATAGGTGACGCAAGGTTTAAAGGTTGTATGTTTCATATTTTAATGAATTCAAAAAATCGTAAAGGTGCAAGTAGAAAAGTTTTGTCAAGCATATTGGCTATACATAGAATACCAATAATGTACTTATATCTACAAAATAATATATACACATTATATATTGTATGTATTATGATGGTTTTCATAATATATTTTAATTCAGTCTTCAAGCATTTGTAAAGTTTATATGGCAATTCGAAACACAAAAAATTGAGGTGCCGAAGTATACCCTGCCAACACTCAAATGATGCCACTGCCTGTAGGATAATATTGTTTGCTCTGTACCGGCGCAGCGTCACCAGGGATTAGTTACCGCTAGGTGGTATAGGTAGAGAACTGCGCTGGATTTTTAGTAAAATTCAAATTGTATTGTTAGAATTTAAATTTAGATTCACTAAAATAATTCACGCCAATATTCACCATCAGTACCTACACTCCTAGAGCGTATATGGTGTAGATTATTATTCCTTTGACGTTGTACAACGTATACTGTTTTATTCTATTTCGACGGTGGTAATTTATTGCATTCCCAAATCGGGCAAATCCGAACCTTTATATTGTAGCTGCGCTCTATATACCGTTACCGATAGAGAAATATAAAATATTTTGTGAGGGGGGGGGGCACTCACTCATAGTGTCTCCTTTTCCTCCTCTTGACCACCGCACCGGGACTGTTATTTACGGTGGAAAAACGGTCATACCGCGCACTCGTCGTCGTCTTCGTCACGGTCGGACGGCGCTTTTCTCTCGGTATCGGACGATATTTCGTCCAGGATAGTTTTCTAATGGGTTTTATTGCGGTCCGATAAACATAGCATTTGTTTTACACACGGCGACGACAACGAAATATCGACAAACGCTGAAACTACCCGTTTTCGAGAAGGAGGTGGAAAACAACAATAACTGCAAAAAAAAAATGTTCACATATCATATTATTATTATTATTGTTATACATGTATACGTTTTCACATAAATTATAATATATTCACTGACGTCGCAATAAAGTATTGGCGAACGATGCGCAACAACAGTGCACATCGATATAGTATTATTATTATTATTATTATTATTATTGTGTGTATGCTCTATCGCAGTATATTATTATAACGTATCGTAGGTATATGTGGCGTTTAAATCAACGTCGCCGATCACTCTCCGGTCCAAGGATATTGTGCATTTTGATGGGATTTATAGTGACGTGAGTTGCGTACTTGTGTGTGTGTGTGGGATGTGTGTATTAAAATCAAATATTTTATATAATATTTTTATAATAAACGACGTATAGTATACAAACTATACGTTGTCAGGCTATATGATAATAATATTGTACAAACCGGTCTCTGATCGCGCGTTTCCTTGACAAATCAATGACGGGGCGTTGTATATTATATTATATATTTTATATTAGCCATTGGATATATATGTTGTAAACGAGCGGCAGCGGTTTCGGCGACAATGCGTCCAGTACGATCGCGGTCTTGGGCGAGTTTAGAATCTAATATCGCAACAGTAGTGTGCTGTATCATAGATTAAAACAAATTAAAGATATATTATTTAATCTACGAATGTGTTCAAGAATTATTGCAGTCCTCTCGCGGTACAACGAATGAGGTTAGGGTAGGCTTACTATTTTTGGAGTCCACAGTTTTATTATCTTCGGTCGTGACCCGTGACCCGTAAACTCACGTCCCGGCTATTCAATACATTTTTTTTTAATGTTTGCCGTCGTAGAATTAGTAAATTTTGTTATTAGGTTATTTACTGTATTATTTTATTATATTATTATCAAGTCATCTTATGCCTCGCGTACAGTGTCGGACTATGCCGGCGGGATATCGGACTTTTCCCAGTGGGTAAAGGGCTGTTATTTATTATAATTATAATAATTATATATGAATTCCTCCTCTCTGGCTGTAGAGAAAAATATGTTCAGCAACAATGATGTCGAAAACATTATTATGATATTTTTAAAAACAAAATCGAAAGAACAGTGTTAGTTGTTTTAAATTTAATATTGTAATCTGTTTTTATTAATTGAAAAATATGAGTTTTTTTTTTAGTAATTACCAATTTTAAGGAAACGTGTTCTAAAATACTTCAAAATAAGCATACGTTTATACCCTAAATAATCAATAAATAAATACAGTTCGAACAAATTTGAGGCCCAGTGAAATAGCTTAAATAGTTTTCTAGGCCAATTTTTTTTTTTAGTCCACCACTAGCTGCTACCACATAGGTAAATGATCATAAAAAAATATGAAAATATTTGATACAAACGAAAATTAAGAAAAATTATGTTCTTCAAACATAGTATTATAAACAAGTCTTGTAACATTAATATTATGGGTACCTATATGTATATATATATATATATATTTATGTATTATACCATTAATTTTTGTACAAATTCGAGAAGAAGATGAAGAACTGGCTTTCCCATTCCATACCACATATTATTGGTCATGATAAATACAATCAAGTTTTGACAAAATTGTAATTTTTTTTTATATCGTTATTACCATATGGTTCGCCAACAGATCAGAGGCGTGGCTCCACGGAGTTTCTATAAAAGAAGAACATCATATCAAATTCTCAAACGAAACGTACACGTAGACTGGATATTTGATTCGGCACTGAACGACGATTTCGAACGAGTCGGTGTCAATTAATAGGAATCCATTAAGTATCATCGGCACGGAGTTGAATAATTAAGCATGCTATGCTGAAAACCAATTTCTGAGCATGTCCCCTGGACTAGGTAGAAAATAAAATATAAACTCTATTATAATTATTATGGCAGTTGATATTCCACGACAATAATCTATGAATATTATTATTTCTTCTAAGGATGGAGAAAATAACAGAATTGTTTTAAACCATGAACAACAGAACGAATTATTGATACAGTTGTGAATCCCTTTCATTCAAAATTCAATGCTAAGTTTTATTTAGCCCGTCCAAACAATTTATCAATTTATAAACGTTTTGTTAAATGTACAAGGCGAAGCATATATAAAAATCATAAGTAAGTACTCATATTATTAATACACACATATATCACGATATATCTAATTAACATATAATATACATTTATATCATAATAAAATATAATAAAATATCATAAAATAAGTATTCCTACAAAATTTAAAAAATTTAAAAATTACAAATTCATTTCAACGGGCCCTTAAAAAAGCCTGCAGTACCCTGTACTTCAGGTCCAACAGCACCCCTCCCCTTGTTGTAAGACCCTGTTTATACCTAATGTATGACGTGCACAAATACAATTCCACTATCCCCCTCTCCCTCCGCGTTTCGTGTAAACTACGTACTTGACATATTATAACCGTATAATATAGCTACCAAATAATTGAAAATATTCAACTTATTCAGTACTTGAACATAATAGGTATGTAGTTTAGGTGGTTTTCAATGACTATAGTAAAATTATTTTACCAATATCAGTTAATTAATAATTCGATGCACTATTCTGAACACGGATGACGGAACACATTTATAGTGTTAAAATCCAAGTTAAACCTTAGTAAAATAGTCACGTAGTTTGAAATAATATAATAAATATACTAAAACAATGTATAAATATCAAGTACTATTGTGGATAATCGTCGCTACGTTTATGGTATTTACATAATATTATTAAAACGCGTATACCTATTTTTGTAAAATACAAGCAAACTCATGACTAAATAGTCACGAGATTGTTCTTAAATTTATGATTTCCTATAGGCCTCTGATTTTTTCATTTTTTTTTTTTTTTTGAAATACACAACATAAGATTATATTTTAATTAAGTGTTACGTTTTAGGAAAATTGTATACCCTTAGGTATAAAAAAATGAATTCCATCAATACCTGGGACATAATCACATTATTGTTACAACTTACTATCCTACATATATATATATATATATATTTATGAGTTTATTTTAAATACTTTATAGCTATGTGGCTATATACAATAATATGTATAAGCATTTCCGATTGAACTGTTTGATTAATTATAAAAGCAGTTGAGTAAATCATATAAACGCAAACCTAAAACTATGTATTATATAAATTATGCTTGTGTTATAATATCAAATCTCCGCCACTGCAGCTTAAAGTCGGGGATTATTAAAAAATGCCCTGTTATTTACTCTATATTATAGTCTATATACTGACACTATTTGATTTGATTTTAAACATATTATATAAATATAATAAAAATAATAATAACATATATATTATATACAGCATTCGTTACGTATATTATGTATATTAGAGTAAGGGTTAGCAATTCCGAAAACAAAATAATAAAAAAACATTCACACATTTCTACATGCGTTAAATACCATCACAGTGCGCAGTTTTGTTTCGCTGTCTTCGTAGGACGGGCGAATCGAAAACGACAAAAAACAATACCTCAAAACATAGCATTATATTGTTATTACGATACAAGTATAAATGTACCAAGGTGGACCGGTTTAGCTGGCAGCGGTAGAATATAATATAATATATTAGTCGACATCGCGCCCGCGCGAGAACAATATAAAACCTATTGGCGGCGATGAGAACATTAGCGTATAGTTACATATGGACTATAATATATGTGAGTAGTTTTTAATAATTGCGTTTGGGAGACCAAAAAAACAAAACGTTCCTAAAACCAGTTGCGACTTGCAGGGCGGCGGTGGCGGCGGAGCTCTCGTGGAAGGGTTGAAATGTAGGTGACTCGTGTAAAGATTTGAACGAGGGGTGATATACTCAGTGTGCGACGTGCATATTATATACAACCAGACGGGCTGCGAAGGATTACACGAAGGATTTATGTCTCGCGCGGATCCCTCTTGGCAGGGCGGCTCCGCTGCAGCGGAGACCACTCGAGACGCACCGCTCGGTACCACCTACCTATATTATATTATATTATTATAACACCCCGCCGTCGACGATAATTAAACTATAATAAACCGTCCGATCATTATATTATAATATTCAACGGGTTTCGCGTGCGTTTGTATGTGCGGCGCTCGCACTATTATTATTGCGTACAGTACTATATATAATACTGTATATACGTATCACGCAGTCATTGTGCGAATGGTAATTTCACGGCGAAGAATATATTATAATATCGTAACGGTGGCGCGACGTATATACGTTTTTAATGGATCGAGTGTTTCACTGCTCGCACCCCGAGGGAGGGGTTTTTCGCGGCCAGGAGTTAACGGTTTCCATATCACCGCAGGCATGCGTTCATGTGCGAGGTATCACGAGACGGAAAAGAAACGTTTTCTAGCGCGTTTCCTTAAGGAGGGGCCCTGCGAACTGCACAGCTACGTCGGGCCACGGGAGTGACGCGTAAAAATCTCGGACAGTGCGACTCACGCGACGAATGACGGTCTAGGTACATATTGTAATATTTTTTAATGTAGTACGCCAACTTCACGGACTGCGGGTCCTCAGGATTTGCATGACAAAGTGGTGTCACACACTCAGTAAGAAAAAAGCGTGAAACTATTTATCATATACCGTTGGAGACGTATTTTCGTCCCTATGTCCCTAATAGTCTCGTTTTATCTATTTATTTATTATTATTATTGGTGTTATTATTATTATTGTATTGTATAAATGTACACCGCCGACACTCCGATTACAACCGCAGCCGATAAAATGTATATGCGAACACAGCACTGCTACAGTATACATTGTATACAACGTGGCAACCGGAGTCGTCCTCGGAGGGTTGTCCAGGTATGGAAGTGGCTACTGTCGCGTATATAGATATGCACGTGTATTATATATAATATATAATATACGGCTGTCGGAGGACGCAAATAAGACAACGACGACGACGACGACTATTATAGGGTCAAGGAGTGTATACAGGGTGGCGTGGGGGAGGTCGCGTCTCCGCGCGAGAATTATTTATTGGGGTCGACTTTTCTCGGGGACGCGACGCCGTGCGCGAGCCGGGTGAAGTTTTGCGGATTCCCGACGTCGGACACTTCAAAGCGCCTCGCGGATTAACTCGTTCGGCCAGCCAGCCGGTTCGGACGCGATTCTTCTCTTCGTTATTTCTCTCTCTCTCTCTCTGTCTCCGTCTCGACGTTGCGGTCGAATAATACAGATTTATCGCACGCCAAATGCGATTTTATCTCATCATCCGCGCGCGCGGTCCAAAACCCCTTTTGTTTTAACGCCACCGAGATTTTGCCAGCGCGGGATGATCAAATAAGTTTAACTACGAATTTCTCGCGAAGGTTGTATATACTAACTGTATATTCTCATGTTTTTATCTACCATCTGACTTATTGTGTGTGTGTGTGTAGGTAACTTTTTGCGTGGCGTGCGTATAGCCGGGGAACGAGGACTGCACTATATATAGCAATATTATCACACAGTCGGGTCGCTTCTGGTGAACTTATATATTCTATAATATATTTATTTAGTGGTAGTTTGTACTTTTGTGTTATTCGCTTCTATATATGGGATAAACGGAAATTTTATTTTTTTCGCCCTCTAATCATACAAGATAGACGAAAATCGACGAAACCGGTTATATACTTATATTTATATATATATTATATTCGTATGTGTATAAATCATATAATCTTTCATTATTAATTTGGCATAATTATTTATACTCATCGTCGCCTATGAATGTGAATATAGATAAGTATTATAACGGATACCATAATTTGAACACACTGGTGACCGACGGTGACGAAGCGTTAATACGTAATAATGTCTGCCATGATTATTGCGGGATTTTTCGAATATATATAGATACTAGCCAATACTAGTGTATAGCTCGATAGTATTTTTCGCAGACTATAAATCGGCGTGTCATCTATGGTAAAGAGTACGTCAAAATAATTATCACTATAAACTATTAGAAAAATTAGAAAATTAACAAATATTGTGTAACTTTTAAGACGTAGATAACAATCATAAATCAAATATACATAAATAATTATTTATATAATATTGCAACATTCTAACGAAATTTTGTATAATAGTGATAGCAGTTGTACAGTATTAAAAATTACAAGCACATTTACAACAAGACATTTTGATATTGGCGATTTGAAACCTGTTCAGAACGCCGAAGATCTTATATGTGATCACTAAACGACCAACTACAACATGTGAATAATTGCGCAATTGATTTAAAACTGCAAAACGGAATGGTCATGATAGACAATATTGATTGGTAATTAAACGAATTGAAAATGTTTTGGCGACACAGCAATTTACATCAGTCATCAAAAACTTCCTCGTCAAATGATTAAATTCCCTGTTAACTGTGTATATATATATATATAAACCGTAACTTCTCAATTAGCGTTCAGACTACTTGAAATCGTTGTTCGTCAGAAGCGCACATGATTAAATTACCTATTAGTTGCCATTAAATCGCACATAGCACACTGATTTGCTGCACAAGATATCGGGAAATAATAATACTAACTCTGTCGTTGACAATTCCCATTTTCAAAGATTACTGCGCGTATAACAAATTAATTTATGTAAATAAAAATATTGCGAGTACAAAATCATGTACCCAATATTTTATACGTCATAACAAATATTAAAAACAACGTACAAAGTAAACGAATAATTAATATTATAACTGATTTGTTTTATTAGCCACTGCCTGCAGTTGCGTGGCGGACACGGTCGCTGTAGCGAGCGGCAAAAACTGAGGCGCAAGAAATATGTACTAAATGGTACTATAGTTTGCTTTCAGATTTTAAAAAAAGTTTTCATATTTTTTACGTGTAGATGTATATACTGCAGAATCATATATTATAATATTCACATTCATACATCGTACACTTAAATCGTTCGAGGTGGATTTACCGCAGTAGGATTGCATAGAATTAAACAATATTGAGTTTCGATAGATCCCTCTGTTTGTTAGAGGTGCAAAATATTACATTTATTATTCGAATTGTACGAAAAAATGTATCTAATAAACGGCGTACGGTATAAATTTGCATTTCCGCGAAACGCGTACGACACCAACCGATAATGATAATATTTTCTTAAACGTTTAAACGGCATGTGTGTTTATACTTATCGCCAATAAAAAAACTTGTTTCACCGTGATAAACACGTACAGAATGCTGAACAAGTCCAATTATATAAATTACAATAATATATAGGTACGTGCAATATTGTTTTGACGTAGGAGGCGCGAACGGCGAATTATTATTATACGAAAATCCGCCGCCGGGGATCGCACACGGTTGTTCGTCCTAATATGAATTATAATAAAATGAATTACGAACGCGCTACGGAGTATGTCTGATGTGTTATAAACGTCATGTGAAAAACGTTTATTTATTTATTTCATTAACTTTTATATCGTCATAATGTTATACGACTAGTGTAGTACCTACGAAGAGTGGGGCTACTAACGCTGTTAGTATGACATTATAATATGACGAGTGGCAATGGCTGAATTTTATTTCAAAAATTATAAAAACCAAGAATTTGATTTAAAATATTTAAATACGTATATTAATTATTATTTTTAGATTCTAAGCGCAGCAACGAATGTAACTTCAAGGGTGTGGTTTAAGGTTTTTTTTTTTTTTGGGGGGGGGGGGCGATAGTAAGAATTTTCTTGTACTTTTCAAATCTGGAAAAATGAAAAAAAAATTTTTTTAACATATTATATTTACATAATACACATTTTGTTTGTTACTATAATAGCTTAAAAATGTGATACAAGGATTCCAAAAGTTATACTTATTACAATTGAAAATAAATATTCACAATTTTTTTATAAGTGTTTAAACTATTAGTTAAAAATGCATACTGCAAGTTTTAATACTAACGGCGCGTAAGCCTTAAGTAATATGCAGGTACATAGTTTTGTTTGCCAATCAAAACGCAAAACGCACTATAAAAATATATTAAATAATGCCAATCACGATGAATGAAAACACCCAATATATATATTATTTTATATGGAGACACTTCGCTCAGATGTTTTGAGGGAGGATATACATTTTTACTATTCTCAGATCACGTTATTAGTGGTTAATATTGCTTTCATTAATGAATTAAGGAATATTACTTTATCAGACAATTAAACAATTTATACTACAGAAATAAGCCAAAATCGGGGAGGGATATGAAAATTTAAATTTAGTTAATTTCGAAATTGTTGTGGTGACCATTTTTGGTTGATGCGACCTTGAGCACGTGCTCGTTTTGTTCAACAGTTAATCCAGCACCAAGTATAATAATACGTATCAATCGTATTATATATAGACGTTATAAGTTATAACGGCACTTTGCAGTGCAGCAGATACGTAGGTTTGTATATAAAATATATATAATGTGTATTATATTATATAGATTAAAACCACGTCCAAGCTAGGCGCCGCGAAAAATTCGTCGGGTTCACGCCCTCGTGATTTACGGGTTCCTTCGCACCGTCCACCGTGCGGCTTTTGTCGCGCTCGCCGGTGAAAATTAGAGTGTAATTACACATTTTTGAGCGGACAACGCGTCGACGCCCGCGTGTAGGTTTATATATATAATATATATACAGACCACTGACCAGCCAACTATAGTTACGTGCACGAGGTTTGGAAACCCTGAATTTGTGTCGATGATCGCGTTTAATCATAAAACATGACTATAACCGCAACAGCGTGTACGAGTCGATGAAACTTGCACACTCGTCACAACAATAATCACGATTACCGTAAGTACTGGTCAATATTATTGCGTGTTACTTCTATGATATGCTGCAGGGACAATATAATATGTATATTGTTGCCAATCGAATAGAAGTTCTCAAAACAAATTAAGTATATAAATATAATATGCTCTACATATATTTTATATGTTAAGTACTGTAGGGTTTAGGTAAAACCGATCAATTCACAATCAATAGTCAATACCTACCACTCAGTAGTTTGTAACTGCAGATCACTGACGTATAGGGATGGGCAGAAAACTTCGATGTTTTTACTCCGATGATTCGTTTTCGATTAATGACGTCAGTGACGTACATAATAATATGTGTTATGCTTTTACTACACTTACTTTTAAGGCACCACAGGTTATGAGGAACCGCACAACACCGTGCAGTACCATGTAGACTGCGTTCAAAATGTTCTTGATATTCAGAAATTCGAATAATATTGTTTAGGTAAAACGATTTCGTTACACCTAGTCAATTAATAGACATTATTCATTATTCATTTATTATGTTATAACCACCTATTAACACCTAACCACATGATGACGTATGTATTCGAATGTTTTCAACTATTAGGTATGATAATGTGTAAACAAGTGACAGCACGGTTTACATGGAACACGGTGACGGTGGAATATTATAGTATAATAGTATCTATAGGCCTTTTTATAATATATGAATTGAGTCCATAGAGACCGAATGCGTGGCCTATATATTGGGTTATTCCGAAGATCCTCGTATTCGTTACAATGTATACTTACTTTTCCTTGCTATAAGAGAACTTGCCCGTAATTATAAAAGTGATGAATAATTTATATTTATTTCTTAAAGTTACTGATACTTTTATTATTACTTAATATCGTTAAAATCGGCTAATTATTAAAGCTATATAAGTAATATAATGTAGGTACCCGATACAACGGTATAATAATATTATACACAATTGTATTAAAAGTGTATTCTGAACCGTTGTAAATGTTAACGTACCTACTCGACCACATACAATATACCCTATGCAGGGTGCACTTCACAGGTATCGATGATGGTTACCAAACTTTCTACACAGTATGCAATATAAATAATAGGAATAATAGGAATAATAGAAACTGTAGTAGCCATACATGTCGTATATTGTCGTATGCGTTCCTACTGTAAACGGACGCAATAAATCGCGATCGATCGAAACGCCCTTTACACGTGCGCACGAGTTAGGTTAGGCCATAGCGCAGTGTCCTGTGTACTAGCTGCGTATCACATAAGTATACATGCTAACCACGGGTGGTTGTATTATTGTGTACGGTATTATGACTATATAGTGTTGAAGAGCGTGCAGTGTTTAGGGGCACAGACGATTCACGCATACCTTTACGTAAAACCGGGTGAGCAACAGGGAAAAATTTGATACGCCAACGATGATTGTTCTCCTCCGCAATATATATATATTATCTATTATACGTATACAGAATATCGTTCGACAAACGACATTGCGACTTGACATCTGGGACTGACCATAACAATAATAATAATCTGGTAGTACCTACCAACCATATGTTAGTATATGCCACTATTATAGTGGATCATATATATAGTAGCTGTTAGAGCAGTACTCGTACAATTATAATTTATAATAGAAACGCAATGTTGTAGGATTAACTCATAAAGCAGTAAATATACGTCTGTTTGTAATCGTAGATGATTATAATGGTGCCGAGAGGGGATGGGGTAAATGTCTAGGTTTACCCAGAGGAAACAAATGATTTGCAATGATTTACTGAATGTGGTATGAATAATGAGTGATGAAGTACAACTGTTGCAACTACGTGCACTTCGAACACCGAGTAAAATATGTATAACAAGTGCAGCAGATAATAACACGATGGCCACAGCACCGTGGCGAGGGTTGCTCGGTGCCGGAGCGACAAAAAAATACAATAATATGCTGTCCGCTATATTTATTATATTATCATATATAGATACGCATATGTGTACATAAAATATCGTCGTCGGCATTGAAATCGCACAGTGACACCGGCCGGCCGGTAACCTGAATTACGATCGATTTCGTGAAAAATATCGCCGAATTCCCGACGTTACCTGTGTAGGTATATATATCGTGTCGTGTAATATGTGCATAGGTACCCCGCAAACAAAAGAACGATAAATCCGTTGCGGCCGACGCATGAATCCCGTACATAACGAATAACGATGGACGCGGCGATAAAGTACGCCCGAAATTTTACCGAGATAATACCTTTACGACCGACTACTATTATACACGACGTCGACGACGACGGGTGCCCGTGTGTGCGTGCGCGTACAGGGTGCGACGAGACGAGACGAGATTTTTGTGCTTATATAATAATATAATATAATATATAACATGTCATACGTATACGTATTAAAAAAACGCGTTCGTACACGACGTTGATTAATTTTGACGATAAAAAGGACGTTCGACTGAACCAATATGACGCCGTAATATTATAATGTATAATATTGAAAATATAATATAATTTGAAATGGTTTTTTATTATTGTATAAACGCGCTAGCCGAAAATCGCTTTTTATTACGGTATTACGTTGTATCCGTACATGCATATTTTTAAGTGCATTACACATTTAATACATGGGTGTATGGTGTCACACCATTGGTGTGACGGTGTGTACCTATGTACGAATTCATTAGTAGTGCAGCTTTATATTATTATTATTATTATTATGAAAAATGTGACCTCGAAACGAATAACGGTATAATAATATTATATTATTATATTGTGTTGTTCGGTGATCGACTTCTATAATAATATGTATTATTGTATCGAGTTTGGGATGCACTGCTGCAGTGCCACGTGCATTATTATTATTATACAAATACAATAGATGGGACAATATACACTTATATGTGTGTGTATGTGTATGTGGGTGATATGAATCGACAGTTATTGTTGGTGTCCTGGTCGAAGGGGTCGGTGGGCGGCATGCGAAGACTTCGGCGCGGGATTTTCGATCCACCCTGTGCACGGGAGTCGTAGGGCGGTCAGCAATAAATAAACGCGGGCCCCAAGGCCGAAAATCTATCTCTCCGACATTTATTACCATTTTTTTATTTCACATGGACACACACACACGTACACATGATATATATAATATGTATATACACATTGTGTACAAGAGTTTTTAACTTTGAGACGTCGCGCGACCCATGTTTTCAGACCACGATGGCGTCGATTCGACCGCACCGCTATTCCGGGCATATAGTATATAATATATTGTATATTATATATATATTACACTTTACGACGGACGGATGCGCAATCCATCGAAAGGCGACAAATCAAATGGGCTGCAGCGGGGGCAGCGATGTCGGCTGGTCGGCTCTATATCACATTATGACTCGTGTCTATATATATTTAATCGTCCTCCGTTATCTCCGGGCTCGCAGCCACTGCCACCACACACGCACTCACATACATACACAATACAAGACATATAATATAATATAATGTCCAATAATAAGTAATAACGTATATAAATGTCTTTGGCTGCCGACCACGCGAGAATGCGTTTAAAAGTCATCATGGGATGCGCCAAACCTTCTCAAACCCGCGCACCATCCAAGCCTTTCAGTCCATCCCTCTTCGCTTAATATAGCCTCGCGGTCTCCTGCACGTAACCACGTAACCAACGAATCTCTACACAAAGACTTCTAAAGACTTTCGTACCGTATAATTTATTTAAAATATTACGATTTTAAAAAACCGTACTGCTGCAGACGGGATTCGACCATGATGAGCAAATAACACGAAGTACATATACATTTGTATAATGTTTATATATATGTATAATTGAATAAAGTATGTGTCGTCTAAAAGTGGCGAGAAATCATCATAATATGAGGATTTTTTTTTTTAATTACTTACCTATTCAAAGACAAATTTGCAATATAAATAATTTTTGGTTTTTAATAAAATATAGGTAGATGACATGACTAATACGTATACATAATAACTAGTGTACATATAGAACACACAAAAATGGAAGCTGCTGTGATTATCACCCTTCAGATTTCGGAATAAAATCCGATAATTTAATCACTATTTTAGGAGGTCATGGCACCAGCGTCTTTTAAAGCGGTGTAGTGGGTTGTCAGGAAGGCCGAGTGATGATAATCGGGGGAGATGGAATTCAAAGGTTGGAAACTAGTGGACCGAGTAAGGCAGAACCGTCAATATATCTTACAATTTTGTTGTCTTCATATTACTAGGTATTATAAATATAAGAATATTTTTTCTCTTTACTTCATTTTTTTTATAATTTTAATGTTTCCAACTCTAATAGAAATTACTGGCCGATCCCTGTTATAGGAAGGCGTTGGTGTTTGTAGAGAAACCTATCGCAATATATTTTTGTTGCGGGATAATGTGCGGTTTCCGATAATCGATAAGTTCCATTATTGTGGATTCTGTCGAGGTTATCGTTAGTTCGAATCAAGTCGATTCTATATAAGCCGCAATCAACTAATGACTAAGGAAAGCACAATACTATAGTGCTCAACGTGTCTTTCATACCGTTTGTAATTGTAAACTTTACTATAATTATTATTCTTATTGCTAACATATTTAAATTCGGAATACAGTCCACAAAAACTAAACGTATTAATTTTTTTATTTAGGTTACTACTTTATTGATAGTTTTTTCATTGATTTTACATTATAATATTAGTTTCATAGTTTTAAAAAAGAATAATGATACCTACCCATAAAAAATATGTAGTTACTGTATTTATGTTATGCATACTGAAAATCATTCTATTTTGTTTTAGTCTAATCCAATTGATCCACGTCGTGATGCTAAAATATTGCGTTAAGACAAAAATTCAATAATAAAGGTCTTGATCCATATAGTTAATTCTCAAAGACAGGAAATTGCAATTTAATTCATGACTATGTTTGGTTAAGTAAGTTGTACACAATTTGTGTTAGACTTATGACATGCTATGAGTCTTAATTACATAATTATTTATTTTGTAGTATTTATTTGTTAGATAAATAAAATATTATTTTATTATGTAATATCTGATTTGAAAAGTGAACTAAGTGGAAATTTTGAAGATCTTTTTGTAGGACTCATTACGCCTACTAATGATTTTCTTGGTAAATGAATCAAATGGATTGGCTGGATGAAACATTGAATTAGACTTTCTGTTTCAGACTAAAACAAAGCAGAATGTTTTTCAATATGCATAACATAAATACACATTTTTATGGGTACCATTATTCTTTTTAAAAACTATTGAACTAATTTAACAATATACAACTAATGAACAAACTAGTTATTTATTACTATTAGTTATTGGTTATGAAACGGTATATTTCTCTGCCTTACTCGGTACACCAGTTGCCGACCTTTGAATTTCATCGCCCTCGATTATCATCACACACTCTTTCTGACAACTCCCTACACCGCTTCAAAAGACTTTGGTGCAGTTACCTCCTAAAATAGTGATGAAACTAACTGATTTTGTTCTGAAATTTAAAGCGTGCCAATCACGGAAGAATGGCTACCATTCTTGTATGTTCTATGTAGGTACGTATTAGTCATCTCACCTATCTATATTGCATTAAAAACCAAAAATACAGATTGCAAATTTGTCTTTGAATAGGTAAATAAAAAAAAAATCCTCATACTATGATTTTGAGCCGCTGCAGACGACACGAAATTCAATTGAACATGTGTGTGTGTGTGTGTGTGTGTGTGTGTGTGTGTGTGTGTACTGCAAGCAAGCACTCGCCCGAAAATTCATAGTTGGTGATTCGTGACGTTATTATTATTATTGTTAAAATAATATAAGCGGCGCCCGTTGTGTCAATAATTTGTCTGCCCCGGAATCGAGTTTCGAACAATGTATAATACCTATGTGTGCCAGATATTGTAAATGCGTGCTTTTAAGGTTGACTGTTGACTTCCGAATAAACTATAAAGTATTTTGTAAACGTCATTGCCGCGCTTGCAACCATTCCCTGCCCTGACGCCACAATCTGTGTATTGTTATTATATAATATAATGTACACCAAAATCTATGTGTATTATGTATACTTCTCTATACAGAGCACATCACTTGCACGTCGGGTTAGTGGGCTGGTTAGTAGCGGGTTAGGACTTTTCCTGTCTTTTGAAGAAAAATATATTGCGTGGGTGATGTAGGTGCGTCGTTTATTGCTAATAATCGAACCCCGTCTTTAGCAGTAGCAGTTAGGTTTTTTTATATCATAATATTATTTCAAATAAATTCTACGGAACGAAAATCCATTCACAGATTGTCGAGTGTCGTCACCGTTACAACCATACGGCGTCCGTAATAATTGATATCGTTAAGTGTCTCTCCTTATCAGAGCTGAGCGGGTATCGCGAATTCAAGTTTTACGTAATTACACCTTTTTTTGTCTGTCTTACCGTTACTGAGGCATCACTTCTACCTCAGCCACTGCGCTTATTGTACTACAAGTACAAATGTACAAATCATATTTAATAAGCTTAGTATCATATATTATAATAACAAACATTTAAAAGGTCGAGTGATGGCGGACAAGACAAGAAACTGCGAGTTTCACGGAACGGTCGGAGTTCACCACCCTCGAAGCCTCGTACTCACATCCAATTTTTACTTGTACACTAAACCATTCACTCGTAGGTATAGATACCGTATACACGATACACCGCATAATCATATTACGATACATTATTATGTATTATGTTTAACGTTGTAATAATTTGGATCATATATATATTTTTATCTCGCCGGATCAATGACACGTTTTTGTCTTATGCATACGCATGCTTATAATACCCCCAAAAACCCGTCGATCGAGGTGGTCCCGAACAACCGGCGATGTCGTCGCCGGAGAAACTGACTCCGCTGTATACGTACGTAGATATTATAATAAATATTATATATATATATGTACAATGATAATAATATTATATTATATTATATAGTACCTATCGTAAAATATGGACCGGATCGATAAAATTTAACGCGCTACTCGCGCTGATTTATTATAGTCGACGTTTATACTAACCCAGGCTATCTGGACAGTATATATACATAATATAATATAATATGTTTACGCGGCAATGGCATGTCATTGAACCGGTCTTGACGACAACTCGTATGCATTAACATCTAAAAATTTTCAGTTAAATTCATAAAACGCAGTGCACATTATACATTTATATGTATGACATATTATAATACACGTCGTCGTCGTAGACCAGTTCGCAAGACAACCGAACGCTGCTGCAATAGGTATAATACTTTGCATTCATATTTGCTCTTTTATATTATAATAATATATATTTTCTTCTTGTAACCGTACACTAAACCCGATGACATATTACCGCAAATCGTAATAACATAACGCGTGAGTGTGTGTGTGTATACTATGCGTCTATAACGTACACACACCGCCAGACCGACAGGAAACCGTCGTCGTCCTTGTCACAGAGTTACCAATACATTATGTATAAATATATATGTACGCACACTTCGATGAAATCAAAACACAAACATATGTTGAAATGTTTTTTTCGAAAAACAATAAAACAATTACATTATAGATGAAATTTTAATCGGAACCTAAGTCCTAACCGATACGCAATACGTTTGTTAGTATCGTGGAATGTGCAATTAGGTGAATTTCATTAAAGCAACAGATGATAGACATTCGTCTTTTACGTGAAGAATGAAGATACTGTGCGATCATTGAGTATTATAACACTATATACTTTTTTTTAAACCTACGACGATAAAAATTGACGCATTACCTTATTATATATATTTATACGTGTGTGTGTTTTATTATAATATATGCCCCTCGTCGTTAAGTTATTTGAATATGAATACGTCTGAAATTAGTTTTTATTAACTACAATAATCTCTTCAAAAATGAGGGTAACACCATGACACCGCGTAAATAAACAACGTCAGAGACCAAATGGTTATTCGTATTGCTTAACTATTATAATATATGTATGATATCTGTGTACAGAGAAAGTAAATAATAAAATATTAAAATGAATTTTTTACTTTTGAAACTTAACGTTTAAAATTTTATATTATTTTAATCATATAAACAGTTTACCAAGGTAGTAAATATAATTTATAAATTATCCAATGTAACTTATAAAATATTATGTTTAAAGTACCATAACTAAATTCCTTTTTCGTAGTATATATACAAGATACATATATTTTATAGTCCTATTTCGTTGATAATTATTCTATACATAATTGAAAATCACAGTTTAATGAAAGCTTTCAGTAAATGGGTAAAAATATGAAATATCCTATAAAAGTATGAAAAGATATCCAGTTAATATTATTCAATACAGAAAACAGTTAAAATTTAAAATATCTAACATATTATTATTTATAATAGGTTTAAAATTTGTATGTAGGTATCTATATAATTTTATTATAATATACAGAGTGATCCAACAAAGAAAAGAGATATAAACTGTGCAGAGTACAGAGTTTTTTTCATATTTTAATAATGAGTTATAATTATATAAATAACTTATTTTTTTGACTCGTATTTAGATTTAAAATAAAAATTTGAAATAAAAACTCTTGTTCGAGCACAATTTATATTCTCTTCGGTAAATTCGATAATAAGTACATTTTCTCTAAGATGACCTATGAATAAACTGAAATAAGAAGCAGATATGTAGATTTGCGGTGTTATAATAAGGGTGTTAGAAAGTGACAAGTGACAACATAATAAATTTACATTCAGCAGAACCAATGTTAAGTTGACTTTAATATTTTAGTGGATATTTTCAAAATTCAGAACATTATTTGTGTTTGTAGAATATCTTTTATGGTATTTTAATTTTCAAGCTATTCCAATTTATAGTAAACAAATATATGATATATAATATTGTAATATAAATGATTCCCCTGAATCCAAATTTACAGCTATGTTATACGTTTGTAAGGTGAACGTGGGTCATGGGTGTGACGGTTAGAAAGGTTGAAATTCATATCTCAAAACCACACTTCTTCTAAGAATATAAAAAGAAAAAACGAGATAACAGATCTTGCATTTGATGAGTCGAAAAAAGATGAAATGACACAGTGTTAAGAGCATTTTTGTACTGTATTATTTACATTTACATACCCATTACACGTAAGACGTAACTCATTTAGAAATTGAAACATCGCAAAAAACTAGAGTACAAATACAGATGCCTGTTCTTACGTCTAAGTTTCAATATAGGTCAATCCACTTTAATATTAAGGTTACAACTTACAACATACTTACACACTTGGTTCTGCTAGATGCCAATTTTCTAGGTAATGTTGAAAGTTTGAATGAGGAGACAACACATATACATGCAGGTGTTGCGTCCTATTAAACCCAATTTTTATGAAAAAAGACAAATTTTAAATTTCTCATATATTTTTCTTAGACCTGCTGTTTTTAAATTCTAAGAACAATTTGTGACGTTTTTCGTTCGCTTGTTTATTCCGTAAATGTTTAAATTTACATCATTTATAAGAGAGATCGCGACACCAGTTACGGTATAGTTGTCTTTACTCTTTATAGAGTGGGGAAACACATTGAATAATATGTGTATTTGACAGGTTTTTAATAAATTGATTTACATGGACATGCAAAACAAGTTTGTGAAATATTTTACCCACAAGCATCTAGCTCCACCATGCATTACAGTTCTCTGTTTTAAGTTTATGGCAAGGATGGATACGAATATAATAAATAATAATATATTATGAAACGTCATGAATCGTGATGTATTTGTTATATTACCGGAGTCAATATCTTTTGCAAAAATTGAATTTAATTCGCATTTGATTTTTAGAAATTTCCACCAAAGTAGGCAACTTGAATATATATTACAGATTGTAGGTACATAAGTTATGGATCCAAATTAGCTCAACTAAAAATAAACAAATACTTGGTTCGTTATGAAGGATTCGAAAAGATAACAATATTTAATTTGAGACATAAACTTTAATATTCTGTACGCTAATATTATATAAAGCTGTCTAAACCAGATAAATATAAGACTGTGTAATAATGAAGTGTATTAATTTTTATTTAACACAAACATAATCGAACGATGTGGTTTTTGTTGACTGTAACATTTTTTGGTTCTTAACCGTTTTACATTTAAAAGAGTGCCATGCTTTTGGAAAAAAAACCGTAAAAAACGCTATCTATTTATTTAAAGAAAAAATGAGAATATTGAATCAACAACTTTGTTTACTCGGTAAATCGAATAGATTAAAAAATTAAGGCTAAATTTAATAGCGAACAAAATGTCATAAAAGTTGAATAAATGATTAATTGAACGTTAAATACATTTATCCATTAGCAAATAAAATAATTTTAGATATTTAAAATTATGAATTATTATTGGTGTTAAATTCGAATTATAAAACTATTGATAGAAAAATTAGTTTTGTTAGTATTATTAGGCAATGAAGAAGATGGTTGTAAATCATTATACAGAACATATTTGTAATATTATTCCTAAACACATTTTTAAATTTATTTAAACTTTAGAAACATAGAGCAATAAGATCTTTATCGCTATAAATAAAAAATATAAACAAATATTTATATCAATTATTAATTATATTTTTCTAAAAATGTACATTTAAAGGTACCTACATAATACTTATTTAGAATTAGGTATGCAAGGTTTCAGACATGCATACATGGACAACGGTTTCCTCACAACTGGACTTTGAAGCAAATAATCTTGAGTGGGACATATGGACGTCTAGTAGCTAGTAACTAATAATATGTGAAAAAAAAACCATAAAATGATTTATCATTTCATGTTTGAAGCATAATATGCATACCAATAAATTATGCTCAAATAAACAAATGCGATATAAAATAATTTATTATTCGTAAATATCACTCACGGAACTCCCGAAGGTTTGCACTTTGAGTGCACCTTGCAATTGAAGCTATTTCGTACATTAGAAACATGATTCGGAGGACCGCTGGCACGACGACAACCGGATTGGACGAGACGCGAGTTCATCATACGTATCATGACTTAAAGGTATACGTAAAAGTAAAATTATATGTGTCAAGCAGAGAACGTAGTAAGAGTATTTGCAGTATCTATAGACGTATGAAGTGAATATTACCATGCTGCAATGATGTTGGTATAGATTTCGTGACGTTTTCTCCAATATTATTACCTATACATATTATATTCCTCGATATTCGTAATAATGCCGTCTATATCTGACAACTTTGGAATTATTTCATAAGTACTGCAGTACAGGTACCTGTAGTAGTTGGATGCTGTGTATTATACAAACCTTATATATGTACATATAGATACGAGTGACGTTAAGAATGTACATTATGTTTATTAGTTATTACTTGTTACGTTATATTATATAGCATTTTAATTATTTGTATGTATTGCTACTAAACCTGTCAGACTGGTATATAATAGAGCTTTTTTTCTTTATTGTTGTAAAAATATATTTACACGTATTCTATACGCGATAGTTTAATATAATAATATGTCACATTCGAGAGCGTATTGAGTAATAAACATAAAAAATAAATCTAATGTGTATACTTAATATCTTATAATTCGAACGAAATCGCAACGCGATATTATTACTATTTTATTATATATTGTATAAAAATAATAATACGTATTGAATGCACGATAAATCCTAAATAATTTATATTATATTATTATATACTTGTATAAAATTGTTTGGTTTAATTTTTCTCTTCTTAAAATATCTTTGCAACAAATATGTATAACATAATAATACATTACATCAGGTCAAGGCCACGTCCTGTGCCGCATTGTTGTATATTACCTAACCTAGGTCCTAACACACGCAATACTGAATGGAGCAGTATTGATGGATAATCTTCTCCCTGCAGTTGTAGTGTACGCGAATATCAATAATAAAAGGCCGAGTACAATATGTTGCGTTATTATTATGTTCTATGACGTATATAATAGTATTATAAGTATTGATGATGCGAATATTGGACATGGCGTTGGCGGGATACCGTCTCCTTAGTTTTTGTGTGCGCCGGACACAGTTCATCATTTCCACGCAATATCCTATCCTGCAACACAAACACATAATGAATACAATGCGTTAAAACATCTAATATATAATATGATAACGTAACGTTAAGTTTCACTGTTGGGTCATTTTCCCTTTTATATTGTATTATTATGGAATAATGCGTACCTGCAGCGACGAGCCGACGACGACGTTACGTTCGGCGTGTATTATTGTTATTATTATCATTTAGGTTCGTTTCCTTTTTTTGCCCTTATTTTTTTCTCCGGCTTCGTCCATCTCCCCCCCCCCCCACCCCACCCCCATCGACCGACCCCCACGAATAATGACGTTCCATATTATATATTACATAATATATTATTATATAATAATGCGTGAGACGACAATGTGTTATGTCGCCAGCATTTTTGTGAATGACACGTACAGTATTATAGTAGGTATATTACATAGGTACGCAACGACGACGACGATGATGTGCGTTGATATACTATATCAAAAGAGATAGCTGAAAGAGAGAGAATCCCTGCGCGGTCCGGGGCGACCTTTGGCGCGACGTGAGTTCCGGTCATCTGGTGTGGATATTTTCGAGACTTGTAGTTGTTGTATAAGGCTGTAAGACAAAAAATAAGAAACGTTTCATACCCGTCGCTCGTTCATTGTTCGAGTGGTAGGTATGTTTACTGCAGTGGTGAAGTGTGTAGCATGGTATGCGTGCGTGTGCATGCTGCATACCGGTAATATATCATGATGATGAGTATAGTTTTTTTTCAATTATAATTGATATATAAAAATAAAGTATTCGCATGCCACATACATATAAGCTAGAATTATTCAAATATTCAAAAGAAGTAATAGTTTTTCTCAGCTATAATATCTATAGCTAGTTATAACCACAATTTATTATATAATAAATATTAATTCAAACAATTTAAACATAAATATAATGGTTCAATAGTAATATAATATATTTTCTTAATCAGGATATATTATATTGACAGTAATGTAATATTTTTACATTACCTACACTGTCGGTCGTTGTTTTTTGTAGATTAGTGTTTAATTTATTTATTTGTTTAAAAAAAACTGTCTCAGTATACGACATTTTCCTAGTCTACTATTATTATTAATAATGTAATCAACTCTAAATTGTTTTGATCGGTGACTGAATATTAACTATAAAGGCATACGCTATTAAGTATTAATTATGCCAAAATGCAATCGGTACCTTTTAAATATATAAGTTATAACATCTGAATCCCCTTAAAATATATATTGCTAACATAGTATTGTGTTTAACCGTACCTAAATTAAAATTTGTGAAGACTAAAGAAAAATATAGATAGATCCTGCATTTAGGCTTAAGACTCATTAAAAATTCAAGCAGGGAGGTAATATAATTTCTGTAAATTGTATTTGAAGTTGGTTGTGGCCTGCAGTGGGGCTTAAATTATTCTATGGATCGGGATCAGGATTCGCAACCCTAGTGCCCCCAGCACCATATGACGTGCGTAGCGTAAGTTAATAATATAAACACGTTCATTCTTCTGCAGGCTGCAAGTGCATAATATTATTGTCTATTTGGCTATACCGAAAATGTTCCTTTCGGGTCGTTATGATAAATGCGTTGAAGACTCGGGGCGAGTGGACGACCCATCTCGTCACTATGGCTGCAGCTGTGGCTGCTTCAGATGGTCGTCAGTTGGAAAAATTGCGCGCAAATATGTATGTATCTATATTTCCGTTTGAAATGTGTAATATTTATACTTTTTTTTTTTATGTCGCGTCCACTGCTTATATGTTTGACTGGCTGAACAATGGCGTATATGTGTGTTATATATTTAATAATAATATATATAACGTATACACTGGACGACGACGACGAATTCCAATTCGTTTCGCTGTGGTAACTAGACGGCGCGTATGTGAGTATAATAATATAATAAAAGCTAATTTCCTTTACACTCACACTCGTGGCCATATCTCCGCTAACCTAACCGACAACGATCTCTGCATTGCAGAGGTGCAGAGAGTATTTAAACACGCGCGCGCACGCACACAGAATTCGTCGCGTGAGCGTGTACGGGGTGTATTTCACCGTTTTATACGCAGAAATTACATTTAAATATGTTATAACTTTCGGAACACACCCTGTAGACTTATCCACTGCAGGTGGCAAGCTTCGGTGGTGTGCGCGTGCGACTTGATGGTTATAATGCCTATGTGTGTGTGTGTATTTGTATATAGGTTATGTATATATGGCATATATAATATATATATAGCCAAATAGGTATCGCACGCGTAAAACCGTAGTATATATGTGCAACCGTTACGGGTCCGAGCGCCTTTTAATTAGATTCTTCCGCGTCAAACTCTGCTCGTATCATTACGATGTTTATACATATGTGATATGTATATATATGATATGCATGTATGTTATTATAAATACATATGTGTGTATATATATATATATATGTATATATGTATGCACGAGATGTCTCAGCGCGTCCAGCCTGTCCTCGTGAATAATTTATTTTTTGTTTAATTTAAAAATTCGAGACGGTCGCATTCTGAATGCGGCTTATTTTGTACATAAAAAAAAATGTCCAATTACTTATAATTATTTCTATCGAGTAGGTATACGCGCTTGGATATGCATTTTCACGTATGTATACATGGGTCTGATAAAATATACTACAGAAATTGTTTTATTACAAAAAAATTAGAAAACCAAAAAAAAAGAATCGTAAATTATATTATTCAAAGCATTCGCCACCGTCCTGCTGAATGCTGATTGGAGGTATACGCACTTTTTCCAACGCCCCATGCGGAAGTGCATTTAGGTACTTTTTGGAGCAATGTTGGAAGTTTTCCATTATAAATCGTTTAATTATTCATTGACTTTGTTTTCATTGTATCAATATCATTTGCAGATAGTCAGATAGGTCAATATAATTTTTGGTGTCGCAAAAAAAACTCACACAGTGTTTACCATCTAGAAACTCACGAATGGAAAGCTAGTTGAAGCAACGTTTTGCAACCACCACGTTCTAGCTTTGAACTGTTTTGAATTCCTTAGGACTTTTTTAACTCAATAAAAATGAAATTTGGAATACCTATCAAATAAGTCTGATAAAAATATATAGTATTGAAAATAAAAATACTACTCTTTAAGAAATTAATCATTATAGTTTTTTAGAAAACCGTTATAACAATTTTCCATTTCCGTTGTTTAAGAATTTTGTGAAAAACATTTTTAAATTTTTTTCCATATTATATGTATAATTTAATAGAAGGTTCCTCGTAAGTTTTTCGAAATAAAATTTTGAAAATACCGTCACGATTTTTTTTAAGCAGTTAAAATTCAAATATTTACTAAATTATGTTAAACAATTAGGTATTTACCTAATTTTAAATTTTTTAAATTTTTTATACTTGTACGAAAGATTTAAAGATGTAATGGAAGGTGCTCAATACATTTTCCTTACAAATTTAAATGTAGGTGTGCGGTCGATGTCCCTGGTTTTAGAATTTGGCAACTGGATGTGCTAAAATTAAGCCCCCCTAATAGTTGTACCGAACTTTGTTGAAAATTTACCTATAGATTAGCATCCATACACTTCAAGTATTTGCACTTTTTTTACTTAAATTTAGTAAAATCCGAACGAAACTTTCGAACGTATGAAATCGTGTGCATATAATATATGATGATATTATATAATATATTATTGTGTTCTCGAAAACGAAGCAATTCAACCAACTCATATTAATCGATCGCGTTCACTTTGAATATTTCGACCTTTAGAGTCGTATATATAAAACCTGGTTAATCGTCGATAAATCACGTCACAGCCGTCGTTCGTATTGTTGTGCGTACACTATATAGGTACGCGCGGTACCTATATTATAAACAGGCGGTCGGTGTTTTATCGGTCGTCTTAAACAATCGCGTTTTGTGAGCAAACGGAATAGAGTAAGGAACACACACACACACACATACACAGATTTATATTATATTATAGACGGTATATTATTGGAATAACGAAAAAGAAAAAACGTGTTTGGTTAATCGAAACGATTCGGTCATACGTATATACCTGTAATAAATAAAAAAAAGTGGAAATAAATAAACGAATTTCAGTACACACATATAATATTATTATACGGACCTCGTGTGTCTAAATATATACATATTATATGTATTTGTACGTATAATTTACCCGTATTACCGTATTAGTATATTATATTATATGGTATATATGATGGCGGGAGGGCGGCGTTGTCAGTCAGAGCGTATACATGTATATATAATGTATATACTATCACTATATAATATATATATATATATACCTATATAATATGTATATACATACGATATTATTGTGGAATGAGACTTGTCGGTGAGCGAGCGCGTTATTCGCTGGCTCCGACTCAAAATTTATGTATTACTACACAGTATCGAATCGGCCGACTCTCTTGTTCGTCATAAACAAATCACACGCACTGCCTTGATTCCCTTGGGATAACGCGTGAGAGTGACGGGATGGGGGGGGGGAGATAGACGTGTATTTTATATTATATACGCACGATGGCCGACTTGACACACGCACGCGCGGGTAGGTACCTATATATAGTATATGTAAGTTATCGTAATGAACACCAAACGACGCGCCTGGTACCCCAGCAGCTTCGCGGTCCGCATACACCCTCCGCCGACTAAGTAGGCAGGTACCTATATGTTTATATATTTTATATATATATATATATGTTTATGCACTCAGACCGTATACCTGGTACAGTGTGCGTATTCCTATATGAATATTCTGCGGATATAAAATTCCAGCCGAGTCCTAGCTGTCACGCGGACGACACTCACTGTTTAATTTCTTATCAGGGCTACGTTTTCATAATATAGGTAATATTATGCGACACCGTGATACTATATTCCGACGCCGCCATCAATGAATAGTTGATAGTTCCTCTGTATCCTGAGTGTGTCTGGGAGATATGTCACATAATATTATTTAAAAGCTGGGCTTTTCATCCGAATTGACCAGAACCCGCATGACACCTCTAACCCTTTAAAGCGCCAACACCTGCTTTTTTTTTCTAAACACCCAGTTTATAACCTCAACCCGACCAATTTTTATCTTACAAATCTCATGTGCAATATTTCATTATATTTTGTTCGTATTTTTTGCATTCAATTCTATTTTTTAATTATCGACAGTAATAATTAAATATTTCTCTTTATCAACACATTTTAACATTTATATGCTATTATTTCATCTATTAATTGATTGGTATTGTCTATCAGTAATATTTTAGGAGTTGAAACAATATTCCTCTAACGACAATCATCCTATATAGTCTAAAAACTTAGGTATACCTATAGGTGCCGAGATACATAGTTTTCAAATTAAGTTTTTCCTAAAATACTGTATCAGTGGTGGTGCGAAAAATTTTTATTCATGGGACAGAAAATATTGTTTAACCTACCTACTCCTGAAATACTGATACTGAAATGTCAGTTGCAACTGTGTATAGTTACACCCAAAAGTCATTCAGTATGACACCTGACAACTACCCACTGCCCAGTAAAGCATTATCCACACTCCAATTTTTGTTCGAAAATTCTCGGTCGTGTCACTATACTGTACTGCAGCCGTATCAACATATATTAATCCTAACAACATCGGTTAAGAGCACCAAAACGTTAGCTTACATTTTTATTCCGGCGTTTTAAAAACACCCAAATTGATGATTCGAGTTCAAAGCCATGTTAAAAGATCAATATCAATGTAAAATTGTTTAATACTTATTCAAAAGATAACCCTATATAGGCCACATACGCACAGTATACGTCATAGATAACTACTGATAGCTGAGCTACCTGTCGACTTCCGGTGTTTTGTCACCCATGGATTTTTTTTACCTATGTGTTATTTTGATTTATAAGTATTTTGATTTATAGTGATGAAACCGCTCGATGGGGAACTATCAATTAATATATTAGAGATTTTTTTCAGATAAAAACATTATATAGTTTCAACTTTCAAGCAAAATTATAATGAATACATTTCCGTTTAACTCGACTACCGTTCGATTCCGTGACTACCACGAGGCAACATTGTATATATTCTATCCAAAATTATCGCAGGTTAATATAAAAATGACGACGACTTTTTTTGAATTAGTTACGGTTTACGAGTATACGTAATAAGTAATAAATATTACATTTTCGTTGATATGACGTCTTCACGTTACATTTCCAAAAAACCAACATCAATTAAATTAGGTACATTTAAGTTATGCAATATTATCAAAGATTATCATTTATAACATGGATACCATATACAACATAAATATAATGTAATTTTATAGGAAAATCGAACATAATAATATAAGTACTTTATATAATGTACATATATAAATGTAAATAAATGTATGACAAAATGTCTATTTTATTCAATCATTTATTAAAATGGGCGAGTCACGTAAACGGATATGAGGTAGAGGAGGCCACTTAATATGAAAAACTCCCCCACCTCGGTGGATTCATGAGACAATATCGGTGTATATCATAAGAATGACTCATAATAGCTTGGTAAGTGCAACATTGATTATTAATTTATTATAATATTATTTTCAAAACATCGTCTATTGGTGTGGTTAGCGAGGGAGAGACAACTAAAACGGTTAATATTGGGCTCTATATATGGGTATTTTCCGATTAAAAGACTGCCAAAAAATCCACCAATTACAGATTACGCCACTACTGCAGCTGGTGTTCACATACATATATTTTACTATCATAATAGGTACGTTGTTTTAAACAAAATATGTGGCGTACGTGGGTGTACCTTTTATTGGTATATATAGGTATATATTATACCTATATGGCTATAGCCATTGGGCATTGGGCATTGACCATTACACATACAATAAAAGTCCTCAGTGATTATGTATATAAATCGTAGCTGGCTTTGTGATTCGAACGTGACGTGTCGTGTGTGTGTGAGTGTGTGTGTGTGGCTCGCTAGCGGTCGTTTTAAGACGAGTGTATTGGAGTGATAATTTATACCTTCCAATTATATATTATAATATTATACTTTTGAGATACCACATTATTAATACGTACCTATATGTTGTATATATAATAATATTATAGATAGGTATGACTGCGCGGTACGACTGTATATACGAACGATGGGTAGGGCGGCGCGACAATCATATTATAATATGCACCGTTCGATTGATTTATGTCATCGCGATAGAGCCCGCCATCAATAAAAATAATGACCAACGATCGCGGTTAATAAAACCGTATAGGTACGTACAGGAAGAAAAAATCGCGTGGTTTAAATTTTTTTCTCGAAATAACCTTCGGACATGACGTGCAACGTGTGATGGTAATCGATGAAAAATCCGATGAAAATATATTGGTACGAGGTACTACAATATAGCTATAGGTGGCCTAAGTAGGTGTTATGCCTTCCAAGTTTTTAAAATCGTACCTATACTACATTATATAATATATATATTATATATGTATATTATTATTTTGTATACCGTCCGGCGTCCATTGCAGAATAGAACGTAACATTTTTTTTACCGTTGAATGAGATTTTAAAATTATCTTTTTATCATGTTTATAGCCGTGCTACCCTACAGGGTAGAATAATTATATTATTGTATCCACCTGTACATAATATTGTGGTAAGTTATTTAATACCTTGCCGTTTCATTGGGCCGATAAGAAAAATGATTGAAAACACGAACGAGAAGTATTAAAAATAAAAAGTTATAGGTAGGTTGAGGTACTATAATAATAATAATAATTTTAATTATCAATCCATTCCATTAAAGCGAAATAAACTTGGCAATCTGGCGCAATCAAATGACATTAATCATGCCTCAATTTTAAAGGTGTTTCGCGCCGTATAGTGCAGTGTATAATATTATATTATAATAAGTAGGATATTTTAATGATTTAAAGTTTAATTTAACGCAGTTAAATTTCATTAAAAACAATTTATTTATAGCATGTAATGACGAGGAATATAGACACATTCCATGTGTGTTGTGTCATCTGTGTGTATATAGGTCCTATGATATGACTGAATAATAATTTGTAGAATATTATTTTTTATAGGATTTTAATTCACCATGCGCAATATGCCATGCATTTGTGAATATTCTATGTAGATCAATGAAAAATATTCGACGGGAGTACATATTATTATATAATATAGGCATATAGCTATAATTATATAGTAACCTATCTATTTTAAGTTATCAAAACACCATATAATAGCTACATGTTTGTCTATTTGGTAATAATTCATATTAATATTCAGCTGCACTGTGTGCTGCAGATTCTGAAATAAAACTGCGCTTAATTTTATTTATGTCAAAATCGCTTTGTACGCGTCTACCAAATTAAGGTTTTGTACTAGAATATTGTTATTAACCGTACCTAACAATATAGGTGACTAGGTGAGTAGGCACATAATATTTCATTTCGTTTCGTTTATTTTCTCTAGTTTTAATTCTTTCTGTACGTCGCCAGAAGCAAAGTCTACGTCGTCCTTACACTGTCAAAGCTGTTTGGAATGTGTTTGTAGATTATACACGTTTTGTGTTGATTTTATTTTGTAAGAGGCCCGCGATCGCCAGTGTGCGCGCACGCAAACCGAAACCGATCAACCCATAGTAAAGAACATGAAATGTGTAGGACGTAGGTGTACGATTTGTAGAAAAATAAATATCATGTAATTATTATAATATCTACTTTTAATTTAACACGTTTTATACTCTTACGCTGATCAACGTGTTTATTATTATATTAATGTTGTCCCATAGCTAATGCGTTCAACTCGTACCTACTGCTACGACATATGTGTGTTTAAAAAATATTTTCACGGTCTTTCCTTGTGCGTGCATACGACAGGGTGTGGGTTGTATTAATAATTAATTATAAATTAATATGATATGTGATATATCTGTTAAGGACGGATCTGTGCACAGGACGATCAACTTCTAAAATTGCAGTCGCTTAAAAATGTAAACACCGCCAACATCATATTATATTATACATAACATTTCGTTGCATGTTGTCGTATTGAGTCTATAATAATAGTAGGACACGAACTTTAATGTTATAAAAAGTAAAAAATGCGCATAAATAATAAACTTATTATTACCGAGTTATTTTTCTTATTTATGGAATTGAGTGTTTTTACAATTAATAAAATTCTACTAATAGGTTTGGTTTAGGTAAATTTTAAATTATATAAAATATTTGTATGATTATATAAGTAAAAATTAAGGTCGATGGGAATAATGATCCTGTTCTGTAAAATCAACCAAAGAAGGTTTTATTCTACAGGCCGCATTGAACTTAGTTTATTAATATTTTAATCTCAAATTTAAAAGTAAGATAATTTTAAGTTTTTTTTTACAATTTATTTTATACCATTATTAGAAATAAAATAAAAATGAGAGTTCAATATGATCAGTAGGAAACTTCTTCTTTCGAAAAAAAAATAGTTATCAAACTCTTACAACTCTAAAAGGTCTGAGAATTTTTCCTGGGTAGTTAATTTTTATACATATATTATAACCCCCCCCCCCTCCCCCACAACTACCCTAAACAAGTATTGGGCCGTAGATTAGTGAATAAGTATTATAATAAAAGTGGCAACTAAAATACAAAATATAATTTCCAAATTGTATAGAATTGCTGAAAGTTCGAAAAACCAGCACCGGGACCGGCCTTTTAATAATAGATACCTATAAGTATAATTTATAACAATTTTTACTTCAAATGTTTATGGTAACTCTTATGACATGGTCACAAAAATAAAGTCTCAAATCAATAGTTTATTTTTAATTTACGACATTTTTTACCTGAATATTATACTATTAAATATTTTAATGATCATCAAATACGTGTTAAAATCGTCAAACATGCATTAAAACTTAAAAGCTTTTTAATATATTATTCGTAAAGTCATAAAACGAATTCATGGGTTATCGCTACTACCTATATAAAGCAATAAATCTAATAAGCCAAAAATATATAGGAAAACGTGCAAAGGAATCAAAGTTCTAGTCCGAGTAATACCTAAGTAACTCCGTGACTGAGACGATAACAATAATAAATAATAATATTGTAACTTGTAAATACTAACGCTGAATCGTACAGAGTATGTATAGTTATTTGACTGCCACGATGACTCGATATTATCCAACAAGCGACGTATATAGGCGCGCGCGCGCACACACACCTATCTAGGTATACACCTATATATACTCGGAGCAAGAGGTTATTTATTGGATTTTTGTCAAGCTGCGTCAATAAAGTCACATAATATTATCATATTATTGTTACACAGCGGGTACAATATATGTCACGATAATATTATAGGTAGGTACTAAAAGGTAACTATGTTTAATGGGTAAAGGCGCGCGCCGGTTGCGTTCAGTGTAAACATTTTACGCGCGCTCTATTTTAGACGGCCACCTATCACGAGTAGGTACATAATATTATCGTTATATATTATTATATTATGTATAATATGACATATGGCAATACGTTTAGTCTTACACGAAGTACAATAATTGAATAATGTCCTGTCATCGATGTTTTTACGGGTACGGAATGAGTCCGTAAAACGTTATATAATATATATATATTAATATAGCGTTATTCGTTCGGATATACTCAGTATCTAGTATAATAATATGTTATACTGGCGTAGATCATCAGTGAAATTATATTTATTTTTTCCCGGTCAAATTTATCCATTTATCTTGCTATTTCATGTCATCCTCTTTCTATAAATAGTTATAAAAAAAAAATCGTTCGTTATTGTGAATACACAGTATAGTGTAGTAATTTTACGACGAACGTACAATATAGGTACAATAGGTATAGTGTATACATAAACTATTTAAAAAACGAAAATTGTTGTACCCAATTTAAAATCTTCATACACTAGGTACTAAAGTACATCTAAGGTCCACATCCAGCTATCCTTAACAGTATTGCAAGCACCTCTACAGATGTTCGCCACAATCCATCCCTATTTAGACTGTGTGGTACGGCATAAATATAATGGTGCAGTGAATTGTGTGTAGGCATATAGTACAACAAGAAAATATTATACAAACGCGCAAATGTAATTACTGTATAGTAACAGTAAGAATATCCAAAAAATCCTTGAGATTCGCTGAGATCTCTTAAAAAATGATATAATTTCGCCATCCGTCTTAACCGAATAATGTAATTTGTGGACACATAATATATAACGTTATTGCGAATCATTGACCACATAACATTTAGGTATTACATAATATTATAAGTGTGTAATCATGAAGTCATGAAGGAGGGTCTATATTATAATGTCGTATACGATATACAACAATATACGTCTATACGGCTGTACCTATATAATAATATGTATAAATAATTGCAACGGTAATAACGGTATAGAGTATAGACCGCTAAAATGTTTGGCGTTTCCGTGATGGACGTGAATCTATACATAATATATAATATTATACACACACACACACCCCATACAATATACATATTGTATAATATTATATTATACTATATTGTAGATTAATATATAGATATTTAATATTATATGTTTATTGTATCTAATTGTCTTATTACACACTATGTACCTAGGGTAGTAGCCACTAGGTACCTACCATTTGTTTTGGTTATACAAATACAAGTGTCAACTTCAGTTGTAAACCTGGGCCAACGTTTTTTTTCGTTTTTACTTTGATTATATGCGTTCATTAAAAACTCATTCACTGATGTATTACTTATATATACACACATATCAACGCCACTAATACATAATAAACACGAAAAGCAATTTACCCATGTAAATTGTGTATTCGATTTTACCGATAGAAAAAAAATCTGATGAAAAATATTACAATGAGTGTATGTGTATTAAAGTATATTGTAATAATAGTAATATATATTATAATATAATAGTTTGTCTGCTCTTTACATATTACCTACTTGAATATTATAATATACGTTTCACATTTGTGATTTTGAAAAGTCCAATAATATGTTGTGAGTTTTTCTTTATTTAGTTTCGTATATAATAATAATAAGTCTTCGCGGGTGGAAGGGGTATACACAGATTGTAAATTGTACCTATACGGCTAGCTACGGTATACTTAAGAAATTACGTTTTGGACGTTAAGATTTACCAGTAGTTTTACAGAAAATTTCAATAAGAAATATTACTTACCGAAAATCAGTGATCACTGACCAATAGATCAATAGATAGTTATATTGTATTATAATGATTAATGACTTACATGAATCTTTAGTTGAAGTTCGACTCTACAATATACCTAAACGTTTCCCAAAAAAATTTTTATCTTTCTTTTACTGATTTCCAATGGCTTAAGAAAAGCTAAAAACTTGCAATTTTCAAAAATTATTTAATTTGTTATTCTATACACAAATGATATCATATCCAAGAATTCGTTAATATTATATTTTACAATTTAGTTGAATTTTTTTAAATACCTTAAAAGTTTTAATAATAAATTTTCCTATAAGTACCTATATAATTATTATGAATAGTAGAATGTTTTTTTATTTGATAGGCAATAATGATGATACTGTGTCAAAACAAAGTTTGTATTTTCAGGTTATCGAGAATTGACATTTAAATGCAATATAGGATATATCATACTCATTATACTATACTCAATAAATACTGAATGCCTTTACCGGCTTTACTCATAAATAATTTTTATGAGCACTTAAAATTGTAAATGCGTCCTATAAACACTAAAACTAAATATATTATAGTAGGTAAACGGAGCTCCGTTCAAAATCGTTTTTCGAACACCATGATTTATGATTGCCTTCAAAATGATAATAATTATACAACAGTTCCTTGTAATGTTGTAACTTACCTGTTTCCCTCCAATACATTTTTTATTATTTAAATCATTGTAATTACAATAATGTTATAATGTACATGTAATATATTACGTTATGAGTTATACGTAAGTAAATACAATATCTTGTTAAAATCAATTTCATTTCAATCTTTGAAACATCTTAATTTTTGTTTAGAGATAATGGTAAATATTTTAGTATTCCTAGTTTGATAATGAACATTTTAATTTTCAAATCTTCAAAATATTAATTTTATAATACGTTGATTAAACAATAATTTTTCATTTAAATAATGGTGTAAAAATATAATATAAGGTAATAAAAATAATGTTTCTAAGTTTTACTATATTGTACAGGTATCATACATATAATATGAAACGTATAGCATTTGATCATAATAAAAATATGAGATTAAAGTATTAGATATTGGCAAATTTAAATAGATATAGTATCACATTATTACAATTTATGTTATAATATATTATGTAGTTAGGTGTAGAACAATAATGAAGGCATAATATTATATTAATATACGAGTAGAACAGAATATTATATTATTATTGCACTTATTCAGTACATGTACCTATAGGTTGATCAGTATCTATTATTGCATTAGTACAAGTATTTTTTTAATCAATGGTTGCTAAGTGAAAATATCAAGTGCTTGCCAACTATTATATTGTATATTGTGTATAGTTGTTGTATAACAGTAATATTATAACCGCAAAACTATTGGGAAAATCGTTAAATTGTAGTTTCATATCCGTTTAATCGATTTTTAATTACCTGTCAACAATATCAATTACCTACGTTGTTTTATGATGACGTGATGTTGCGTAAATCGCCTTTAAAACACCCGCAATAATATATGCACGAGAGTAAAATATCGTGACATGTCGAAACTATCGCCGCTGGAATGAATACCTACCAACACGTAAACGTATAATATTATTTTGTATACGATTTTTGTTCTCAGTTTCTTTTTTCGCCGACTTCCTATGTATTTTATATTGTCTCCGGCGTGGAAAATACCGTTCAAAATTTGATACAGCTAAAACGTCGCATGAATGCCCCGAACGCTATTGATATACCAATATATTATATAATATTCCGTCAATTGCGATTAACAATGTGCGTATGATGAGGCTCATAGACATTATTATACATGACTACTATTCTCTCTCGTTTTTTTTTTCTTTTCCTATAAAAATAAATACGGTTACGTCTGGGGATCCTTATAATATTATACACCATTGTGGGAAACGATGAATGCGATTTATGTATATCTTTAGTGTGGCGCTGATTCACCGGAACCTCCCCTCGGCCTGCTGGGCGCGTCAGGTATTCTTTTATATTTTTTGTTCTGCTTTGCTTCGCTTCTTCTATAAATCGCTTACACGTGACATTCGTGCGATGGGGTGGGCGCATCGTGCGTTGAAAAAATTCAGGAATCCGTACAAATTTTCGGTCGAATTATTATTATGGTACAGTGGAAACCGTTTGGACACGCATAAAAATAAACATGCCCCGCATTGTTAAACATTTTTCAAAACAGTCTATGTATAATTACAACAAACACGATTAAATCAAATGCTAACAAATTGTAATTGGTGTACAATAAAAAATAAAAATGTATTAGGTGGGTAACAATTAAGACGAATATTTTATATTTGAAATTTAAATAAATATTTTTTGTTAAATTACCATTCTGACAGTCCGTTTAGTTATTATATTTATTCCAATAGTTTATTAACAATTAATGTATTCATTTTTTTCACATAGTATCAGATGTAATATTCTATATTTTTGTTTTTTTTTTTAGTGATTTTATCTTTAAATATTGTCATAAGCTCTTTGGTTTATGAAGGTAATTAAGATTTTTAAGTATAAATTAAAACAAAGCGCATTCAAAATGTATGTACAAAATGTTGACAGCTCCCAACAATAAGCATTCGGATACTTACTTTAGATGAGTTGTACTACAGCAACGTATATTATATACTATAAATTAATATTAATTATACAGGTCTTGCGGAAATATACAAAACCTGACGGCTGACCATACATATATTTTATTATAGTTTATAATATTATAATTTTAATACAAATATATTATGTTGTCAATAAAAAATATGGTGTATTGGAATAGATAAACACAGGTCACTGTTGATTTGAACTTAATGCTGAGCTGGGTCTTTACCGACAGCCAAGTGGCAAATCGGCTGCAGTAGCTACCACATATATACATTTGTGGTAAATTTGCAGTAGTGATACCGCCCCTCCCCCACAGACACAGTCAAAAAGTTCGTTAACCACCACTTAAAGTCGTCGTTACGCCACATTACCTGTCGGTTCTTTATAAATCATGTTTGTTCAAGATATTTGATAAATTCAATCGAACTTTTTAGTAGAAACTGTTATAAATATGTAAAATAATAAATAATTAGCTACCACAATATATGATAAATAATATGATGCTATGATTCAAAATCATTAACTATTTACTGCCTAAATTGTCAAAATATATTTTTTTCCGTGTATTCGTTACACTTACCTAAGTATAATATTATAATACATTAACTTATGATAGTGAATATTTAATACATTGAACCTCTCGCTGTTTAAGTTTATTATTATCATAATAATATATTATAATACAATAGTCGCGAACTGTAGCCATACAGACTCCTGTGCACGCGAGTGTGTGTGTGTAATCGTCCGCGCGCATACCCTTATAGTCACCGCGTATAATATAATATATAAATAGTGCAGCGGGAAAATAAAAAATAACGTCGAAACATAAAACTCGTAGAACGTTGTAAAATGCATAATTTATTTTAGATGTGCACTCTGCCTGTGTATATATATATATATATACACACCTATATAGACTATTTTATTTGTTAAAACTTTGGATAGAGCGCATAAAGACGGATAGAAAGTAAATTCGCCTCCGGTGTGTTGTTGTATTAAAGTCGTATATGGTGTATAATGTATATATATATATATATATATATATTTATGTATGTATATAGTCGGTGTATGGTAATAATAATAATAACAATAATAGCACGTGGAGTATACACTATACAATATATATATATACACATTGTTTGTCCGTGACAGTCAACGGCAAAATTGTTAAGTTCACCCGGTGTTTCTTCAGACAAACGTCAGGTCGACCTTTATTTCGTATATCGTAAGGCGTGTATAGTACGTAACGCAATTAGCGCAGTGTTTCAAGTCAGACAATTTCGAATACAACAAACGTTTCGTGGCGGCGGCGGCGGCGATAAAGCCAAAGTAAAATCCCGTTGGCGATTCCGAGGATAATACATATTATATGGCATGTACCTATATTATACAGGATAATTCACCAAGCGTGCAGCTCACCCCAATTTTCTACTTCAATAATGCAGTGATTCGGTATCTGATTTTTTTGGAATATTACAATTTTCTTAATAACCATATTTTAAAATTCTCTAGATTGTTTGTATTATTTAAGTGTCATGTGGAGATACAAACTACTGTTTTTCAAATGAAAACCCGCCTTTTTTTCTACCTACTATAAATTATTTAGCGGATAATTTTTCTGAAAATCTTGACGTAATCAAGAACATTATTTGGACTAGTTTTTGAGTTATATACTTTGTGTACGCTTAGAAGACAATATGGATTATGAGCTATGGTGATTTGAAGATTTTATTACCTAATTGAAATTATCAATCTGTCAACAATTTGTAAGTATAGTTAAGAAATAGCTGTAATACTTTTATATTTTTACAGATCTAATTTTAAGGATTATTATCTTTCGTATAAACATTTTGATAACTGATAATCTACTGGTTTGAATTTTGAATTAGTTAAAATTAAAAAACATATACCTATACTAAATAATTTATGGTAAATAAGGGGAGTTTTCATTTGATAAAACACAAGTTCTTAACACCACAAGACAAGACACTCTTTAAGTAGTACAGAAAACCTTTAATAATTTGAAAGTTGGTTTTTATGAATATTTTAAAATTCCAAAAATAATAATTTCAAAAAACTCATCATTAAATTTTTAAAAACGGAGGTGATCATGCTCGGTGAATCATCCTGTACACATACACGCACAGAGTGCACACAGCTTATATATTATTTGGCGGCATTATAATAAACAGTATATTTACGTGCCCTGCGAGATAGGAGATCCGGCGTCGAAGACGTTTTTGCGATCGATCGACTTTTGAGCACTTGAGCGAATTTCGTTTTGGTTTTTTTCCGCAATAAATATCGTACCACTGCAGCAGCCATATAGAAGTTATAGAACTGTCTATTATATTATACGGCGTATAACGACGTTTTGTCAAGCCCACCCGCGTTTTTATCGCCGGAATTTTAACTGCGACGATCGGAGTATGGAATTCAATTACGCAAACAACATCTATAGGAACTTTGAAACTATTATTATTATTATTATTATTATTACTATCTATCCGCAGAGATAATAACAACTGTATATAGCGCAGCAGTATAACATAAATCCGTATTATTTAACGGTATTAGAACACTGACTTTGTATCATGACAAACGCCCTGACCTAAAAGTTTATACGCGCAACAACGATATAACATGTATATACATATATAACATACATACTTACTGAAATTATGGCAAAATTTGTCGCGAAAATAGTAGCACCGAGCAATTTCGTAAGTATTACACAGTTATCAGTTTATCACTTATTATCCTTGAATGTCGTTTTATCCATCGAATCCAAAATTATATCACTATAAAATACTAATATGTGTGTGTACGTTTGCATTTGACCATGTATAGCCTGAATAGCTGTAGTGCACTAGTGCACACTGCACATGTGTATTATTTGATGGTAGAGTTGGCGGTATTTTTCGGCTTCTTACAATTACCGGCATACCGGTCTTTCGGTGATTACCGTTTGGCCGGTATTTACCGAATATACGGTATATAATACACATACCGAATGTACGGTGTTTACCGAATATACAACCGTGGTACAACTTACTACTGTCATGCGAAACTCGATCAGCTGATTGGGGTATATTGTTTACCTATGATCTGAAGTCTGAACCACCGAAAACATGAAAACGTTTCAAACATGATGTTAGACCCAAGGTTACCAGTATTTTTAAAACGTTTACCGGAACGTTGGCGGGGTACGGTACGCGGGGTCGGCTTGTTTACACTGATCGGGAATTTGTCGAAAACACTCGTTATCGCGACAACGCGCTAACATTCTGGGAATAGACCGACACCATTTGTACTCAAACACCCGCGAACCAGACCAGTCATTCTTATATAATGATAATATTAATGTAATTTAATGTGTGGAATGTACGGAGCAAGCGGTATACATATACCGAGCGACCGGTATTTACCGTGCGAGCGGTATATACCGAACGAGCGGTATTTATCGTCTACACGGTATTTATTGATACATACTGACATACCGTTAAGTCAACAAATACCGTATACCGGTGTGCAAATTTCACCCACCGCCAACTCCATTTAATGGTATATTATAGTCGCATGGACCGTAAGTACTCGAATAATATTTTATTTTAAAATTTCTAAAAATATTACATAACAGCGAAAAATTTGTTGTTTTGTACACATACATAAAGATACAAATTTTACATTCTTGTGAGTTTTGCGTTTTAATTTAAGTTGATATTGTTTAAGGCATACATTTTTTTCTCGTCATTATTTTTCATATTTTATAATTGTTGGTTGTTTTTATCATGTAAAAATATTAGTCCACCTTTATACAGCACTCGTCGAATCTTCACGTAATTTTTTTATAAATTCTTTTAAAAATATTTTCAACAAATATATTATTAATTTATCTCGAGTTAACGTTAGGTATCTATGCAAAAATTAATTAATATTTTATCTGTCTTACACGTTAGGCAAGGGGTATCCTATCCTAACCATATTGACTACATTTATATAGAATGCTTTTTCTGTTTCCGTAGAATTGTGATGTTACGATACTTTCAACATTTTGCTGTAGTTGAACGCGCATCGATCGAATAAACGACTAAACCCATCCCGGAACCGGAAGCCGTCGCTTAGTACGTTTTATCAGGTTTTAGTGCATTTATACTTTATTCACAACAGTTGAACTTCACGGAGTACCTATCATTCCAGACCGTCTTTCTTAAAATTCATGCTTCATGCTTCACGATAATCATACTATTATCGTTTCAAGTATTCTCGAAATGTCTAATTAAGTTATACGCGCATTACAATATTATCATATATAGCTAATAGCTTTAAGTGAATTGCATTTATCGCTTATTATTTCAAGATCTTTTTAAAATCATATTCTATTTTATAAGGGTTGCGGTTGGATTAAGATTATAAAATATACAAAAAAAATCTGTTTGTGAAATTTTGTAAAAAAAAAATCATTTAGAATATTTAGATATCACCCCATACTAATTTATCCATGTATTTGTAGGTACTTTAAATGACTGTATGTATATATATTTATAAGTATTATCCACACGATGGTTTTATCAGTAGGTACACCGTACACCTAATAAACATGAAATGATTTTAAAAAGCATTATAATAGTGCACACGGTATACAGCTGATATATTCTACCAATCGTGTACTTACATGAAAAACACGAAAAATCCTACGTTATTGTAAGTTATATCATAGGTACCTATATAAATTGTTGCAGTTATAATTTTTTCAAACGTATTGGGTACGCGATTCGTCATGTGCGCAGGATTTCTCCACGTGTGAGCAAAACACAAGTTACAGATTACGAAAACTTCTCGTCCCTATAATATAATATTATGCAATATATCAAACGCACGATTTTTAATGAAAACGAAACGCGATTTATCGATAAAGTCCTATAATACGTATTACGTACGTAGATATACTACTGCACCAAAGTTTAAATATCGAAATAATTCCGAACGATAAAACAAGTGTGCAGGCGGACTGAAGAGAACGCGATCATACAATACCCTGCACGTCGCGGGTAGGTACTGTGTGTAGATTTTATTACATTATTAAACATATATATGCCACGCATATGTGACCTTGTAGGTAAGATACGTGTACGTTTATGGTACATAATATATGGGAACAATCATCGTTCAGAAATCAAAAGTATCTCGAACAACTCTCGACTGTGGAGTGCAGATTACGTCAAAGCAAAATATATTAAACGTAATAATTACAATAGTTTTGCGATGGAAAAGAAAAACAGTTATAACATATAAATGTATTATGATGAAAACTATGATTATTGCCTCCTGCGCCCGCCGAACGGTGTTCGCGCAGCACCCAAAGCCGCAAACGAGAGAATATAATAATCAGGTACGGCTGTGGGCGTCTCTTTCATCCTCACCATTGGACAACTATTTCTCCTATTTACTACTGAAAATAATTGAATCCACATAACAACATATGATTACTTAAATTATTTTTATTTGTTAAGGAATGTATACTAAAGTGTATTACCATCAATAGAATAAAGTTTATTCCCCTCCTCCCCATCACATAAGAAAAATCTGAGCACGCCGCACCAATGATAATATATTATTTACCGATAATTAAGATGGTGCTCAATACGTCAATACACACAACGCACTCATATCGTAATATTATCATTCCGGTCCGTGTACTGCACGTATAAATGTATAATATAGGTATATATATTTTATATGCATTCAAAAACTCACTTGTCAACTGTGCACAGTATACACGATATAATAATAACACATTGTATTATGTATAGGCATATACACACATAAATAATAAACGATCGCAGACTCTCGGCTTGCTGCCGCAAAAATATATAACGGCCTAGTGGTGTGCGGGGGGGGGGGGGTGCTCGGACATACGTCGCGCCGACACACGTGTTCGGGTATCCCACGCGCGTGCCACCATTCGTCACTGTCCATCAGCCGCGATATCTAATAAACAAAGGGATGATGACAACGTCGCAGCCGCCCAACCCCGCGAGACGTTTTTCCAATAATAACAACGAAGACGGCGGTAACGTGTGTGGTATGTGCGTATATAATATATATATACACGGCGTGTGTGATTATTATTACTATTATCATTATTACAAGAGACAAGAGTATCATTTTTCAAAACGAAATATCCGCGTCGAAAACGTATTATTATTTATTATATAATATATTACTCGCTGTATGTACTGACGGCGCGAGAAACACCGTGTGATGTACCTACCTACTATACGCACATATATTTGGTATATACCTACTGATATAATGTTATATATAGGTACTATTATACACATTACATATATCACACACGCGTATTACGTCACACACATTGCGAATGCGTCGTGGGAAACGATATAACATCGTGTCGACGACAAGAGATCGATATCCGGTGTGACGTCGATATCCGGCGAGACGTCGATCGGTATATATCCACACGCTGCAGTATCCACAGAATATTGTCATCGTATATGTAGACGGGTTTAGTGATAAATATTTTGTTTGCTCAACGCGAGTTCTCGGCGCAGCGGTTCTACCTCGGAACGCTGCTTAGCACATATAATATTGTATTATAGTGATGCGCGTATTACATATATATATAGGTAGGTATAATAATATCGACGACGGCAGTAGGCAATAAAAATATTATAATCCTCTCCTCGAAATCGCGCACACAAACGTACCGTAAAATGTATACAGATTGATCCATTTATAACGTAAGTCACCCATAATAATTCAGAAAACAATAAAGTTTTTCAAAAAATATTTCTTTTACATAATTTTTAGCCGTTTCAAAATATCGACGTTTTTTTTTACTATTTTTTTTATCGATATCAAGTGTTCTACTCTTTATTGAACGACAACGTATATTTTTAATTTAATTTCAAATTCCGAAATTAAACTTTAAAGTTTATATGAGCGGTTGAGATATTAAGAGTTACCCCTATACCACTTCACTTCGCTTCACGAATCTTAAAATATATAACTCATAAACTAGTCACCCAAAATTCGGTTTCGATGAATTGTACTTCGAAAAATATTCTGCTTTGGAATAAGGAATTACATTTTTGTTATTTAAATTATCATTAAAAAAGTATGAAATTTAAAAAATAATAATAATACGATAAAAAAAATGAAACTTGAAATTATGTAAAAAAATGTTTTTAAAAATGTTGATAATATAATGAGTTCCCGGTATGCAAACGCGTATACATCGCTACAACAGCGTGCGTATAATAAATATAGTATAACAAAACTGCAGATTTGGTAATAAAATTATTATTATTATTATATGTAGGTACACGTATACGTCGTCGGCGGCGGCGGTGACGGTTGCCTCTTTTGCAGCCCGCGTGTGGGGTTTTTCAAACGGTATTATAGCGCGCGAAAGAGCATTAACTCAACACGCCTATGGCGATTTATAATAATTCGCTCATTGTATAATATGTAGCGGCTGCTGCTGCTGTTTATACTTGGCCTCCTCTCGCGGAATCAAAACGCCCGTGTAAAATACGGCGAAAACGTATGTATACATATGTATATTGTATATAATAATATTATGTATAGTGTGCGTGCCGTATGTAATATAATATTATATACGCGCTCTGCAAAACGGCGGCCAATTAATCAATGTTTGTCGTCGTCGTCGTGTACACATACCGATATATAATATAGTACACGTATATATCATATTATACATTATATACCTTCGATGTGTGTATACGTGCGTAGGTATACTACCGTTTTTTTTCTGCGTGTCGGAGTTTCAATCAAACACGAGCCCGGAACCTTTTCTCTTCCGCGCCGCAAAAGAGCTATTATTCTTTTACGTCCGAGCATACGCATACCTAACCACGTACAAGAGTACGGTATGTTGGTATACGGAGTGCAACGGAAATAACTGCAGGCGGTTTTACCTAACTGACTAGGTATATTATTATTGCATACTTATTAAAAGGACGCCACACCCGCATGTGTTGTCTCCGTCTTACAAAAGCGTAACATAACAAATTTACGCTCAGCAGTTCACGTTTTATTCCGATAACTTAAAAATTAGAGTGAATCGACCTATTATAAAATTTGATTGTTAGAACATTATCTGTGTTTTGTTAGAAGTTTTTTTACAATAATTCAGTTTTTAAGTGATTAAAGCGTGTATAACAAATGTAAATAAAAATGCTCATAACTCACTTAAAAACTGAACTATCGTAAAAAACTTTCAACAGAACACAGATAATGTTCTTACCTCGTCAAGTTTCATAATAGTTCGATTCACTCTAATTTTTAAGCTAACGGAATAAAACGTGAACTACTGAGCGCTGAGCATAAATATGCTTTGTACGCATATGTAAGATGTAGACAACACATGCGGGTGTGGTAACTTCTTTAATTCGCGCATCAATTAAATTACATTCTTGGTTTTTAGTTTAATATTGAAAAATTGTGCACTTAAATAAACGCTAATTCTTTATTTTTTTGTAAATTCGATATTTATAATTATTTATTACATTGTAAGAGTTAATTACATTTAACAGCTATTTTGTTGCACCTCCGAAGCCCACTGGATACTGGATACACAGGCATTCACCAATCATACTCACCTCCATTTTATCCAATAATAGCTAGTGAATTTATTCAAATAGCTGGTACACTGATTTTTGGAACTTTAAACTATATATTTAAGGACCATATTTTTAATTATTTTTTACAATTTAAGGAGTTATGTGGTAGCGATGAAAAATTTTTATTTTCGAATGAGAATCACCACTCTTTCTGAAACCTGTTGTCAGATGTGAATTTTTTTTAACACTTTGTAGATATATAAATCGAAATTTAAACGTGTAATTTTTGGGTTATTTAACTTTAAGTTCTAAGAATAACTGTTGATCTCTACTTTAGTCAATAATATTTATTTTTAAACAGAAGTCTTTCCCCATTCGGCAGTTACCTCTTAGTCAAATGATACACGATGCGAATTCATGAAAAATCACACGATTTTGTACCGATGATAAAAATACGAACGTGAACTTTTACGGTCACAATAAAATTATTATAGTATAATATTATACCTAAACCTAAATGTGTATAGACGTATAAATTAAATTTTGTTTTTAAGAATGGATTTATATTTAGTAAAATTATAAAACTTAACATTCATATCACGTGGTTAGTTTTTAATGTCTAAAAGTATAATTGCAGCCAATTTAGCCATGTAGGTATCGCGTATCAAGCGAAACCTTAATTTGGAAAACCGAGGTACCTACCTATACATAAACCTTAACTTTTTATACTAATCAAACGAAACAAAATTGCACTAATTGGATTGATATTATACTCCTATATTATATACATAGGTATTAGTTATATTATAACATACGCGTATGGATACTGTATAAAAAAATGATATTACAAATAGGGCGGCGGGTTCGATAAATCGTATTTCGCCGCGTGACTGTGTACATCGAAAACACTCAGATTAAAACTTGAACGCATAGCGAGTTTATTAAACACGCCACCGTGCTGTCAGTGGGGTGTGCGGTGGGGCGGTGGGGTGGCGGATGCGGTGACTACCGCCACGGAAAGGATAGACGCGCGGATTACGCAAACGAGTGAACGTTATAATAATATTATTAAATCAGTGTACAACGACGACGACGTAAATCAGGGAACTTTTGAGTATTACATTATTATTATTATTATTATTATTATTAGTGTTGTTGTTGTTGTTGTTGTTATTCTTATTATAATATATTCTTATATATTTATATTTATATAATATGAGTGGTGCAAGTCAACTGTCTATACGTTCTGAGGTTTTTTACCCTCCGTCAATTTGTATTACGCACCACGGTAAGTCGTTGTTTTTGTGACGTGACAAAACAGAAAATCGCTGTTCGACATTTCGCTCACGTGTTTAACATTTTATAATTACCTGCACAGACTCAGGTACCTTGGAGTGCAGTGGTATAACTTGGTAAATTATTGTATTTATAAATACATTGTATATAGGTAGTAGGTACCAATAGTGTCAAAAATGTCAGGGGGCATGTTTAGAATTGTACAGCTATTGGGAGTTAGGACAACAAAAGTTTTTCCACCTCTCCACCCTTCACCACTTTTCACAAAACAAAACTACCAACACTGATATTTTCCTATGTAATTTTTTTTACTTAATTGGTTTAACGCTCTTAAATTTATATTTTTTGAGGTATTATATAAAAACATAATGATCTAAGTCCAAAGTGACCTTCATAGCAATATGAAATAGAAATTAGAAACCAAGTTCAAATAGTTTAAAGACGTATTATAGATCCTTTATCAATAATTCGGTGTATCTATGAAATCTAACTTGGCCTATATATTATGTTTAAACTTAATAAACCTGTAAAAGAATACAAATATGTATTAAATATAATATTATTGAGGCCATCTATCCAAATCAAAGCATCAAATTCCTCAAGTGAAAAAGAATCCAAGATCTGACAATCATGATAACAATGTTTTTTCATAACATTTACGCATGGTTATTTTAATGTTTTAGTAAAGCGAATATATTATCTAGTTTTAATTTAATACGAAAGTTATTATAATACATATTGAAAAATCATGGAGATACTGTAATTTACAAAAAAATAAATTTTATATGGAGATTTTAGTTTTTTAGGTCTTCCGAAAAGTTATAAAAATTTACTTGGGACCTTCTGCTTCTCGGATACAGAAATATTATAATAAGAAATATTTTTTGTCATGTTTAAAAATTCAAAAACATTTTACAATAATTACGATATTAAATATTTTATTCACGCATTACAGTAAATATATAAACTGTTCCAAATCACTAAGGACCCAGACTCCATCTCCACCATTTTCAAATACACCATTGCCACCAATCTACTCAACCAAATTTAATATATATTATGTAAATTAATCCAATGACTACTGATGACTACTTATGTTAAAAAAGAATTTGTGCACTTTCATTTTAAGAATTGGTCTCACAGTTTTTCAGCTCTGGTTATAAATTATTTTTAAAAATAGATTTTGATTCAGGGTCTTGATCTAAAAGTACTAATTATTAGGGTTAAAGTTCAAGTTAATACCGGATAATTGATTAAAAATAAATATTTTTTTAATTAAAATATTTGGTTTAAACATTTTGAACCCAACAATTATATTTTTTTTCGTCACTAATTTACTCAATTTAAATAAAGAACCATTTTAATGTAAGTAAAAAAAATGGTTCATCTAAGAATTTGTAAATATTTTAATTTTTAAACAAAAATAATCGGGATTTTTCATTTACCTACATAAAAATAAGGTAATACAGGTTCACTACAGTTCGGTTCAGTCCATGCGAGTTGATTTCAGCATAGCAAATTTTGCGATTGTAGTACAATAGTTTACTGACTGGTAAATATCAGTTGTTTAATAGGTACTTACAAATTTTGCATATAAGTAGGTTTTGCATATTATAGTTATAGTACCTACTACCTACATTACGCTGTTTGAAATAACCGATTTACTTGTCTTATTGAATCGTAGGTGGTTTGCGCAGCAACGAACTGCAGTGTATAATCGAAAACGATACGCCAACTTCCAATCATTATGTGGGAAGCGGAGCTGCGGGTAGATGACTATATAACACGATTTATTAAAAAAAAAAAAAACTTAAAACGTGTATCTCACATAATAGTAATAAACAACATGGTTAACCGTTGTCACGGATGGTTTTTCGGTGTTTGAGAGTCATCTTTTTCTCTACTTTATTCGGGATATTATGCGCAATTTTACGTTAACGGTACTAATAAACGAGTGTACACACCGTATGATACTCAAACTATAATATTTGTGTATAGTGGTATATAACATAAAGGGTCACAGGGTGGCCGAATATTGCGTTTTAAAGTCTCTCCCAGACTCGCTTATATTTTAATATAGTCCCCGCCACTCACATGTGCACCCCGTATATAAAATATAGAATATTCAGTTCGGCGCTGGCATGACATTTATACACTAGCGGTCAGCGGCCATCCGGATGAATTGAAACAATAATAATATAACAGCAGCCGTATTATTGTCGTCGTTATAGGCTATAGCAGTTATTGCTATTATTATTGGTAGTAGCAGTAGTAGTAGTAGTAGTGATTGTGATAGACGGTAGACGGTTGTAGTAGTGGAGTAGTTGTTAGCCGCTGTCGGGCGGGAGGACGAACGGGCGGACGGACGGTCCTTTTTCCTTCCGATTCGCGTCGAAAACGAGCGGGCTCGCGGATGTAAAGATTAGTTTTACCGAAGAATTATTGGATTATCGGTTGCGTGATTGAGCACAAGTGTTCCGGATTTTCGGTAATTAACGTACACTGAACTGACAAAACTGCAGCGACCGCCCTCACTTTATATATAATATATATGACAGATAGACGGTAATAGATTTGTTCGGGGCCGTCTGTCAAATTGTTTCCGAAACTCTACGCCGCGCGGGATTAAACACATCGATCGGCGGCGGCACTGCAACTATAATATACAATACAACACAACTATTTACGCGGACTACTGTGTATAACATATTACATATATATATATATTTATAAACGACGACTGGAGCAGTTATATTTATATATATACATATTACATATATGTACACATAGCCTGGTCCGAGCGCACACGTAGATGTGTAAAGATGGACACGGCGGTGCTATGGGTTGGGGGTGGTGGTGGAGTGGTGGTCGGGAGAGAGCTATTCCGATGAAATATTATTTTTCTTGCCGCAACGATTGATCGGCCTTTGGAATTATAGCTAATCATTCTTTTCCTCCGGTTTTTATTACAAGGGGACGAAACAAATGTCATTCATCTCTCAACTTAATCCATTAGATATATATATATATATATATATATTTATATGCCATCATGAAGAGAGAATCTTTATGGGTCCCGCGCGCGCGTTGAGAGCGAGATATAGATAGATAGATAGATAGAGAGAGAGAGAGAGACCATCCCGATTTTCTATTAGTTTATTGAATAACTCAAACTTGACGTTTTTATATCAACGCATCTTCCGTCTGCCACAGCCGCTCCGTGCCCCATACACACATATACGACCTAATGCGCGCACTATAACACGCACACTGCATGTGTATGCGTGTATATACATATACATAATATAATATAATGTGTGCCACTGCTGGAATTATATGATACGTATATTATACGCGCGTATACACACTTTATATAATAATATACACGCCGCGGTCCCGCGGGGCTCGCGTTTATGCTGTGTATAATATGTACGCGGCGGCCGCGGACCGGATAGTGTTTTATACGAGGGCGTCGTCGAATTGTTTGCCGTAATTAATTTATATATTTTTACCGTCATTATCACCATAAAGTTCCACCCGTGGCTATTCAATACAATATGTACACCACCTAGCTAGTACATTTTAAAATTCAAAAAATAAAATTGACGCTTAAGAATTTAAGACGGTGCAGAGCACATAAACCTTTATGCGTGAAATAAGCACCTAGGTATATCATATACATAACGTGCGTATAAATAATTCATTTCAATTGTTATTGTACGCGCGTCTCTGTTAAATAAACAAATGTACCTACCTAAATATACCTACCGAATAAAACTAACTTTATAGTTGCTTCTCAATTTGCAAACGTTCAAGAACTTCATGTATGCTTATACGTGAACCGATTAATATTTTTTTCAAATATTATCTTATACTATATATTCCCTATAATAGTCGCGCGTTACTCGTTTGACTCATCTCCGCACGAAGGGATCCAAGCCACAGAGCCAGTTTTATGGGAATGCGAGCAGGTGGACCGTGCATGGGTGGAACACGTTACGGGGGTCTCGATTAATAAATTAGCAGGGTGCATGCGTGGTTCTAGAGAAATGGGGGGGAGGGAAACATTTGTTTCAGAAAAATACAGTTATAATTTGAGTATAATATAATAGAGTACTGATAACAATATTAACAGTTTTATTTATATTAACATATAACATATCTAAAGGGGGGATACATCGCCTTAGCCTCCTCCCTCTTAGTCCGCTTCTGGCAGGACGCACATTCTTTTAATTATTTAAATTATAATATTTAATGTTCTCTTGACTACTCCGAGTAAATTTCAGTAAATTAGAATCGCAAAATAAAAATAAAAATTAGGACCTATTATATACGATTAACAAAACTAAATTAACTAAACAGTTTCGTAATATAAATTACATGTTTAAGAACATAAATTATTTACTTAAAATTCAAATAATTAATGAAAACTAATAACTAAAATTATAATAAAAAAATAAAATAATGTTATATATTATTTTTATGTAGTGTAGTTAATTTAATTTTTTAAATTATATTTATGTTCTGACAGTTCAATGATAATTATGAAATTGTGATCACTGTTTATGTAGGTACATATACCCTACATATAGAGTCAAATGATTATACTTTTGTGGGGGCCTGTCCCCTTTAAAAGGTTCCCAGAATCTAAAGTATGTTTAATATTGGATAAATAATACATTTTCCTGTCATTTTTTTGATTTTATTTATATTTTCCACTGCATGGTCTGTTCATACCTGTGCAATGAGAATATATTTTGTAAATTGGATGGCATAATATACCTTTAATAAAAAAAAACAAACTTAAAAGTGATATTATTCTATTTAAGGTTTTCCGATTTCTTGTCGCTATGTACCCTAGCTGTCCCCCATATAGTATACCTACACTCATGTCGCGATTTTACTTGCAGAATTATAGATAACATTTCAAATTTTACACCCGATGTTTGAAAGAACGTTATTATTATTATTATTATTATATTATAACTCGTAATGGTGACCGTATAGTAATATATATTTGGGAAAGTCGTGATTGAATGAGAGTGATCCCCAACTTGCCACAGCCGTATATCATGTAAGTCAGCTGCCCACAATAGGTCAGAGTTCTTCTCTTTTGTCCGTCCAAAGGGTCTCATATATTCGCCATGAGCCCTGCACCCGTGGTATATTATGTTACACAGTAGTCATGTCTTTGGAATTTAGGTACGGTACTACATACGGTGTGAAGTAGATATAGAGGTATACACTTCGTTAAAGAATCGAAATCCATACGATCATTAATCATCGTCCTTCAGACAACACCTCGCGACTTCGTGTTCGATCGTTTCACAAGAGCCATTAAACGTATTCACGGTGGGTGAATAATGCAGTGTATAATTTACTTGTTATATAATGTTACATTGGTATGTTACCTACCTAAAATCTCTGAAAACCATTTTAAATAAAGTCTCTGCAGTATACTTACTGGAATAATATACTTACACTTATAATAATAATTTTTCGATTAATTTATTGCAGTGTTATGTTAATGCACATAAATGATTTCGTTGTTATTTCTTCATAGGTAGGTATATTATTGTATGGTGCTCTGTTCGCTTTATTATTTTTCAAACATATATTATCGATTAATATTAACCGAACTATACGCATTGTGTTTATATATAGGTATTATATTATATAGGTACCACTTCACTATAGGTACTCTGCATAGGAATAATGGAATTAATACACAGCTTGTTATATTCTACACAAAAAATTGGAGTTGGAATTATATATTTTAATAGGTAGGCAACCCAAAAATAATAAAAAAAGAAAAGTTATTTAGGTACCTAATTTAATAATGGGACACAAAAACAATTTCATTAAAATGAATAATTCATCAATAGATTTACTATAGTACTATACATTGCGATTTATGTTGGAATATATATAATAAGAAATATTTTTTTGATTACATTTCATTGTATAAGAGGTAAAAAAAGTTTTGCATGTTTTATAAACTTGAAACGAATACTTTTTCCTTCATTTTGGAGAACTACGGTATAGTAACTTACAAATGTACTTTAAATACGACAATAGCGAAAGTACCTACTTTTACAAGAAAAACAGCAGTGAAATTAAAGGTTTTAAAAAATCTTATAATTTTCGTTTATAATATGAACTTAGCTCAACTTAACTTATGGTCTGAACTTTCTATATTTAGATGGTAGTATAATTTTTTTAGGTCGAAATGTATTGATAATATTATAATATTCGATTTTACAACGAATACATATACGATTACGTATACGTAATATACAAATAGTGAAAACTTATGAAATCCATAACGGTGCTTGTTCTATAAAAATTGTGCGTTTTTATACTTTTCAATAAGTTTTGTAAAATAATTTATAGGCGCACTGTTAAACGAACTTTGTAGTAGTTGTAAAAGTGTATAAAAAATGTACAATATATCGTAAATATGTATACATAATGTACACACTATATACGCACGTATAGTTGAAAAAAAAACTCATAACCGATCAATTTCAAATTATTACGATACGCGTATAATACACGTACACGGTACACCAGGTGTTCGGAAAAATTGGGAAAATCGATAATATTACAGCAATAACAATAATATTAGTGCGTTATCGACTGTTGGCACGTTCGATGAAAACACCTGATTATCGATTAGATAGATGTGTTAAAACGGATACCGTGTAGGTATACACAATATTTGAATAAGAATGAAATAAAACGTGTCTGCGATAAACGTAGGTATTATACGGGTACATAATATTATACACATTATAAACCGCATAAAAATCAACGACGTTTCAAAATTCAAGTATCATCAGATTAAAAAAAATATATATATTTATAATATCTGCGCGCGTTATGATATTATGCACAATAATAATAATATATGCGGGGTATAATATTATTATAATGTTATGTGTAGAATGTGTCGTCTGAGCGTGAGACGGAATGAAAAAATAAAAAAAAATGTCGACTTACCGACAGTTTATATCCTACGCGCTGCTGCAAGAGCTTATATCGATCGTGTAAAATATGAGTTAACTTATAATATTACATATATATTATAGATACGTATACCGAACATCTTAATGAGATACTATATTATAATGTGTATACCTCTACATCATGCGTCTATACATCATATTTATGTTCGATGATACGACGTATATATCGTTCACGGGAATAGCCATTAGAAAATATTATATTTACCCTATGCGTGCATTGACGACCACTCCCTTTCACCGAACGTACGAACTCGACATCAAACTTAACATACAATCATAATAATCGATTTTCCACTCACCGAACGGCGAATGATACGTATCGAATACCTCTATAATACGTACATAATGTTATACTACCCAAACTGTGTATGATATTCGAGAACGTAGGTGCAGAAAACTTAGAATCAAAAATATTTGAGCGTTGAATCTTCTCGATGACTTCATGAAAATTGCGTGCCCCTTCCACTGTAGACACACACGTGACACTTCCAAGACCTCCGTATATCTTTATTTTTCATACGCACCTATATGTGACCTAAAATTCAAATTTGTTTACTACATTTTTAGGTATATTAATAAAATGTAATTGATTAACTACTTTATGGTAGCATTCTTGGCATTTGAAGAATTTTCAATGTGGTTCGGTAGTTTTGTTATATAATAATAGCTTCGAATCTCGATAATATAGCTATTATACAATTTGTAGGTTACTTCGGTGATGTGAAAGTTGCACATATAATGTGGTGGTTTACTATTGATATAGGGGTAGAGTGGTAGACTATTAGATTGAGATGTCGCTAAATTCATTATAATATATAATTTATTATACTTACCTATTTTTCACATTAATATTATATAACACATCGCCAGCTATGAATAACTTTTACCGCAGGTCCACAAAAATGCCGAATTATTGAATCCTTAAATAAACTCTAATACCGGTTTCGTCGGCAATTTTACTGACACGCGCAAATCGCGTCGATTCATGGAAGTTCTAACTTCTAAACCATTACGGCCCCGCCTCCATATATATTATCAAACTAGGTATATAACGCTAAATTTGCTAGTTGATAGCCACGATATTTACCGTCGGTCAGTCTCTGAAAAACCGTTGACGTACTGTCCACGTCCGCGTCTGACGCGATCCGTTGAATTCTCGATGCAAATCCGGTTACGCGTCGCAGTCCGCGAGTACATTTGTGTTGTACAACTGCAGTGTGAAGAAATTCCGGACGAACATATTTTGTACATTCATTATGCAGTGCGTGTACGATGTTCAGATCTAACAAAACGCTTCGCTGGTTTCTCGAGGATTACACGCCGCCTCAAAAGTGTAGCGTACGCCCAGGACGATGACTGGACAGGCTGAGGTGTAGTTATGAAAAGATAAGTGTAAGATATCATCATTCGTTACGTCTTGGTGTTATTCTCGGGTTTCTTGTAGTGCATCAATTTCATTACCCGCCTCTAGGACCCATATTTAAAATCTATTGCAGTAGTTACTGTTTAGGTATATTATTACGCGTGTGTTATGTGTACACATTATACAGGTACCTACCTATATATTGTAAATAGGTTTGTAAAGTCCAAATAAAAACTTGTTAAAACAGTCATGTACAAAAATGAAAATGTAGATAACTCATTCGATGCGGTAATCGTTCGATTTTTATACTACATTTTTTATAACATACTAGTTTTGTTTTTCATTAAAATATAAAGTAGGCTACGCCTATACATAAAAGCCGTTAACCCGTGTACAATAAATGTCTGCGGCAGTGGTTATTTGTATAGCTGACAATGTGTTTGACGCCAAAATGTCGACTGTACACTGACGCACGCAGTCGCTATAACGGTATCTGCGCAGAGTAAAGTAAATTAAAAAAATTGGCCTAAGGTTAGAAGATACCTTAGTTTTCCACGTATATTCTGCCGACCATTTATATTTGGTGTCGGGTCGACGAGTTGTTTTCCAGTTAGGCATAATAATATTAGTGTATAGCATGTTTAGGAATTTATCCATAGTCGAGCCTTGCTAATATATTTTATCAAACGATTCAATATCGAGTACGACACAGACCCGAGTACGTGCGGTATATCATATACCTACGTGTAGGTATATCACTGCACATTGTTCCGATGGTGAAAACGAAACGAAACGCTCGGGCCGCGTATATAATATGCGTTATACGAACAAACACACGCTCGTATTCGCGGCGGTGGCGGATTTCGATCCCTTTTTACTCGCGCAGTGGCGGTGGTGGCGGCGGCGGCGGGCTGCCGGCTATTAAGGTGCGTAATGGGCTCTCGACTGCGATCCGTGTGGCGCAAACACATTGATTCACCGGCAGCGGCGGCGGCGGACCTCGTGTTATTATACCACCGCCGTCGCCGCCACCGTCACCGCCGCTGTTCCCCGTTCTGCCGGGTCTGCCGCCGCAGTCTCTTTAGCTCTTTTCCTCGTCCTCTCACTCCGCAGAGGCCCTTTTATTATAGAGATCCGCCACTCGTCGTAGTCGTCTTTCGATCGGCCGACGGAAAAAAATAACCCCCCCTACATTCAGACGCGTACCGCGCCGGCATCATCACGCATGTACACTGCAGCACATTCGCGCGCGAGCCCGTCGCTCTGCGAAATTATTATTATCGTCGGTGTTGGTAGGTAGGTATATGTTGGTAGGAGGTGCACTATAGAGCACTTTTGCAAAACGGATATATAATAATAATATGCCCGTGAAGTCCGTTACGGTGGCCACGCGCGCTATAGATTGACTCGCGGGGGGAGACTGCGGGCGCTCGAAGTTAAAAGGTATACTGCAAATAATATACACATATGTACATTGCAAGTATATTGAAACGTTCCGGACGACTATGTATCGGAACCGGTGGACCGTGATCCGCGAACCGATGCCAAAACGGCAATCGGAAGACGAGTATTCGTTTCTGTATACACGCGGACGGACGGACAGGCTCGCACGCAAAAGGGCGCGACGCGGCGGTTTAACAACGATCCGCCACACGGCGACGGGTGACCGGAAACGGTGCAGTCTCTATATTATTCTCTGCGGCTAGCGCCCAGCTTCCGGTCCGCGTAAACGTGCGTACCTATATACATAGTGCGTACGCGATCGGCCAAAACGCGCACACGCGATTGTCTCTCGATCTCTTCCTGCACCGCACGGAAACTTCCGCTACATACGTGCCCACGATAGGCAATCTGCTGTAAATATACCTATATAACATACGATAACGATACGGGTCGAGACGAAATTACGACGTCATCGCACGATACCATAATATTCTATAGTTTAAAAAGACATATTAGGTACATATTATATATTATTGTACCGGGTGATACCGTTATCGTCTTTTAATTTTGTATAAGTATTTAGAGCTTAGTGGATTGGAGTGAAGTGGTATTAAATACAATTAATATTATTAATATTATTCTGCATCGGAATATGAGGTTATAAAATATGTACCCATATTGTTATTCAAAAGAGTAAAACATTTTTATAAATATGATAACGATAAAAATACTAAAAATAATATTTTTTTTCAAAAAAAAGTCGTTACTATATACAATTATATAAAAGAAATATCTTCGAAAATAATCAGGTTTTCTGAAATAATGTGAGTGTCTTACGTTAAATGGGTTATTCCGTATAGCATAAGTAGGTATCTAGTATCAACGTGCATCGGACGCATGCACCGATCATTTATACCTAAAACATCCTAATTTGTATTATTATTAAACCTGAAATAATTTCCCTAACTAAATTAAATACGTAAATTATTTAATCAAGAACGTTATCAGTTTACCCACTCATTTTTATGGTAAATACCGATTGAAAAATTTCATTTATATTTCAAATTGTAATAATTAAGGTTTGAATTTTTGGGTGACAGAGACGCCTATTACAAACTTAGTTACACCTGCAGTGGTCTATGACAATTCGACACACAATATTACAACGAATTTATGGCATGTGTTTATGTGTTTCGATTTCTGCCATCTGGTATTGTATTTTTATTGGCTCCTATAACTTAAAAGACAAAGAGTTATAAAATATACAATATACATACGTTATTACGTTATTAAATTGGTATCGGAAACTCGTTGATTTTTTTTAATACTGTATTGGACACAGATTTTAATTTAGTTTTCTTTTTCAAAAATAAAAATGTAATCAGGTTTGCTCCAATTACGCCGTGAAATCTAAACGAATGTTTATGTCAGTATACCATCGATTTAAATTTGAAAAACAAGCAAAAATTATATATATTGTACACTATACAGAATTATTTTCCTTTCTCGTATATACTCGTTAGTCGTTAGTAATACATTGGCTTCCGTCCATATTTTTAAACCATTCGTTTCGTCTTTGCTCTTTATTAAATGTAACGTCACTGCAGTTTATTTATTAACTATTACATATTATACATGCGCGCGCGCATACACACACACACACACACACACACACATATATATATAATATTTATTTATTATATTTGTTGTATATTTGACAGATCAAAGGGAATATTTCACGAAGTTTAGGAATTATAATACGTAACATTTCATTCTTCCTGGATAATGGAGTTTTTGTACTGAAATGATTTGTGTATTACGTGACTTAAAATAATCACCGACGACAATAATAAAATATAATATATAGAATATTCGTAGTGGTAGTAGCGTATAGTAGTAGTACACGCTGGACGATTCGGTAATGCAATCTAAACGCTGTCGGTTATACATAGCGTTATATCAAGCCCTTGATTAATACTGTTTACATGCCGACCGGTATTGTATAATATTATAATAGTGAACAAATCAAATTCACGGGAACGTTTAGTTTACGATACGTGTGATTCAGCCTCTCGGTTTTCTCTTGACATTATGCGCACAGCGCACATGACTGCCATTGTGTCAGAGAAGAGCCATTGTATGCCGTCCGTATAATAAACGGCGTTTAAATTCTGTCCGAAGTATTTATGTTAAATATGTTGGCACGAGCATCTCTTATATATACGTATGAGTGTATTTCTTTTTCTTCTATTAGCTATTTAAAATCAACAACGACGTACAATTGTGTTACTCGAGTTTTAGTCCAAGATCATAGGTTGCCACAATGTCGTGTGACGGGAATATATAGACGCACGTCATATATATATATATATATAAATATAAACGTTAAACTTAAAATGAGCACAGGAATGCACTGTTCGGAAGGAAAAAAATCAGAATCCTTCCGCATGTATGTGAGACTGTGAGAGTAGCTACTTTTCATACGATGGGTTTATCAACCCAGTGGTCTTCAAGCGGGTTGGGTCACGATTTTGGGTCACGTGGCCTTTAGAACTGGGTTACAATTTACTTTTAATAGTTCAAAATAAATAAATTTAGTTCAAATGTAAATCATTAAATTGTACGAATATGAAAATATGAACGTAATAATAATATAGTACCTTGGTACTAATAATTAATTAAAAACTGGTCATCCATTTTTGAAATCAGTTTGAAGACCACTGGCCACTATATAGTAAACTGATTAACTTTGAGGGTCTACCAATACAACTGTCTTGGCATTATGTCATTCATTCTAATCTAAAAGTCTTCGTATTGTATATAACGAATGCTTCCTGCTGCACATCTTATTATACTTTATTAATTTATTAGTTTATACCTGACCTGCACACGCAACACCACGACGTAAAATCCTTACATAAAAACATTATCTATAATTGCATCCCAAATTAACAAATATAGGATGCTTGATGCAGCATGTAGAGTATGTTGTATTATTATTGTCGCGATTTATATAGAGTTAAATATAATAAGTATTTTTTAATTTTTAATTTTTAATTTTACAGCCTCAAACCCTTATAAACCAGGGTAGGTATAATACTTATTTAAACTTGTCATACACGGAGTGTTGGTGTCTGAGGCGTATACCCTATATATGTATGCATATTATTTACTGCGAACGGTACTTTTATTATTAATCGGTATCAAAATGTCGATAACAGAAAATACCTACAGATATATATGTAGATAGACAATGTTTTCGCATCTGTTATTTATCGGGAAACGCGTATTCTAGTGCACCGTGGGGTTATAATCGCTTTTTCTTAAGAATATATAATTGTTTAATATATTAATATTATACGATCTCAGCCACACCGTAAACGAGATTACACAAATGAATATATAAACAGGCATGTGTAACAAAAATAGTTTGTTAAATTTTCGATCATAACACAAAATATATCTCATGAAATATTTTTATTTTTTTTGGAGGACTCGACACTTGCCCATTTATATGATATCAGAATACAATTTGTCATGGTCTCGAACGCGTCTCGGGTGTGAATAATAATAATAATAATAATAATAATATTAACACTAGTGTAAATAATAATGTACCTACATGGCTATACACACGTATATTCGATATTATATATGACGCATATGGCGTAAAAAAGAAAACACTAACGTCTGGTGGTGTGCATAACGACGAATAATCTGCGTAGTCGGTAAAGGATTAGACGTTCAAATGCGAATGGATGTGATTCTGCTGACAGGTTCGCTCATTATACTTTATTATTATTATTATTATAAAACGCGGACACGTCGAGCACATATAATATTATAATCTGTCCACATAAGGCAACGTGCGCAAAACGTCTTAAGCTAAATTATTATTATAATTACGAATAAATATATCAGTTGTGCAGTATGTATACATACTGCGTTTTTTTATTGGATCATTACTTATGCCGACATGCAAAACTGAATTTAATGGACTCGAGACAACGAGTTATTTATTTCCTAAAGACGAAACTTCATCGATGGTTTACACACACACACACACACACACACACACACACACACACACACACACACACACACACACACATATTATATATATACGTATGAAATCAAACACATTTTTTATAATGTCGTTTTATATTTATGTCGAATACATGTTTTATTATATATTTGTACCATAACAGAGGAGTATAGATATAACGTTTTAATCAATGTTGTACAGATACCATCTTTCGAATTCCGCACACACGCAAATAATGTATAACCACAATAATTGATTGCGTATAATTGAAAATCCTTGTTTTAAGAATTATCAAAGTAACAGATATAATAATATGTTAATGCGTATAAATATAGAAGGTATAATATACAATAAAACTTTTACTAACAAATATTTTTATACCGATAATATAAATTATTATACAATATATTATAATTATTATCATACGTGAACAGCGGCAAAGAATATAGGTACGTGTATAAAAAAATTTCGATTTCACTCAAATACATTCAAAAATTGTAATTAAACACTGGAATGAATTTATACACATATAGCGTACGATACAACAACTATATTATGTAAATTATACCATAATTGATGTTCTTAAATCGTCGTACGAATAATACAAATATAATAAATGTCTATTCTAATATACTATTATGTTGTATAATTTTACATGTTGTATTAGTGATGGAAGTCCGCAGAGAACCAAGGAAATCCGAAGAATTGAAAATTTATTGATCTTGTGGCATAATATATTAGTTTAACGATAGGTACCTATAATGTATGTATATATATTATAAAATATAATTATTATACTAGTGCGTGGGACGTGAACGAAGACATTCCACATGGCGCATATTGATTAGTTCAAGAGACTTTTTAAAGGTATAGAAACTACAATGTATATGTGAAACTTAAAATATTCAAACATAACTATATTAAAATTATATGTCATTGGCTTTAAGACTATTTATACTACTAACACTGTACTATAATATACTATATTATACTGCAGGCTGTCATATGTCAGCTTCAAACATGGCCCATTAAAACATCAGTATGTCCGATTATTGTCGAAGAGGCTTGTTTTCGAAAAAAATCACACTTATAATTTTTTCTTTCTAGTAATATAATACGTTTAATATTATATACGTATAGGTATTACTATTATAGTCGAAGCCGACGCCGACCATACAGTTCGACTGGCAATTCGGGCAATATATAATAATTGCATTGGGCCATCGGTATGATTGGTCTGTTAGAATATATTATGCAGAAATTCCAAACTCAAGTGATGTTAGTCGACCGCGACGACTCTGTGAGAAAAAAAAAATAAATATACGTTACAGACCGGACACTGCAGGACAGTACCATTTAATCTATTCTGTGACAGTACTATTAATAATAATATGCACGATATAAATGATATTATACGACGGAAACGTTCGAATATTTCGTGAACGTCTTCACTCACACACCATTCAATAATGTTATATAATAATACATGTTTACGATTATAGTGCACATGTATACGCGTATTACGGTGTGCGCATATTATATTATATTATATTATATATCGTTGGGTTGGCGCCACGGCCACTGTCCCGCGGGGAGGAACGGACGGCCATTACTATTGCGGTTAGTGCACTAACTGCATTTCGTACACAGTGCAACACACACATGCACACGATAATAAGTCCCGTCCTTGGGACCGTATTATATATGTAATATTGTAATATTGCACCGACTGCAGCACCATCGTCTGCGACTGCTGCTGCAGTAGTGGCTGTTAGAACGTTACATAATAATAATAAAGTTTCTATCATATATAATATATGTACATGTATACATTTTTCCATACCGCCGACCGTAGTCCGACAACAATATAATATTGTTAAAGATCCGAAGTATCGACGATTTTGAGATGTTTGTCGTCGACAATCGATTGCGTTGCCGAGTCGAGTCGTACATAAAAAACCTTCGGTCTCCGCGCTCGTCGCGTTTCGCAGATATCATATTTTTTAATTATAGCCGAACCTTGTCCGCGTGCAACCGATAAATCTTTGTTATTTATGAAAAATAATAAGCCTACACGTATATTATGTTATATACAACAACAACGACGACGATGACGACGACGATGCGGAGATCGCGTGGGAGTATAAATTATAAAGGGAGGAGTGATAGAGAGCGGGTGGGGATAGAATGAGAGAAAGAGAGAAAGAGTGAGAGAGCGGAGAGAGAGAGAGGGAGAGAGAGAGAGTGAGTGGCAAGTCGTCGCCGTATCGTCGTAGCAGCAGCAGCAAAAACGGGGATTCGTCGTGTTATATTCCTACTATGGCGGCGATACGGTGTTGTGTTGGGCCCCGTTTGATTTATAATATTCGGCGAGTTTTTGACGATTCTCGTCGGTCGACCGGAGCGGTGGAGAAGGAGGCGGCGGCGCGGTAGATCCCTCGCGCGCGCATAACAACGACCCGTGTAGATATTTTGAAAGAGACCCAAGGCCCGCGTAACTCAGTCAGTTTTTGACAGATTTATAACCGGACCCGGGGAGCCCATAAATGCGCGCATCGCGGGACGCTGTTAAACCGGCGGCGTGGTCGGAGGAGGGGTGCAGCGGAGAAGAAAGTCATCGCCACCACCACCGCTGCCGCCGCCGCCTCCTCTGTATATATGTATAGCAGTAATAATAATATACGTGTCCGTATATATATTTGTGTATGGGGAGAAGGACTGAGTAAACGCCGCCGCACGAGAGAGTGAGGGTTATACGGAATTGATTGTGAAATCGGCTTGGACCGGGCTGTGCACACGGTAAGGGAAATGGCGGCGACGGGGTAATAAGGATTTCAGGACGAGATGTTACTGTTCGATATCACAATGTACATGAGTACGTGTGTGCATGTGTTTTCGTTTATTTTTTCCTCTTTCTTGTATACAAGGTGATCCCAGGCATGCTCACCCCCATTTTTCCATTTAATACCTAATGAATTTATTCTAATTCTGACATTTGGTATTTTTAAGTATACTCTAGGACCAAGATTTCAATTATTTAGATTTTTATAACGTTCAAGGAGTGTCGGTAATTTTTTGTTGTAAATTGTTAAGCAGGTGTTTTTTTTTGAAAATGTTTCCGTGTAATTATAATGTTTATATCTAATATATGCTAGGGATAATAGTTCTTACTGATGGTTTTACAAATTTATAAAATAAATATCATATTAGATAAAATAGATATCGAACTAGTGTACTTTAATAATTTTTACAAAATTATAAAATATTGATTGATTAATATTAATTATCTACTATATTTTTCAAATAATCATAGCCTCTATATCATCCAAATCCATTATCACGTACCCATTATCTTTAGTATGCATAAAGTTAAATAACTAAAAAATACTCATTTGAAAAAATTTGTTGTTAAAAAAAAAATAGGGGTGATCATGTTTGGAGAATCACTCACTGCTATAGCTAGCTCCCTTTTCCAATTCCTATTATTATATATTATAATTTATAATATAATAAAATAACAGTATTATATAATATACGCACTAGCTCCTTGCTATATTATTATTGTCTCCTCTTCGTTGTACACACATCCACCCACCCCAAATATTATCGTGTACACTCCAAATCTGATACCGCGGTATGCACGTGTAATAATATATATAATTCTATATAATATATATAGACATTGTTGTATTGTGCTCGGTAGCAGCTATCCCGCAACCCCCGCGCCGCACACCGGACACATTATATACAGGTAGAATACACTTGCACCTACACGTACGCGATAATTGTGTAAGGTGTGTATAATACGTGATATATGCATGTTTGTTATATATACTTTTCACGGTTCGTTTCAATGCATTCGGACGGGTGCCGAGAGTCGAAATCGTACTTATACCTGCACTTACGCGTATAATACCTTCACGGGTGTGTCGTCGTGGGTATAGGTTACGCAAAATCCAGCTCACAACCCAACTACGGTGCCGGCAGCCGTGCAGGTACAATACTTAAACACAATAATATAATGATAATATCCATAGCATCTTGTACATACAGGCGTATATTTTCAAAAATCCTTTAAAAGAGACGTATAGAGTTGATACAAACGCCCCGCCGAATTCGAACTGGCACGTCGTTTAATTTTCAAATTCATTATTTACGCTATACCTATCAGTAACGTTATTTATTATTTACGCGGAAAATTATATGAATTATAGATTATATCGTACAACTTATGTATATTCTATTATAAAATATAAATAAATTACAATATTAAGTACTTGAGATGCGTGTCCGTTCCAACAAGTCGCCCTAATACGTGTCAGTTTTTTTGTTTTTCCATGAAATTATTGACCGAGAAGGAAAGCCAATTTTTTTTTTGGTGCCAAGCTATAAAATATGTATAGGTACATATGGATAAAAACATAAGTAGGTACATAACATCTGAAATGTTCTAACACTTATAAGCATCTATTAAGTATTAAGATTGCATTAAGAGGACGTCACACTCACACCTATGTGTTGTCTCTGTCTTATACACGCACGACATATAGACAAAACGCGTTTACGCAGTCTGAGTAGAACTCACTCAATTTTAGTGTTAGATTACAACTATTACAAAAAAAACTAAAATATGACAATATTTTAGAAGGCAAGACGGTTAGGTTTTTAAAATTAAATTACAATTTTGAGAAGTTAAAGGTAATTTAAAAATTTAAAATTTTTCGCTATTTCCAAACGATGTAATGAACGCCATGTCACCATATATTGGGAATAATAGAAAAAACCTCCTTGCCCTCAGAAATAGTGTCACAATTATTTAATTTTATAATAGACATTTTTACTCTAGAATCAAAATTGATTGAGTTCTACTCAAACAGTCAGACTGCGTAAACGCATTTTGTTTATACGTGTTTGGACATAACATACGACCACCTGGTCTAACCTTACGACGGAGACAACAAATTCGGGTGTGACGTCCTCTTAAGCAGTATATAGAATGAAAATATGCAAATGAGTAAATTGAAGTCTTATACCTCAGGTTTTTAATTTATAAGCTAGGTTGATAATTTGTGAACCGTGACTACCCATGTGAATAAATATTTTACGTTATAAGGTAATGTAAATATTTATGACATTTAAATTAATTATAGTACTAATATTTTGGTACCTATTTTCACCCACGAAATATTTCTCTTTCTTTTGTATCTCAACGTTTATTTTATTTTATTATATTACATAGATTCGTGTGTTATAGAATTGGTTTTCGGATGTATTTACATTTTATAATTGATTTAAATCATATCCAGTATAAATTACAAATTAAAAGTAATAATACATAAGTAAAAACTGTAAGGGTTGGATTTGAAACTATTTAAACCCCCAGAACTTCCAGCTGTGTACAACTTTTCCTACATGTGTATTGTTTTCAAAACATGTAATCAATTATTTATCATGGTGGGCAATACTAGTCTGCCTAGGTTGAGTTTGTTAAATGAGTAATACTAAACTATTTTTCGAAAACCGTATACGCACTTTAACTACTTTGAAGTTTGAATTATGTTAAAATATAAATAAATAGTCCCCAAATGAAAGCATGACACGAAATGAATAAACGATTTTTTTCATCAAATACCAAATTCCTCAATTTCTATAAATCTTGAACACTTTTTAAATATTCAAGAACAGATAAGACAATGTTCTACCTATATAATAAACCTGCAACCGACACGAATAGGCGATCAAACACTTATTGCAGGAGTTATATTTATTACCTACTACACCTACATTACCCCCTACCTTTCCATTATATTAATAATTATCAAAAGCATGTATGAATAAAAATGTTTATTACGTAATTATGTTTTCAGAAAACAAAACGGCTAACGGAAAATCGGTGATAACTGCTGTAATAATATTAATCTTGAATTTTGTGAATAGGAAATGTAGAGATAATAATAATATGTTATATATATTTTATATTATAATAATACTATAATATTATGTACGTAGCTATATTATGTTATATATTAATATTATTATGTTTATTTACGTCTCGCTACAGTATATGATAATAATATAGTTGTTATATTTTCAGAGCCTGCTTATTAAAACAAGTAATAGTTGAGTTTATACCTACACATAAGTACTGCAGCAGTGCATATTAAATACAAGAACATACACTGTTTAGTTTTTTTAATGATTTTTGTGGAATCCATAAAATCATCATAAAAACTTTAATATCGTTGTAATAGGTACATCTATATTATAATTCAGCGTACGGAACGAATGGTGAGGTACCTACAGCTAGGTTGCAGGTCGAATTTTGATATGCATTTTAAAGGATATATCACTATTCAAATAATGTGTTTAAGCGTGTATATTATAATATATTACATTATATATAAATTTATAAATTTATAGGATATAATAATAAGTATTTACATTTTCCCACTGTACTGTACGTATATATCATACCTACTACGATTTACATTAATATCTGATTTCAAATCAAGTTCTCGAAAAACCAGGTGGTCATTTATATTATATACTGTTTGGGGAGATTTAAATTCAAAATTTTTATATGTGATGTACCAGTGTACGTTTAATAGGTACGTAAGTATATGGTTGGAACCGCGACGCATAGGTATATTATCAGTAGATGTGTATCGCTATTTATACATACACAATCGCATTAAATCGAATCGTTTTAGGCTGGTTGGTTTGGAAACAGTGGCTGTATATATAATATATAGTAGTGTGACTGTGTGTGTGTATACAATATACATACTACCTATTCGTATGGCTAAGTAATATTCTTATTAGTTATTACTTATTAGGTATATTATTATATTATTACGTCATACGGTGTATAATAATTAGTAACCAACGGTAACGAATATACACGTCGAAGAACGACCATAATAATTGTTTAACGCTATACGACAACTGCAGCAGGAAACCGTATTAAGAATATTATTATATTTATAATTATTAAACTGTAAACTATAGCTGTAATAATATTATCTACTGTACAAACTCAAAAAACAAAAAAAAATCCCTTCTAATTTCTGCAGTCACAGTGCGTGTTATATTTTTTTTATAAATTTCTACGCATAAATTACAAATAATGTTTATATTTTATCATATACTCGGTATACTTACAATATAATACTGTAACTGTTTTTAAACAAATTAACTATTTATAGTCTGAAATATTATTAGAACTAACATGTTAATAATTTTATAAACATTTAAATTTTAGAATAAAAACTAAAATAACGAAATTTAACACAAGAATTTGCACGATACTGGAAAATGTACCCATGCTTTTGTGGGTTGAACAAATAATTTTGGATGTAAAGTTCTTGATGCGCTACATAGTACATACGTCATATTATATTATATGTATGATACAATACAAAAACAAACCGTATACATTTTATTATAATGGGCATAGCTTATCAACGTGAATATAATTTGCTCGTCAAATTAAATTAGATTGCAATATATTATAATATGGTAATTTAAATAAAATATTTACAGGGAAAGTATAAGTTAGGTACCTAACCTAACATAATGGGATAATTTTTATGTGGAGATGATATTGTATAAACCAATTCACATCGAAATACTTAGTATATAAACCTAACCTGAACTATAAATATAACTAATATAAGTCTATAATTATAATTGTTTTTGTTCTGGTTTGACTTATAATAATATAACAATGTTCTCATTGTTACTGTACTAAAGAGTGTACTGAGAGAAATAACTGACAAATGTTATTAGTTAAATGTAATGACTTGTTGTTATTAAGTTTTCCGATAAAATTATTTTACAATTTTACGCTATAATAATATTAATTATACCAAAACTATTTTTTTTTTTTTTTAATACCTATTGATATTAACAAAAAATTGTTGTATAGTCAGTTTCAAGGCTGTTCCGAGAAAACCTTTACGAGTGAAAAATTAAAACCTATAGAGAAATTTAAAAAATATACATATACACAAGAATTGATTATAAAAACAAATTATACATTTTAATTAAACATCTTTAAGAAAATTTTAATGTCAAAAATTATAAAAAAAATTTATTATAAAATCTAAATTAAAAATAAATGATACACTAGCTAAAACAACCAGAGTATACCTACAGAATAAAGGTTACTAATAAGGGATATAACAGGAAGGAACCTGAGAAAATAAAATAATATTGCAATATAAAATCTCTATCATAATATCGATTAGTAAGAAAAATTAAATTTGACGACTTATGATAATTATTCAATTTTAAAAATTAAATTTGCTATTAAAGTGTGTGGCTGTAGTTGCTAACCGCATGTAAGTTCCATATTATGGCAGACTATATAGACACCCTACTATTATGCCATGATAAAAATACCAAGTATAATTTCATTGCAGGCAATTATAATATATATTATTAACTAAGAAATTCCACTTATCACAATTTAAATTAGAAAATTAATATTTGCTATTCAAGAAATATTTGAATTTGAGGAAGTTTAAGTATACATATAGGTTTTATCTACGCTTAGGTACCTCTAAAAAAAATTTAGCACGTGCGATGGCTATGAACGAAGAGTGATAGTGAATGCTCAAGCGTTATAATTATATTTTATATAATAATATAATATAGGATTTATATTATTTTAAAATGTACGCATTGTATACTGTAGAAATAATAATAATATTACATTATACATAGTTTTACTGTAGTATACTGTATACGTATATGAATATATTTTTAAATTTTAAATAGTATTCGTGTTTAAATATTATGTTAACGCGTTTTTAACGTTGGCATTATAGAGAATAACCAGATATTACATTAATTAATTAATTAAATCTCCAATGATCGATAAATAAAATAATAATTGGTAATTTTTAAAGACATAAAAATATATTATAATATAATAAACAAAATTGCAAGAAAGCTAAATTGAAAATTTTTGAAAAACAAATTTATTTGTTTAAAAATATATAGATACATATGGGTGTATGGGTGTCGATGACAGGGTGTCACGTGGGTGTGTCTCTCGCTGGACAGAGTATACAATATAAACATACATTACATATAATTTGGGATATGAGCTTATAATCTATTATATTATATTATTATTATCTTATTATCTTATTATTATATAAGACGAGTAAAGTAGAAATACTTACAATGTCCACAAAAATCACCCGGTACACCCAGTGGTGTGGTCATGGGTGGTGTTTTGGGTGTTGAAACATCCCTCCCCTCTCAATCGTATTAACTCAAGAAATATAATTTTTATACGTTATTCATGAACTATGATTTAATTTTCTACAAAATATTTTGTCTTATATATGATAAAATAGATAAGCAAGCAACAATATAGTTATAGCGCATCCCCCATAGTTTCGATGTTATATCTATAATTAAAGCTCTCCATATTTCATTGGTCGTCATTATCGTTAAACGGTAGCGGAGAACTCCGCTATAGACGAAGCAAAGGGTGGTATGCGTATCAATGTTGCTGCTATTTAAGTCATAGTCATATCCATGTGTAATTCTATTTCATATTTGATATTATTTTTTTTAAATATTATAATATTCAAGCCACAATCATGGTGACTGACGTGTCTCACAAGAATTATATCATAATGTGCACAGATTTATTTACTATATTACTGGTTATTTTTGTCACGTGCAGAAGTATATACGTCATATCGGTATATAAAATAACAACAATAATAACAAATAATACCTACCTACCTGTAAATCGAGGCGATAAGATACGAGTGTAAATACCTATAGTATAGTTATTTCAATATCGTGAATTGACTTCAATATTTAGTACACAAAACAGGATGATATAATATTATTGCACAAATAATACGGATACCGGGATACCTATTATATTATATGATATTATATTGTAGTTTAGTTGCTCAGCAGCAAGTATATAATATAATGACAACGTAATTTGAACAACATACCTCTGGACGTATTATACAATACAATAATAGTATAAACCCAAAACGGTATGTGAAAATCGTGTTGCGACACACGAGGTTTTTATGTATGGGAACGCGCAGGAGTTATTATTTGGCTCGATTTCGATTACGTTTATAGGTGTGCGGGGGTCTGTCGTAATTTACCTGCGCTTTTCGTATTATATACGATTTACTGCAGTTTCACGGATTATAGGGTATAATATTGTGGGTGACCCATACGAAGTACAAAACGAAAAGACACATGATGACGGAGAAGGTCATTTCGACGGGGCATCACACTCGTCAGTCGTCATTTAATATATATAGTAGCATCGTGCCATCGTGCAGCAGTCAATGCTTTCCAACTGACATCAATGACCGTTTTATTTTTTTTTTATAGATTCCTCGATGACCGTATGTCTGTATATAGTGTGTATAACGTGTCAGAGCGTACAGTATATTATAAATATACACACTGGGCATCAAAGTCTGTCTATTTTGAAACGCAGTGTAAGTTGTTTTTACAGCGAATTCGATTTCTGGGAAATCTGCACGAACTATATCCCATTGATCATTTATTGAACATACCTATAATATACTCTTTGTGTGTTTACACGGCACATTATTATTATTTCTACTTATAATATTATGTACATTATTTCAATTCAACAAGACCTTATGTATTAAATCAATAATTATTCTCACACACATGCGCGATGCACACGTATATGATATATTTTATACATATAGGGTTATTTATTCTTGGCGTTTGAATACGCATTATACCGCGAGACGCATATATTCTATGGATACACTTACTGTAAACCTACTTAATACCTATAACTGAAAATAAACTTTATATTTCGAATATATAATATATCGGTATGTATAAAATGTATAGGTTGGTTACATATTAATACTCCCCATCCCAGAAACGGTCTATTATTTTTTTTAAATCCTTAAAAAATATACTATTATAACGATGGTTATATCATTGTCCTAAAGGTACCTATATAATAATGTATTATTATAAGAGTCACAAGATGATTACAATGACGTATATTTTGTATGCGTACTGTGTGAATGGCATACAGTATAGGTACCTGTGTAATTTTTTTTTTTTTAACAATAAACTGTTTTTGTGTAAATGCTGAACCTAACTGTACTTATACGCATTCAATCTGAAAATGTCCTATTATTATATTATAATGGTAGGTATACATTGAACATTTCGACATTACTTAAAATTTAACCCAAGATACTATAATATACCTTTACTGTGGTCATCTTATTTTATGTTGGCTGTTATACCTATAATATTAATGTTACTGTTAATGTAATAATAGTAATAACGAAACGTCTCGAATTGTTTTTAACTGAATTTAAGATTTATTTTATGTATACCTACTCCTCGTCATCCACGTCGCTAGACGTCTAATAATGTAATTTCGACAGAAACATAATATTAATCTATTAAAGAATAATTTAATCATTTTTCATAATATAGGTACTTTTAACGAATAGGGATCAGATATTAAGTTTTATATCATACATAATAATATAATATGTTATAATATGTACTTTGTACTTCAAGAAGGAACATATTTCACATAGATGATAGGGATACATGCATCTAAATCTTGTACATATACATTTTTTGAAGCCACCTCTGCTTGGAGTGTATAAAATATAATGTTATATTGGTTGATAAGTATGATATTAGAGTATTTTAAAAACTTTCATTTAGCTATTATTTGTATAATATGCTATTATGCTAATGATATATAATCATGTTTGGTAAAAAACTTTTAAAATACTATTTTAATATATTTAATGTGATATGATTTTCTAATAAGTTTAGAGAAACATATAATTTGCACAAATAGAACTTTACAGGGATTAATAATTTTTAATGATACTTAAAGATACAATTGTTTTTACAGATCATCTTTTAGCTTTGAAAATTGTATACACCTACCATATAGTACCATTCCGCATTCGGAAATTGCATATAGCAATTTATTCCAGTCTAAATGTAACTATAGGTTTTCCTTAATTATTATATAACTTATTGTACGGTATAATTCTAGTTTCAATAAAAGTTGTTTTCTTAATGCCTTTACTATTTCATTAAATTATTAAAATCATTAAGTATATTTTAAAATAAACCTTATTATACAGCTAATACCTACCTACCTAGTACCTATATATATTATATAAGGTATGTTCTAATAGTGACATTGTATATTCTAAGTACCTACTTGTATTAACATATTTGCTGTTATTGATTTATAATCAATTCATTTTATACATATACGATATACCTATCTTAATTATGAATATGGATTAATAAATTATTTTATAATAAGTGGACACTTAAGTTATAATTAGTAATTTATTTAATCGATCACGATAGTTATTAGGTATTTGATTATAGTTTTTTAATATTATTCAGTTAAACAATCTGTAGATAAATATAGGTACATAATTGTCAATTATTTAACTTCGATAAAATAAGACTTATTGGTAGGTACCTAGTACAACATGTGACATATAATATTGTATTATATGTATATGTATAATGTATATGTACAAATCAGTGGCGTATCTACGGGGGGATATGGGGGTTCCCCCCGGGGACCAAATTTTGTACAATACAATATGAATATAATATATGTATGTTGAATGTCAGTTAAAACTATTATATCACCCTTTGAAAAAATCCTAGATACGCTACTGGTACGAATATCTAATTTTTATAGTTAGGTAAATAATGTGATAAATATTTATTTTGTACGCCTTACCTATATATTCTTACTACTTAGTAAAATATATATATGTAGGCACATAATAAATTATATCTACAGGTGTAATGTGTAAATAATTTTATATGAGGAAGTTTTTGTTAGTTCTTATATAGGTACCTATAATGTGTATATAATGTAAAGTGTATTATGACTGTGTACTTATTATGTATATAGGCCTCAACATTTTTATTTTACGTAGGCGTTTAATAAGGTTATTACTTATTACTCTGCAGTACCTAGTCACTATACAGGTATTATATTTAATAATTTTTAATAAAACTTTTTATTATATTAAGATCGATCTATAGATTTAACGATTCGTTATAAATTCTTTGTCGAATACGAATATGACCTTTACATTTACGTGTAAAAAAAATAAATACTGAACTGTTTTGAAAATAAAATTATACGCCCCTTAAGACTAGTCGCATAAAAATAATATCTCTGGCGTATATCTCGTGTGCGACGAGAATATTTGCGATTACAATCGATTTAAAAACAGATTTTTTTTTTTTTATCGACACACATTTTCGCAGTTGTTTTGTCAACGTTTGCAATGTATATATTTCAATTGGCCCCCAAACAATGTCGTTCGAGTTTATACGCACACACACACACACACACACACACATATTATATAAACTGTACACGTCATTATATAGGTACACGGCTGCAACAGCGGTCCGCGCGCGCGTTATTCTATTTATTGCCGCCGATGGGCGCGCGCGCGCGACGGAGAGAGAAACGGACGAAATTTACGAGTTTGAGATGTTCTTGGGCCCTTTAATTCACACACACTCACACGCATGCCGCACGGCGCGAACTATAAATCGTTTTGGCGCAGTTCTGGGTATACATATACGGACGAAGAAAGCGGATTGATATATACTGCCGCCGATTCTGCTGCGGCATGGGAGTTGCAGTGTTTGAAGCCATCAGCGCGGTTTTCGTTTGTTCGCGCAGACACAGTAGGCATATTGTACAATAATATTATATAGGTACCTAACCTATATATATATATATTATTACGCACAGAGTGTCGTACCGAGTCCGTATGCATATCATTATTATGTATATTATATCCTATCAATCTGCTGGAGATGCAACGTCATCTGTCGCGGTGACATACCTATACATGTTCAAAATTCGAGCTCAACACAATACTCTATATATGGTCCAGGTATGGATCATCCGGTTATATAACTATATAATGCGAATGATACCATAATATGGTACGACGGTCATCCAGAATAAAATATAGATAAAAGCCACACAACACGACAGACGACGAGTATCGCTGTGAACTCGGCGCGCGAGGTCTTAATAGAGAGACGAAGTAAATCGGTTCATACATATGTATAATAAAGATAACAATGCGTATTGTCGGGAAAACGAGAGGTTTTACATAATATATAGTCTATAATTACATAACGTTAAAACCATAATTATAGTAATATATAAAATTATTTTCTAGGTATAAAATTCTATAGTACGACCGATAATGTTGACGTATGGACACGAAACCGGTATGAAAATCAAAAAAATATCAAGCGCGTTATATATTGCATTTGAATAAATATTATAATAACGACAACAACAATATTATAATAATATTATTATCGCGTCTCGTGCGGCGTGCGGCGACGACGACGCGCAACCGAGAGATTTCCGCGCGGCACAGCGCGGCGCGTCGTTTGCCGCCGTCGCGGAGGAAAATCGGCGGCCGCCGGTCGAAAAAGTGATCCGGAGCGGTACTGGCTCCGGTCGGCGGCGGGCGGGGATGAGTTATGTGCCCGTACCCCGGAGTGGGCGTCACCGAATGCCGCCCAGACCACGCCCGGGCCGCCCGTGACGTCACGGTCGGGCACGTTCGGCGACCGTCGGGCCGCGCGCTCCGACCGGCGTTACCGCCGTCGTCGGCGGCCCGCGTTGTTGACACCCGTCAGTCAGTGATGGCCGTGTCCGCGTCCGTGGTCTTTGTGCTTTTCAAGGGTTCCGTCGCCACTAACGCCGCCGCCGCTACCGCCGCCGCCGCCGCCTCCGACACACACTGCGTCGCCGTTGTTGTCGGTTGACGATTTTTATATTGTTTCGTCAGTCGTCCGCATAATATTACACACACGTCTCACGAAAGCGTTGGCGATTTTTATAATACCGTAGTCGATACTGTTTATTGCTAAGAAAAATTTTATTTTTTTTTCACGTTTCGCATTATTATATATAATACAATATTATTGTATAGTGTTTGTTCTTCGAGACTGTTCACGTGCGTCCGTCTGTATTGTAAATATATTGCTACGAGTGTATTGTATTTTTGAAGTTTTTGATTCTCGCGAAACGAGTCATGTCTGACGATGATCAGTGCTGTTCGTGATTATTAGACGCGAATTTCCGTCTTCCGCGTGCAATCGGAAGTCGTCGCGTATCCCGTGCTCCTCCACCGTGTCTTGCCCGGAGGAAGTATCCCGCACGTCGCCGAAGCCGCCACACCGAAGTAACGCAATCACGATCATGACCAGAAGGAAGCAACACTGCCCCAAAAGGATGAAATGTGAGTACTTAACGGAAAGTTAATATTTTTTAAGTGGTTATAATAAGTGTAGGGTATATCTTTCGTCACCTCCCCGTGTTATCACACAAAAGCTCATTATTAGTTGTCCTTACCAAAAATCGTCGAGATAGGGTCCCGGGTCGACAAACGTTCAAGTAACTACCTATTATATTATTTTAATTTTGTGTTCATACAAATATCATTATTTTTTAGAAAACCCGTCTTGAAGTATAAAAAATAGGTAGGTTATCAAAATTAACGAGATGCACTATATATTATAGGTGAGGTGCAGGAATAGAATTTTTATTTTTACTAATAGTACCTTCTGAGGTCTTTAGCATCTGTGGCCATTGAATGTACATTATACATTTCAGATAGGTACAATTAAAAAAATTTCATAAATAGGTAGGTACTTAATTAATGATCATAAAAAATTATTTGCTTTAAATAAATAACTATATGATTTTTGGGACAAAATCGCAATTTTTTTTAGGTCCTCCCCAGAAAAAATGTAGCTACTTCGGTCGTATCACGTGCTCGATCGTAAAACTCAGGTATACTTTTAAAGGTCTCTGCATGTATTGTTTGCAAACGATAACTGTATATTTATGGGGAGGTTTATTGTACCTATAATTTATGATTACGAGATGAGAGATTATTTTTCAAAGGTCGCCGCTACAATATAAGAACACCTACTGTTCGTCTAAACGTCTTTAAATATCTATAGGCTTGATTTTTTTTTTCTTGTGATTCGCGGTGTTTCAATATTATGTAGTTCGTCATTATGTATATAACGTCGTTTGTACCTCTGGACGCTATAATGCCTAGGTACTTTATTCTTCTCGGACGATGACGAGAGATCGGTTCCTATTGCAATATTCCACCTGGTGCACTATCTATATAGATACCCTCGCGGCTCCGTTGGGGGTTTTGTGGGTGTACTATATTTATATATATTACAGGGAAACCATATAATAGTATAAAAAGGAGTCGTAAATTTTGGGCACAGGTTGGTGTACACATCACACACATGAATATTATATATATTTATACAGGTATATATGGATACGCGCAATGACTTGCAGGGACCGTGGCGGCGGCTTCGCGTTATTAATGATGACCGCGACCACGTTTAACACTTTTTCCCCGTAAACACGCACGTTTTTCGGCGCCTCCTTTTGATCTCTTATTTTCGTCCCCTCCCCCGTGTGAGAAATACAAAACGCGTTCTTCTTCGGGACTACAATTATATAATAGTCTTTATACAACAACACACGTTCGCCGATGTATACCTAGCTATACGATACGTCTAATACTTATTATAATAATATTTTACTATACATATTCGGGTGTTCGTACGTGTAGTATTGGTAGGTACCTATAGTGCATTATAGCTTTGTAGTATATAGTATATATTTTCATGTATGAGATTTTGTAGTGGGACCTGTTGATGGGTGAGCCGGTGTTTTGCAGCCGGCAGCGTGTTTCGGCGGGTCGGCCGCCAGCTATACCGCGGGGGAAGACTGCCGTGCAGTCGGCAGCAACAGAGCGGCGTCGCGGGCAGAGCAGGGCGCGCGCGAGGGGCGAAACGCCGCCACCGCTGCCGCCGCCGCTTTCGACGACGCGTGTGCGGCTAGCCGGGGGTAAAGCGCATCTCTCTCCTTGTCACTGATAAATGAAACGGGCACGCCACAATATATATATATATGGAATACGTATACACCACTCTAGTACACGTATATATATATTATATATAATGCTAGTATATAAACACGATGAAGCTTGATTATTGCTCCTTTCCGGGTGCCTAAATCAACAAGTGAGCGCTGAACTTGTATATAATATAGATATATGTATCGTTTTTTTGGTTCGATTCATATTCATATATACCCTTGCAATTGGTATTTTTACTGTTTTGTTTTTTAAAAATGTTTTGACGCTGGAGGACGAGATTGGGTGTGGCGAGAATGTGACACGAAATTCCATCGAAGGCCAAAGGTTGAAAAGAATGAAAGAAAAGAGTAGGTAGCAACACGTCCAAAAAAAACTAACGTGAAAAAGGTGTGCGTGCGTAGAGTGTTTAGAACGGCGAATTGGACGTGAAACACGTGTGCCATTTATCAGCCATTTGACGTTGTCGTCGTCGCCGATGTCACCCTTCTTTTAGGTATATCTGCGTATACCTATACAATAGGTATACGTTTTTTTATGTCGAAAAACTGTTCGCCAAACATTGACTCTGCGAAGATTTATGGAACTATGAAAGTTTATTTGAATGCCGTCGCGCTCACGTTCACGCGTGACGATTGCGTATACGAAATTCGTAAATACCGCTGAAGCGCACTCTATGGTCCCCCCTCCCACTGCCAATGCATTACATGGTATTTAAGTACATGATGACGTGATATTAGGTATTTGTATATAAAATAAACATATTATTATCTATATTACTTTTATTATGATGTAGGCTACCTTGCGGACGTATTTCTGGAAAATATTGGTTTTTCAAATAGTAATTAATCGCTGGTGCGTATAAAATTAGAAAATCCGTTATGAAATGTCAAGGTCCGACGTCGGTGGTTGTCTGTATATGTTATCTGGTCGTTTTTAATTTTTGTCTTTCGACTCGAGTGCGATTTTGTTGTTTTTCGTTTTATAATAGGTACATCCCGATAAAATATTACAGTGTCCGCCGTTGTGACGACTTGCCACGGAAATTACATCATTTCACGTTACATTTATATTTAATCTCGAGTGTGTAGATAGGTTATTGGACGTATTCCAAAATTGTTTTAATCGTTGGGAATAAAGAAAATGTTACATACAGAAATGCACAAAAAAAATGTATGGCCTGCACACAGACCAAAATTGTAATTTGTAGTTACTCTAATAGAACAATTTATAGGTTGTAGTACCTATATAATATTTTTGGGTCAGAAAATCATCTCGAAAATTGTAAATGTTGCCTTTCAAGTTTCAACTATAATAATATGACGTGTAGACTGTAGGTATAACGTACAAACTATGTCAGAAGAAAAATTGCCTGTAATATTAATATAGTATAGGTATAGTATGAATGGTGAATGGTGATTAATGATTATCTTTAAACTTCATTTGATCAATATTTAATTTATAATTTATACCTGCAAATATATTAAGTACAATTCGATCTACAAGTTTTAGTCGTAAATTCCGTAAATAAACGTAAACAGTCGTGGTTCGGTGGTAATCGAGTTTGTATTAGTAAACATTGAATGTATATTGTGCGTTTTTGAATTTAGATTATTTTTGGTTCACAGCACATTTTATTCTTACCTGTACCCTTGGTTTTGTTTGCTGCACTTATCTGTCGCTTATTATAAAATTATATGTTTACAGTCTACGCACCCTAAGCAGATAATCTATTATTTTGGAAATTTAATTTCGTTATATTATTATATTGACATTTGACATATTTTAATACATCATTAAAAATTATTTAATTAAACCCTCATAATCTGAAAATATTTTATATTTATAGGTATTCTATATATACTTGTGTTAATGATAATTTACCGTTTGCAATTTGAAATATCTTGATAAATAAACTTCACACCAATATGTAGATTTTCTATTTTAATTTCCACAATCCCCATACCTACTTACGTCCAATTATAATATTTTATTGGTCTATATCAAAATTTAATATGATAATTAAATTAATAATTATGGTTAAATTTGTTCTTCCGTAGTAAGTATTTAACCATACTTTACATTTTTCATCTATATAAAACAACTAAATGATATCGGTATTTAATATTAAAAAAAATTATTACAATTTTTTTCAAAATTAATTTTAACTGATTTAAAAATTATGTTTATCTGTGATAATGTGGACTTTATACAGTATTCACTAAACGAGTTAATCATTGCACGATATTTTCGGTTGTCAGTTGAATATTTTTAAAAGACTGTGGTGAAGATATTTTTATACGAATAATAATAACTCGTAATAAAATGTGATTTATTTAATAATTACGTCATTTATATAATATATAGAGCGACGTGTACATTTTAATAACACTGGATATACAACACGATAAATAATAATCATGACACAAGGCCGGCTGAAACTTGTGCGAAATCGTCGATGTATACAAAATTTATTTGGTACGAAAATCGGCAAACGACTTCGTTTGATTTCCAACTTTACTCTTAGTCGCCTTGATGAATATGGCCGTCTAGGATACATATCAAATATATATTAAACGTTATGGAAAAAACTCAAGTAATACCTAAAGTGTCTATAATTTAGAAACGGTGGTGTAAATTAACGGAACGCTTTAATACATATACAGTGATAGGGTACCTATACACTGCGTGTACTTATTTTTAACGACTTTATTATTATGCGACGATAGTGACGGGGAGAGAGAACGCGCTTACCTGTGTATTATTATTATTTATTATACATAATAATAATATAATGGGTATGGATTAAGCGTTATAATAAAATAATAGACCTCGGCGGTGTAGGTATTTATAGTGGGGACTCGGTGATAAGGAGGACATACGTGTATATATAGGTACTATATATTGTTTTGTCGTCTGTACAGTATTCGCTGCTGTCGCGGCCAAGGGTTGTAACTGCGCTAGTGTGTATTATATATATATATAACACATGTGCCTGGAGACGATGTTTTCCCGTATGACAGTTTAGACAAAAAAGGAACGCGACGTTGATTGACACCGATTTATATATAATACGAAAGCGCCGTCAGAGACACACACTCGTACCTATATATATTATGTTCGTCTCTCTCCAACACACTAACCACCGCTATAGTTTTATCTCTCACCTTTTGTGCGTGAGAGTGCGCGTGCGCCGGCCTCACTGCGTTTGATTGATGCGTTACCTTACCTTGTACGTACACACACACATGCACACAGATTAGATAGGAGAGACCGCCGCCGAGCATTATTATTATTATTATATTATTATTATTGTGTGTGTCACACGGACGTCTCTTTTAGACGTAATGATTTTGACATGTCTACCGACGACGGAGGGGACACGTTTACTGCACACAAGCACATATTATAGTATGCCTGCCTACCTATATCTACTTCATATTGTACGTGAAGAGAGAGCGGACAGGCGGTCGATCAAAACTCGATTACACTCGTGGCAGCGCGTATCCTTAAATACGAGTGTACCCATACATATATTATATATATACGTTGCACACGGGGAGAACTGAGAATTAAACGGTTTTATTTTTTCGTTTATATTTCTCTTGCGCTATTCGTTTTTTGTTTTTAGAAAGAAATTGCGTTTGCACCAGGATCACATTTTACACCGGTCACAATAATCATTAAAAAAATTAGAAAATGTACGTTTGACGTATACGTTTGCGCAGCACAGTCGTCAGGCGTGTTCGGTCGACATGCACTATGCCACCGATGCCAGTTTTGTATAATATGTAATATATTAATAATAATTATTATATCATATCGATTGCATTGCATTATACATACACACATGGTTATTCGTTTTGTGCCACGGTGTCTGATAAAAGTATTTAATCGATTTGACTACCACAATAGTATAACTCATATGAAAAAAGAAAAGATTAGTTTATTTAAAATCGATGGATTATGATATTAAGTTAAATTTCTATATCTTTGCCGTTTTCGATGCAGACGATAACACAACAATTTATCCTCATAAGCAAAGTTGATTTTTTTTATAATTGGCTTCCTATTTCCCGCGCGAAACGGCGGCTCCGATGAGCTCGAATGCTCGATCATATCGCCTGAACTATATTATAATATTATGATATATAGCGAAAACTGAAGGGAAATGGATCTCAAATTCAATACAACAGTAGTTCCGCGATAACGGGATACCGATAAATATAGGCACATCACGTGTAAGGAATATCGATTCACGTTATTAATTATTACGATAGGTACAATAATATTATGTGTTGTTTGTATTATAAAATAGGTACGTGTCTCGTGACAGACTTGTGTTGTACACTTGTACCTGTCTACTTCTGAAATATATTATATATTATATAGTAGTACTGTGCCGGACACATCATGAGGCGACACGCCGGCCGTCGAATAGTTATTGTAGACATTTTATGCTACATTATTGTAATCATATCTGCACATTTTACACATCAATCATTTTAGAGTTGTGTATCCGGCGCGCGCGCTGTAGTAATGTATATTTTGTGTGCGTCTATACTATATATTATACCGTGATATATTATTATTGTAATGCCACCGCGACTACATACGACCACATCTGTTGAATATTTACACTTTTGACACACATATTTTTTGTCACGCAATCGAAAATCGAAACGTTATAAAATAAAAATAAAATTAATAATTATTGTAACGTATAGGCACACGAAATTTGTTCCGTTTCGTGTCTGACAAATTTCTATATCAATCTAATTCTGATATAATTATATATATATTATATTATATAAGGTTGTAATATAGTACCTATATATTATATTTAGCGTGAAGACAATATACTTAAGACGGTGTATTTAATCATGACGGGGAGGACGGTGTGTTAAGTGGTTGGTTTGAGGGGGGGGGGGTGCGACGGTAGATTCCTCTGGGATTTTTGGTCGGACTCCTCCGGCGCTCCGCCAGCGTTCCATTCACACAACTACGGTCCGCGTATTCTACTATTATTATACACGTATACACGCCGCGTACATATTTTACACACACACACTTACACCGGCTCGCGCAACAATATCCTCCACCGATGCTACCACCGCCCTCTACTCGGGGGCATATTCACGTGGCTGCGTGTTCCATTCAAAATTTACTCCTCCCTCGGCGGTCGTGCAACAAGCGCGCGAAACTCGGTCAAGAGTTATTTCGATAAAAAAAAAATAAAAACAACAATGAAATAATATTGATAATCATCTCGCTTGAGTGATATGATAACAAACAATAAGTATAATAATCCCGAAGTCAGAACAAACAATGTAATTGTTATTTTAATTATTTTTTTTACATATTCCTATCGATCCCTCCCCTAAACGCGTGTGTATTTACTAGTCAGTGACTTATATATATATATATTATATAATTTAATACTGTACCAATTCCTATTTCTTATACGTATTAACACGTTTATATAACTTTCCGAAAACGTGACAACGATATCACAGTCATAATATAATATTATAATATGCATAATCGATGGCCTAATTTCTCGAGGACCGGTTTTGAAAGAAAAAAAACCAAATAATAATGAACACATAACACCGCTACGCCGGGAGAAATATAAACAAATATAAAAGTATCGGCACAGGAAGACGCGCTTATAATATTATTATAATATTTTATACGCGTACGTTTTACCGATTATAATATACTTTATTACTAATTTTCGGGCGGCCGCGCCGCAGTCACTCCGCGTCAATCACGTTTTTTCTTTGTTATTTATTTTGTTTCGTAGAAATGAAATAACAGCCTCGGGATTCAAGTTTTTACGCATTACACACACTTTTTAATATATCGCATCATATTTATTCATATTATTCCGGTGAGCCGATGTGTTACATACCTACGCGACGTGTGTATATTATTTATTATTATTATGGTACGAGCATAATATACCTATATGGTATATAGGTACCTATACGGCCATATATACTAATACGTATCTATGTAATGTACTGATATGCACCTATATATTATATATATATATATACAGATATTATATGTGTATATATATAATATACAGTCGACCAAACGAAAACTATTATCACTGGCTTTCGGAAACCGTTCGGAAGACACGTTTTTCTCCCTTTCTACATTTCGTCGTCGCCTACTCCTGGTATTTGCTCACATCAATTCTCGGGTGACTTCTATAAATCATTCGTCGCACACTCGCACACATAAAAAGACACTCGCGCACCGCTGCAAAGGACGACGAAAAAATATGGGCCTTTCGCGGCGCGTATTTTTCCCTCCGTTTCCTCGTGCACCGCGCGCCCACACCACAGCCGTCGCTTTGTTTATTTTATCATCAACACAAATATTGCGAATACGTCCTCCGTACGTCTCTCCGACCTCCATCATTTATACAGGTGTCAAAATAAGAAGTAGAATGGGAAGAAAAAGGAAATAATATATAACTTAGGTGTACAATGTCACGCGCGTCGCACACACACACACACACACACACACACACACACACACATACGACAGTTATTTTTTCAGCTGAACGTGCGTGCGCTGCCCCCGACGACATAATATAGTCAAACTGGCTACAAGTTTTTTAGTATACGTATATTGTCGTGAACGTTTACGCACCCGAAATATTCTCTAAAAACGATTAAACGATTGTAACAATTATTTAGGTTCATGGAATCTAATAACGTCTTTGAGTTCTTCCAAACTGTTTCTAAAAATATTACGTAACTCACCTATAATTTTTTTTTTTGTACTATTTTAGTATTTTCGTTCGTAGTATCGCGTAATGCTATACAATTATGTATAAATTAGTACCGACTACCGGCGTATAATATTATTATAATATATACACACACGCAACTTGTACATAGATATTTAGATATATTGTAATACGGGTACGCGTGTACCGGTGGCCGCGGTTCCTCTCCATTTGTGGCGTTGCGGTGTGCGGGGAGCAGTTGTCGCGGTAAATGTAAATAATCCGTTCAAATTAACAGTAGATTGAATTAATTAGAGAAACAAGTTTTCTCTTTTCGTTTCATTTTATTATAAGCAATATATAAGCGCGATGCCGTAAGTCAATGGGCCAGTGGGCAAACGTTTTAATTGGGCTCCCGCTATAGATGAAATATGAACTGAGATTTCGATCGAAGGGTCAGATTTTATAGAATTCTTTAAGCAGCGATTCCAAAAATCTTATAATACTCATTGTTATCGTCGCCGGTAGTTGGCTGATCCGAAAACAACGTGTCGTTAAATTTTCTACGCCACTTTTTCAGTTATTTTTATTTTAGATACATGGTTACAGGAAACAGACGAATTGTAAAACCAATATTATATCATACACACTGACATAGAGCCGTGGTATCAATTTCGAATAGGTAATGCAAAAAAAACACTTTCGCGCCCGTATTCGGTTAGTACCTATTGGTTTACTGCTATAGCTGCTATATACTATCATCATGGCACATAGATCAATTTATTAGCCTGAAATATATCTGTATTCTGTAGTACAATGATGTATAATATATATGACGTGTTCCCTTCACGCGCAGGTGTCTCGTCATCGTGCAATTACAATTGTGTAATAATAATTATTATATTTGTCCCGGCCGCAGCCGCCACCGTCAGACTTGTTTGCTTAACGAAATAGTAATCATAAAAAAAAAAAAAAAAAACGTTTCACGTTAACTCCCCACTGTAACATAATAATAATACGTATCTTGTATGCACATATGATATAATATACCTACCTACCGAGAAACGGGACTTTGTAGGAAAAAAACCGCTGTCAATCCGAAACTAATACAATATATTATATATATAATATATGATAGTTATACCGGTAATGAAAACGTCGGGGCGCGGGGTGCAGGGGTTGATTTAGGCTTTTAAAATACGTGTCGTGAGCACCGCATTGAACGCAGTGTCTCCGATGGGAGACAGATGTTATCCGGACGGATGGGCACACACACTGCAACATGGCTATTATATATATATTTATCATTTATGATATCCTAGTAGATCGCACCAGATCTCTATTTTCGTTGTCATTAGACAATGGGTCCTACTCGTCAGACGTCCCGAGGACCGTTTTTTTCTCCATATACGCTTTACGCACTATATGGGGGTTTGTGTGTGTGTTCGTGATTTTTTTGTCAATCTCATAAGGCCTCTACGTGTGGTCGCAGTTGTGTCACATGTTTATTTCGACGTTCGATTACATCGATGCCTCTCAGAAATAACAGTTTTCGTCGCAATTTTGTGTATACCCACCTAACAATGTCTATTATATTTCATAACACATAACATTTAATAATGTACATAATACATATTGTGTTTTAACTTTTAAGACATAATATGCCTGAATACGTATTATAATATTATTATTATATTTTTGGCGCTCCTCTCTCCGTTTTACTTTGAAAACGTTGCCGATGTGTAATAAATTCGTTTTAAAATGGCTTACAAATAACTCGACTTATGTTAATTTAACGATGGCAATATAAATCATACATGCGCCGTGTATATATCGACTGCACGGTCGTTGCTTGTTATCTAGCTCGATAAAACACACACGCACACACACAGACTCACATAATATAATATAATCTGTTAAACACATAATACTATAATAGCCATGTATGTGATTTTTAAATAACCCTCGCTCTTACGTTCGAGCTTCTCGTATACCTACAGTGAATGTGTATTACGAAAATAATATAGTCTCCCGAAGATGGTCTGTACCGCGATCGGACGATAGTAGAACGACGACGATATGATAGTAATAAGCTGAATATAATGGGATTTTAAGGAAATAACAATAATAAAATATTATTACTGTATAATTAAATGGCGACCCCTCGGCGTGGGGACGCTCTATATATTGGAGACCTAGGGCGTGCGGCGGCAACAAGAATGGGATATTTTCATTAATATTTTTACGAGACCTCGTTCTACACGTGTACACGGGCATTACTATTATTATATTATTTCCAGGCTGCACCGTTGCCACCGTAACCTATATAATAATAATACTATACTATATATATATATATAATATATATAATAATGATAATAATAATATACTGTAGTGTATATAATATGTATGTATGTAGGCGCACACTGTATATATATAGGTATTTAGACGTGTACTCAAGTAGAACCAGTGTATGAGCATATTATAACATAATATATTTTTTCCGATCGTTTTCCGAAATCGACGTTGATGATACATTATTTCGATATAATATAATAGGTACTTACACCCAAACATATAATGTATAATACGTGTAGTCGGGGACGTCGTTATTATTTTGGAGGTGTGTGTTGTGTAGTTTATTGTCTCCGGCCAGTTTTTGCCGCCAGAAGAAAACGGAAAAAAAACGAATTTCAACCCGATGTTTACTGGCCCGATTTTTATTGCTTTAAATAATAGACTGTGGCGCCCGCGCGAGACCGCCGTCGCCGTAATTGTAATTTCGTCTATACGCGTACTTACCTCGATACTAGTTATACTACGTCTTAAAGGTAGGTATTATATTTACCTACCTATAATAATAATAATAATATGATGACGATGGCGACGGCCACGATAATAATATGACCTTTCTCGTCGCGAGACATTCGGTCCGATATGACTACGCGTTTATAATAATTAAAGGTGGGTTACTCGACGCCGTCTAGTTTTCTTTACCTTCACCGTATTGGGATTACGGGCCGGTATTGTTGTAAGAATTTCGCAGGATTTAGTTAATTTTTTTCGAATAATTTACCCGATTATTGTGTAATTTATTATTTTCGACGGCAATGGACCACGGCGGCAGGAGACCATATAATATCTGTACGGAGAGCGCCCACATGACACTCACACACGTAAATCTGGTTTTGATATGTGATTTTTTTTTTTAACTTAATTTATTTGTATGTTTATACATCGAGTGGTAATATACGGGGCGTGTCGTCGAAATCCCATTTAAATAGGTGTTTGTCACTCGCGCACACTCTGTATAAACGTGATACAGGTGTTTTACATTTTTCTGTATTTGTCTCTGAGCGCGTTGTGTAATTCAGTCGCGCTGTATATACGTGCTACTTCGGAATTATAATACCATACATTAGAATATTATTGCTGCGCCAGTAGTATGAAATATTATAAATCATTTTAATATATGGTGTAAATAGTGGTTTGACGTCGCAGACTTTTCCAATAAAACGCGATTTCAGTGTCCGTCGAATATTTTAATACCTATCAGTGATGTTACGTGTGGAATAGGTATAGGTATAGTTATGTACATTGCTCGGACCTACATAATTTTATTTATCGGCGCAATAGTTTGCACAATTATTATTATTATACCACCCGTGTGTGGGTTACGTGTATTTACGCGTACACCTGTCTAAGTCGTCATACGGTGCCTTGTCTCTTACCTCTCTTGTCACCGCGTCTATAATATTATTATTATTATTTCGGTAAGCCGTCGGAGTGGTTTTTATTATCATTATTATATTATTGTGTTTGTTCGTAGACTCGAAAACAATATGTAGGTAATAATAATAATAATGTGATGTCGTGCTATGGTTTAATTTATGTGCGCTTATACGACGACTCCCGGACTCTCCTAGAGGTCGACGTTTGTTTTACACACGCACGCACGCGTGTAAATAATATTTCTATGGAATTGGACCTACTGCAGGTTTTTTTTCGTATGCGCAGACCGTCACGTCGTCTCTACAGCAGGTTTGTTTTCGTCAGTTTCGTCATTTAAATAAATAATATTATTGTTTCGTGTCCGAAGAGAGTCGCGCGCGCCGGTGGAACACGATATCCGCCGCCGCCTCCGCCTCGAAGGGGATTGACGTACAGAACAATGGAGACCGATAAGACACAAGTGCAACGTCTACGTATACGCGTTTGTGTGTTACGTCGTCGTTTCCCCAGCAGAGATTTCGAGAATCTGTCAAAAAAATCTCTGCCGAGGCACCGAAACTGGTTTCGTTTTGCGCCTCCGTCGAACGCTCCCCGACGAATATGTTAATTTTTTTTCGGGAAAACACGTCCTTCGTCGCTGTGTCGACAACGTATGCCTTTTCTATATCGTCGCGTACACACAATACAATAATACTATGCTATATCTTCGTACGCCGCAGAGTCGAAAACCAACGGACTTGTAAAAGCGCTTTTTATTAGGGGTCTGCCGGGCGACTGGTCGCATTGCACGGTTGCGTCAAAAACCCCCGTAAATTGACAATATAATAATATGATAACGCGAGTGACCGTGTAATTTATATTTCATTTTACCCGTACGCGTAATGGTCTTCATCATCTCATCTTGATCGGTCGCGCTCACTGTTTTATGTTTCACTGCTTTATTATTATTCGTCATAAACGCGCGACGCCGAGTAATTATATACCATATCGACCACCGGACGTTCAATGATCGAAAAAAATATCGATATATATATGTATGTGTGTGTTTTTCAAACCATGCTTTGGTGGTCCACAAAATTGTGGTATAAAGGTATATATATATATTTACACTGAAAACGTATATTGTATGCATCGTTGGGGCGGGTGAGGTAGAAACGAGGTAGTGGTTCGGAGATTTATTTTTTTCGACGGTTGGTCCTCTGTTTTTTATCAACTAATAAAGTATTGTGTATACACCAACTATTATCTGTGGTGAATGGGTTCGTCAGCGTGGGTGCAGTCAGTTTGTAGCGTGTTTTATTACCATCGGACCGATGTGAACACATGCGCCTATATACTATATTATATGATATAACATTATTACGCGCCCTACACTATATGGTCGAACAATCGGTAAACGAAAAAGAATCCGTATATATATATATATATATATATATATAAACCGCGGAGAGAGTTGTAAAAATAAATAAAAATACGAATCGTCTTAAAAAGTCGATGCGGAAACTCGTTGGAAATAATACGGGCGCGGAGGGGAGATCGAAGAACGCGTCAGTCGCCACCGCCGCCGCACGTACAGGAAATGTATATACCTGTCTATATATACAATATACATATATATAGTAATAAAAACGAACGTAACGCGTTTTTATATTTCTCCCAGCCTTTGCGGGGGTAAAGGATATATATTCGCAGCCTCCGACCGTCGTTTTCGTCTAGTTGCCGGTATGGCGGAAAAGGAAAAAGGAGGTATGCCCTGAGGACCTGGCGCGCGGGGCCCACATAAACAGACATTTCGCACGGCTACTGCCAAGTGATAGACATGGATGGATGCCCCTCAAGAGAAATAAATAACAACGGGGCCGACACACTCACACTCGCGCGTGCGATTTTCAATCTAATTCCGTTCGATCGCACTCCGTGGCGGGGCACACTTCGCCCGGTTCTCGTCCGTCCGTCCGTCCGTCATCCCCCGGCACCGCCGCTGCCGCTCGCTTTCGTCCCTCTGACCTTTTTCCCGCCGCGCCCGGCCGACCCTTGACCGATCGCCGTACCTACATAACGAAATCACCTGCAGCAGAAGCTAAAAAATAGTATACACACACACACCTAAATATACTGGTTGTACCGTGACCGTCGTCGCCACCCCTGGAAAGTTTTATCTGGCTTCGGTGCCGGGTTTCGTTGGTTTCGTCTTTTTTCTTTTTGGCCTTGTAATTACCTACTCCGGAGACGGGCGGATATACCTAATATGATTTTATCATGTCGGTTTCCTCTTTCTCAACGGTGATGGATCGTATCGTAAGTCTGTGTGAGTGTGTGTACGGTGTAATTCTTATGGGTTTTTGTCGATTACATATTATATTTATTTACCTGTTGCGGTCAAGAGAGCGAAAACCTGTTTTCACGTGTTTGTGTGTATCGTCGTTGTCGTCCGGAGTGACGTGCTTCCCCAACCGAGTGACGAGACAGTGCTCGGCAAGGCAAGGCTAATTTAATATTATATCATAGTATACCTACCCACCATTTTATATATGCGTAATATGTATAATGATTTTTTTTCGGTTTTGAAATTAAATCCGTTACGAACGTTTCATGTGGAAAGCCTGACGTCGCCTGTCACTCCTTGTCACGTCCGCCGATGTACGTAAAACTCATACATGTATATACGAGTCCTACGAAATTTTAATTCGGGATTGGGTTACTTTATTACTGCCGCCGCACCACAGTTCGCTTGTCGCGTACGATTTTAGTGTCGGCTGAGTGATTTTATATATACGCACGTCGTGTTTGTTTGTTTGGGCGTTTTCGTTATCGTGTCCACTGTTATATTATAGGTATATCGCAAGTATAGTATTGTATTAAATGTGAAATTGTATTTGGCTTGATGCGCACCGGACGTCGATGCCAAAAAAAAAAAAAATGAGAAAAGACTACATTGATTGTTGTGCATTTTTTGACCGCGTCTAATCCGAATCATTTTCGGATCCCGTCGCCGTCTTCGATTTACCTACAGCGTTGACGTTCCGGCAGGGTGTCGTCCGTGTCTGTGCGGTGTATGGCGGGTGGGTCGTTGCGTCATATTATCCCCAAAACGATTATAAAATATAATAATATTATATCGATACACAGCTCTCGTCTCGCCCACACTATGGTATAATATGTACACCGAAATGTAAATAATGATTTACGATGCGGGGACAGTAGCAGGCTGAAATGTCGAAAACCCCGTGAGGAGGACCTTCGGATTCCAGCGAACGCTGCGGGAATTCTTGGTTGCGCGTTCGTGTGTCCGGAATGGTCGTCACGGATTACGCAATTATTCATCGTGACGGATTCACTTCGGTCCGTTGTTGTTCGCGTCCGACGCCGTACACAGCATATTATATCGCGCGCAGTACATATTATACTGTATAATTTATAGGAGACTGAGATCTTATTCCTCTCTTTCTCGAAACAGTTTTAAATTTAGACACTCCGGACCGCCGCGACGCGTCGATCGGCCAAAAGTCAAAACGACTCGGCGTCTCGCGCGCACGCACGCGATATTATAATTTATTATTATTATTGCGCGACGAGATTTGAGGTCTGCGGTGGACGCGTTGACGGACGCGATCCATTGGTCCGCCTAGATACGGCCGGCGCTGTGGTCGTTAAACTATGGTGTGCGCGAAAAGAGATTGGCGCTCGTCGTCACGACCGGTGGCCAAAAAAGGGTCACCGAGATTGCGATATTATTATTATATTAAAAATGTCATCGTGGGACGAGTGAAAATCGCGTTGAATAATGATATTATAATAATCGAGGACGTGTTATGTAGGTATATGATAATAATATATTTTAATATAATATCGTAAAACCGACGTTGTGTGTACATTATAATTTACAACTGCACCGCTCGAGCGGCGGTGACGAATTTGAATACCGCGCGGGTGACGTGGCGGTGAAGGAGTGGTGTAATGCCACGGGTCGGGGATTTGTCTTCGGGTGGGGAGGGGGGGAGTGTGGAGGGACATGTGCAGCGCGAGACTTGACACATTGATGCATGGCGCTGCCGCCGCCGTCGCCGCTCGTGAAGGAAAGGACGACGACGCTGAAGAGTTTATCTGTAGTACGAGCGACTGATGGATTTATTGGTCCGGCCTCTGGCGCGTCTTTTTATACGACAAACACACACACACGCTAAAAGCGAACAGAGGCGCATCTACACCGGACGTGTTTCGAATGCACAACGATGCGATATTACGGTCGCGTGCGTGTATAATATAATACCTCCTAATAATATTATTATATTTGATACGATATCGCCGTCTGCAAAATATAATATCTCGCGCGTTTCCTATAGGTACACATTTGTGTAATATTATGTTACACGTCGCCGTCATCGTCGTCGTCAAGTGTCTCGATAGTGATGTAATATAAGAGTATTGATAGATTTTCTTATATATGCATACGCCAGCTCGCCTACAAATCTTACCTACACCTCTACACTTATATATATGCATCGCGTTTGTTGGAGTCGTCGTCGGCGCCGCCGCCTATTTCGATCGGCCGGTTTTTTTTTCTGTCGGGAGACTTTCCGCTATACGCGGTCGCCGCGATTTGCATAATATCTCTGTGTATCGCCCCGAAGACTGTTTCGTCACAGAAACTACGCCACCTCTGTCATCTACGAAATCTCGTATGAATACCTGCGCGCAGTGGGTGAAGGAGGATAACGCGTCCCCCTCGCCATCCACCACAACCACCTCCGCCGAAGCAGCCGCGCGAGTTCGCGGAGGGCGTTTTCGAAACGGTCCCGATCGTTTTCACGGTTCATAAATCTCTATTAGGCCGAGGGCTGTCTACGAGAACGAGTTGTCGTAGTCTAATTGTGCGAGTGCTGCACGAGAGAACCAGTTGTTAAATACTTCTAAACTGCTTTTTGACGTGAGCTTGACGAGCGCAGAACAGGTATTATAATATTATAATATGTACACATTATCACGGCGGCGCGGTACTATTACCTAAATTATATAGGTATAATACTTGTGTATAGTGCGCGGGGCTACTATAGTAGTCGTAGTCGTCGTCGTGACGGCGGGCACCGGTTGACAGATTGTCGACCATTGTGCACGAGTTTTTCTTTCTCCGCATCGTACACACACGCTGCACAATATGTTTAATAATAATAATAATAATAATAGTATAATGTACGACGATGACGATATTAATAATAATAAAAATAATAATGTGTACGCGCTGCGACTAATTTTCTGCCTGGTGTAATTTGAATGAGCCCGAACGGCGGGAACTTCCTCCCCGCGAGCAATCGTAATCAGCCCTTTTTATTATTATTATTATTATTATTATTATTTCGGTCCACTTGGCTGTTTGTCTTCTACGAACAAACGTCGGTGCGAAATCATTTTTTCCCGCTCTCGACGGACCGTCGTTTTCTCATCGAAACGTTTCGCAACTTCACTACTACAATTATAGGTACATATATATAATAATATATAGGTGTGTGCATATTATACGGTTTAGACGACGACATTGGTCGCATATATACGTTCGAGAGAGGAGTCGTCGTCGGAGAGTCGCCGCACATTGCGTGTGAGGCATTAATCCCGGTCCCATTTCTTTAATAACGCAATAAATCATCACCGCTCCTCCGTCCGTCTATCTCCCGGTCTCAGCCTGTGCAGGTGGCGATGACGGCGGTGGTCCCTGGATTTAAATTTAATATTAACAAGAGAGCTGGACCGCATGTACGCGCTTTGGATTTTATTTTTGGAGTTTTTATTACCCGACGAGATAATATTATTATGTTGTTGCTTTCCTCGCTGCCGCCGCCGTCGCGCCGGTAACGCGGTACTACTATGTGTTCGCCCGAAACCGCTAAAACCACACCGATGAACGTCAGCCGATGGCGAAATTAAAATTACATTTTTGGCCGTACGTCAAAGCAGTCGCGTCGTCGGCTTTTTGATTTGCATAAATATTCGTTACACACGTTGCACGCACGCGAACTATTCAACCGGCCCAAAACAATATAACGCGCGACAGGAACAGCAGCATCGGCAGCGTTAATCAATCATCGTGTGAAAATATGAAACTAAATAAATAGCAAAAAAAAACTTTGCACGTCACGTTGCAAAGTCGTTTCGTCGGATTTTATGGTCCAGTGACTTGCGTCCCGTGTTGTATACACAACATCGTCCGATACTGCACGACCTGCTGGTCGCACGATTGCGGCAGATCACGATTGGCAGCATCCAGTGAGTGTTCGATCGACGACTATTATACTCTATTACAATAATTTACGACGACGACAATGTCGTACGCGATTTCCCCACCACTGACAGTCGAACGACGTATCGACCTACAGTGACTACTGTGTTGAAAAAAGTTAGGCATTCATTGAGAATATATTGGAGAACGGCTGAGAATATATGCATATGAAAGTATTAAGGAAAAACTCAAATACCTACCCAATTACTCGCGGTGTAGAAATCGAAACCAGATAATCAGTATAATACGTCCGTTCCGCCTTGATATATTTTATGTTTATAAGTAGATACGTGTCGAGACGAGTGGTTTAATTTTGCGTTTCTTTTGAGAAGAACTGCTCGTCTGCGGCACGACAACCGACCGACTATGTTATATACGTCTTTAATAATAATATTATTCGTCGTCGTCGTCGCGCAGCCTCCGGGTGACTGGTATAGGGAAGTGGAAAAAATAACGTTGCCGCGGCGCATTAAACGTCATTATAATTTGGCAGGAGGACAAATCCGAAACCGGCGAGGAATGATACGAACGGTTTCTGACGTGCTCGGCGCGAAACGTGTTTGCAAATAAATTACCCCCCGGACATTTTACCGTGTACTCACTCACACACAAGCATACTAGTCCATATTGTATACGTGTAATGTGGTGCACTAGCCGGGGGTACCTCTTCGTCGTGTTTATGTGTAAGTACTTACATGTATAGGACGCGGTCGGGCAAGGTATTCTCTCGATAGGCCTCCGAGCGTATTCTTTGATCAACAACCCCTGAGTTCTCCAGGGCGGTGGGGGCGAAAACATCGTTACTGGATCTCGTTATAGGTCCGGGTAATTGATTTGAAGTCTTTGTGGAATCACGGCGGCGGGCGGGCCGGAGGGAGAGCGAAGCCCGCGGCCTAGGATTCGCCGCCACCGCTTTTCTACCGCCGCCAACCTCTTTTATGTCGCTGTTATTATTTTCGGTAAACGAAACAAAAGTTTAATAATTCCGGCGGCGCAACACGATAACGTCCCGGTGTATACATACACACACACATAATACATACATATATCTATATAAAATGTATCTCCTTCGGCAACGCAAAACGACGTCCCGCTCGCATACACGTACATTATATATATATTATACATGTACATATATATATATATATACATATATAAGAATATAATCGTATCTTCCTAAATGCGCGTGTTTACGATCGATGTAGGTACCAGCCATATCGTTGGCGCGTGGAAATCGGATTCGATATCTCCGTCTCAGGCTTCACATAATAATAATACATCGTTTTACGTATATTATTATTGCTACAACACAACGTGTCTATCGTCGCGTAATAGGTCTACGGATATTTAAACGAACGTCTCTCCGCGTACGTGCCCGTTATGGTTGTTTAAACTATATGGCGTTCGGGACGGTGAGACGAGCGCTCTCGACGAGCGTAGTGAAACGGTTTAATAATCGTTAAGGTTCAAATATAATGCGAAAGACTGCAGCAGGAGAAATAAATAGCGATCGCATGTTCTGCCGGGTAAAAAGGATCACGATGCGAAGGTGTAACCCGAAAAGTTATTAATGGCGTACGATACAAGCGCGCGCGCTCGGACGGCGCGTATTTACCGAGTGGTGGTGGTGGTAGTGGTCTACTCTGGGAATCGATTACCGCGTGGTAGCCGGGTATATGCGCTGCAGGACGTGACGGTGGATCGGTGATGGGTCGGTGGTGGAGGAGACATTGATGAGCCTGAGTCACTGGGTGATTGAAATACGGTCACGGTATGCATGTAACCGTGCTTCGAGAGGGGTGGGTGCTGAGGGGAGTGGAGTGATTGATGGGTGCCATTATCAGCTGACACGTTCCAGACATCATCGTGTCGGACAACTAATCCCGGGCCTGGTCCCTTTGTTGTGCGGACTCACAAGCGCTCAGGTTATACACTGACGCCCACGATTATTTATCATTGCTCTAGTTTTATATATATATATATAATACATATATGTGTTATACGTAATTAATGTCCGTAAACGGACGTAAACACACACGTCGGTAACCGATAAACCCCTTCGTCCACTCCTGCCGACCGTCCGCTCCCTATATAATAAGCGTTAATGTTTACCTACGTCGCGACCCACTGGAACGCGAGGCGGACGAAATAGGAAAATGCATGTACAATTTTATACACACATAATATTGCTGTACTATTACCTATTATAGTAATATATATTATACGAACACGAAAACACAATTTGTTTCCCTCTCCCCGTGTTAGGCTATAAACGTCGGTTGGTTGGCTCGCACCGTCGACGTGCATGTTTGCACGGTTACTCGAAAAAGTTATAACTTTTGACGATCCTTATATGGATATAATAAAAAGTTTTGTTACCAGGCGGTCGTAGTATTCGTTCACATTTTATTTTGAAGTATCGTCTTTTTTCTTTCTCGGTTGACGACGAATAATTTTGGAACGCGCGCTATAATAATGTTCGATTGCAGCTTTTCACCGTGAGCGACACACTTAAAGCGATTCGTTTAAAGCGTGCGCGGGTAGTAAATATTTAATAAATAAAACGTCTCGTCCGTCACGACGAAGCCCCCCCCCCCATCGTCGTGTTTCGTTACCACACCGCTCTTGCCCGCCGTAACCGGTTACACCTTCGCGGTCCGGTTTTGAAATACGATAGTGATTGATCCGTCGTATACGGTTTTTTTTCAACTCTTTCCACTCGTTGCAGTCGTTTGTCGTTTTATACGTTTTAACTCGAGACGGAAACTGTCAACTTTTTTTCTCATAATAATAATAATAAAACACAGAAACCGGTTGTATTAACCCGCGAAAACAACACGTACCTTACCTATACCTCTATAATACGCGCCGGGCGGACAAAGATTTTTTTTTTGCGGTTTTTGACGCACGTCCGGCTTATGTAGGTACGTGACGGCGTGCGTGCTCGGCCCCGAGATAATATTCATCCTGCGGCGGCAGGACGTCCAAGAGAAGCTTTTCGCGCGGCGGCGATAACGTTGACGTGCGGCGAACGCGTATAAATCATTTGGTCTGCCTCGGCACGTCCCGCGGCGGCACTGGGTTCTCGTGTGCAGCTATGTGAATGCTTTGTTTTCACCCCGTGAGCGCATTTCTTTACGGGGTTTTTTTTTCGTTCGTCCGGTCACCGGCCAGGAAGAGCTGTTTGGGGGGGGGGGCGGTAGCGGCGGCGGCGGCCTATGGGGATTTGCGCAAAGGACCAAAGTTTTATATACAGATACACACACACACGTTTATATTATATATACAGGCGGGCGAGTCCGTCCGTCCGTCGTCTGTCTTCTCCCTCTCGCCCACTTGACGGGTACCGACCGCTCCGACGTTGCGCAGTTCGTGTGTGACGGGCCCAATACATCACCGGTTGACACACGTCAACAATATATCACTCGGCCGACCGTACAAACGGGCGTCCTCGCTAACCCCGCCGCCACCGCCACTCTCTCGATTCCCATTTGCATGTAACCTCGGCGCCGTATATATACGGCGAAGAACTTTGCCGCGCCCCTGCCCGCAAGTCCGGCGGTGGCGTGGCAGTCGACGGACGACCGCCGCCTCGTTGCCAGATTTATGACTTCCGAGCTGCAGTAACGGTAAAAATTAGCCGGGGCCACGCAACGACGGTATATCGCACACATAATAATGATAATATGTCATGTATATATTATGATATGTGCATACAGGGTCGTCCAAATTTTGCGTCATAATAAATGACGAACGACCCCCCGTATATACGCGCGTATAATAATAATATAATACGCCCTCGTATATATCAGTATGTAAATGTATATAGGCATTATGGACTTTCGCGCGGCGTTCGCCGATAAATCGCTGTCGACCGACGGTCAAAATATTTTCGATTTTTGATTCGCGTCGTACCATATCCTGCTCCTCTACATGTACGCGCACTCGAATCAATTATAATAATGTATACATGCGCGACGATTTCCCACGAGGCCACTGCAGCCGCCATCGGAGCTGTCGTGTAAATCACGGACGCCGCCGATGGACACGGAGTCGGTGTCTCGTTACTCGGTGGTCGCGCATATAGGTACATGGTCATATACATATATTGTATAGTACGTATATACCTAAATTGAAATTTGATAGGTGGATTTATACAAATTTATATTCGCGCGCGGGGTTCGAAGAACGCACCCCGTGAAGATATTAGTATAATAGTCGACCGATTTCGTGTGCGTGCTTGCAGTGACGTTCACGCCGCGAGCTTTCGGCTGTGACGGGGGTGAGTGCGGGAATCGCGAGCACCGCGGGTCGAACGATATTGTACGATATTGTTGTATACACACACACACACATTACATATACATATATATTCACAAATCAAATCCGCTCGCCCTGCCAGCTCTGGTGAACTTTTGATAGATAACGCCTGGCCGGGGTCGCGCGCCTACATAATACGCGGGGGGCGCGGCGGAGTCTTTGATAACTTGTTTCGTTGCCAAAACGCCAAATTTGCTCACACATCGTATCCCCCCCCCCACCACGTCATCTGGCCCACTCGCCCGCCGGGAGAGCGCGGTAAACAACGCGTCCAAAATAAATATTAACGCCATAAATCTAGACGTGAGAGACGGACAGAGAGATACAGAGTTGGTGAGACGGCGAGAGATATAGAGCGTATATGTACTGCACGGTATATACGCGGAACGAGTGAGATATGACGCTGCGGTGTTCTGACGGGGATGAAAAACTCTTACCGTCACTCGCCGCCAGCCCGCCCGCCCGCTCGCGTCCAGAGATATTATTATTTCTGGGTTTGGGGTACCTATACATATAGTGTACACACACACACACACACACACACACACACACACACACACATATATATAATATACACTCGCACTCACTCACTGCACACTGAAGCACATTTACGCGGGTGCGCGTGCGCGAACGCACCCACACCACTCACGTGTATATATTTTATGTACACACACAATCGACAGCCCGAGGTGATTGAGGGGTGACGGCAGGGTGGATGGCGGAGAGAGTAGAGCTAGAGACGATTGACTGATGCCGTCCCGTTCGCCCGCGGTCCCTCGCCACCCATCACCCAATCGTCCAGACGGGGACGAGCGGGGAGCCCTTTGACTTATGGCCGTAAAACGTGCGTTCCCCGGGAAATACTGCTATACCGCCTCCACCGATACTCTATATACTACTACCACTATTACTACCGTTCCGTGATATTGGCTTAGTTTTCATTCCCACATGTTTCATAAAGTTCGCACTTTATCGACCGTGCAGCGCGAAACAATACGAAAAAACATAAATACGATTGTTATATATATGATAATTTATACGTATATGTGTATGTAAAAACTATCATAATATATATTTATATATAGGTACACGTTGGTACAGGCTACGGGTCGGTAGGTTTACTGCAGCCGTATAGCTGAATGATATGTATGGTACATATGATGTTACGATATGCATAAAGTTAGGTTAGCTACCTATATTGCCCTCGTAATATTTTCCATTTTCTAATTTCGTCGCGGGTAAATCCGTTTTTAATTCCATATTTTTTTAACTTATTATTTTTACACTCTAGATATTCCCGGAATATTACCGTAATATTCGAATATTATTTTGTAAATAATTCACATTAAAGGTTTATAAATAAACAGGTGCTCTTATTTATTTAAATCTACTCTGATTTATAACGCCCGTATACAGGTCATCGTCAGTAAGATAATAAATTGGTTATCATGAATCATGATGAAAATTTAAAAAATTTAACACATTACTAATGTATTTTTTGTAACTGTGTATGAAATATTAATAACAGTATAATATAACTTCTAATTAAATTAAAATCAAGCTATAAAATTATTATTATGGTGGCCCCGACTTATCTCGTGGCTGTACAGAATGGGATAACAAAGTAAATTATTTATAAGAAATAGTACGCTTAATTATTTTGATCTTATTTGTAAATTGATTACAATTGAATAATTAATCAATAATAAAAATATGTGAATAAGGTTGAAAAATAAAAATGTGTAACAATTCTAGATCAAAGATTCGAGAAATCGACTGGACAAATTTTTCTAATCGCTTCGTCGAGAATATAATATGTTTGTACTGAGGTAAAATTATTCTAATGTTTTTATATGTACCTAAGTACATTTTTAAATGTCGTTCGCGGTATAAACAGCATTCAGTCGCCGCTGTCGGTCGGATGTGCGCAAACGTCGTCACGTGATGCATATAATACATTATAATATTATATACCTATCGTTTAAAAAAGTTTTTTTCGGTAACTGTAAAATTATTCCCGCGAAGACAGATGCTGCTGTAGCCGGCCTGTGGGGGCGGCAGGGTGTATCGCGGCAGCGGTCGGGACACACTCCCAAGCCCTCGTTGTGGCTGTTTGCTGACGGGCGGGCGGTGGTGGCATTGGATATTTCGAGATCAATCAATTGGCCATCATGCGGCGTCTACTACTCCATCAATGTGTCAATTAAATTTAATTTGTACCGACGACGCCGGGCTGGGAGATCCATCGATCAGAGACAGTGCTCGCCGTGTCTCGTGCATGGCACACATACATACACACAACTATACTGTAGCATAATAATGTACGGACGAGTTGCGTCACAATATTGAACAGTCGCACCGCTAATAAAACGATGACTAACCCGTTGCGGCGGCCCTATCTTAATGTATAATATAATAATTTTCCGTAAAGTCACACAGTGTCCAGACGGCGCCTGGGTCGCGAGTTCATTAACGATTTCACAATAATTTAACTCACTCACACGCACACACACACACACACACACGTAAACACAAACACAGACTTACGCTTGCGCAGGCCGACGAAAACCAGTTCCCCGCGTCGCCGCCATCCATCAATCTCGAAACTCGTTTTCGTCTGCGCGTTTTCGACGGGAAATATTGTCACCTATCGTCGCCGTTGACGCGCCCACGTGCGTGTTAAGTGGATTTTGCTTTTATTTCCAACGTCTCTCCGGCGACACTAATGTGCCCGTGTGTCTGTGTTTGTGTACAACAACAATAATATATACCGTGCGGACGGCCCCGATAATAATATGACGTTTAACGTGTACTTTTGTCATGTGTCTCCGTACCGGATTTCTCCGTCGCGTAGGTATAGCGGACAGGGCGTAGGTACCTTATAATATACATATCAGTATCGTGTACACACGACGTCGCCAAGATATCGATTTTGTGTATGGTCGAGCGATATTTTCGAACGCTGACGATGTTATTCCGTTTTGTCAGAACTAGGTGCGCGGCGTAATGATTGAAACGGCGGTTTTCACACTAGGATTTCACACTTTCCCACCCTCGATTCAGCTATCGTATGCTTTATAAAAATATTACGAGAAAATATAATTTATCGCCGCCGTGCGAGATGCATATCATTATTAGAAAATAAATCGCCAGAAAAAACTTTTGGAAAACTGTAAAACCTTCTATCCTGGACAAAAATAATCAACCGTCGTTACGGTCCAATTTGATGTAATGTTGAGTTAAGTTGAGGAGTTAATAAGGAATAATAATTTGGCTCCCCGTGGTTGAGTTCACTATATTCACCACGGCTTATACGTTACAATAATATATATAAAACGAGACGGATCAGTTTTTAATATTATTATTATTAATATATTATATCGGCGCTTGTGACAACGAACACATTAATAACCTGATTATTTTAGATAGAGAACTTTTATATTATATTAAAATATTTTAATCTCGATTGATATGAAATAACGGCCTCATTAAAAGAACATTAATGCAATAAATTGTAATATTTGTTTTTAATTTGAATACCGGTCGTGATGGTAGGTTAACCTAACCATATGCCAAGTATATAAATGTATAATCTATATAATATTATACATTAAAATAATATAATGTACATAAGATATCGAAAACGGCAAAATGTATTTAATTGCTTATTTATCTGCGGGCCATTGAGGCATTGAGAATTGACTTGTTTACTACTCTCTCTCCACACGTGTTAAAATTATACTCTATGTAAATGTTATATTTGTTTAAAAAAAAACAAAAACTTCCTATCCTAGCTAATACCTACGTATAGTTAGCAGACCGTAGCACATGCAATATTAAATATTTTAATTTTTATATAATTTAAAAATATAGAAAAATATTATTTAAAAGGACGCATGACCTACGGTGCACTCCGGCACCTGTTAACTTCATCCGATTGCACTTGAGTTTATTTTTGGATCTATGTCTTATGTATTTTCGCCGATCATAAGCTATATTAGGTTTATACTATTATAGCGCACACGCGGTCAAGACGTTTACAACTCAGGCGCCTCCAACTCGTCATACATAATAATATGGTCTTTAATGGTGTTTGTACGAATGAGTGCGCCGCAGTTATCTTGTCGGTAGCGTCCCTTTTCGATGATAAAACAGTCGCAGCGACTTGCGATTTTTCGAAACTCTGCCTCGACGTGCGAATAAATAAGCCAGCGGTGAGGTCGCATCCGAATCGTCTAAATAAGGGTCGGTCGGACGTTTCAAACTGCCTCGCGCGGGCGTTTTACTGCGTATTCAATAACTCTGGATTAGACGCGCGTTTGCGGCCTCCACTCCGCGTGTCACAGCCTCTCCGCGCCCGTTTTATGCGTATATATACCACTAGAAATATATATATAAATATATGTACGTCGATGCTTTTACCGTGGTAGCAGAGTATATCGTCATCCGCCGCCAGTGCTGGTCGTCGTCGTCGTCGTAGTCGGTATAGTCGTAAAAACGAGCGACGGCAAAACGCAATATCAATAAAACGTAATGGAACACGGACGAGCGTTAATTCCGCCGAGGGGTCCCGGCGGCGCATTAAACTAATTCAGCGCCCGATGTTGGTTTGGTGAGGGGGGGTGGTTGGGGTCCGCGGCGCCCGACCGCCGTATAATATGTATACGATGCAGCGGTGGCGGCGGCGGCAGCAGCAGCAGGATATGTCCCGTCGGCTCGAAAATGGTCTTTCGGTAATTGCCCTATGAAAACAACGGTCGCGTCCGATACGGAATCCAAATGGTCCAATTACACGCACACCTTAACCCCGGCCGGAGGCGAAGGGTTTTTCTTTTCTTTTCTTTTTCTTTTTTTTTTTATTTTGTTCTTTATTATTTTTATTATTGTCATTATTATTGCTATTGCCATTATTTCGTAGTTTCTCCTCGTCGTCGTCGTCGTCGTTTTTAACGCCAATCGCACTGCATCAGCAGTGGCAGCAGTGGCAGCAGCAACAGCAGCAGCAGCAGCAGCAGCAGTACCACACGCGCGTACTATACATATATATATATACATAAGGAAAAACTAAGGGAGAGATGAAAAACAAAACGCAAAGACGATACGACGACGTGCTCTGGTATTAAAGTTACTGTTAGGCGTGACTGGGCTTTTTATCCGCAGAGCCAGCATGTATTTAAGGTCCGGTGCCATTTAAATTGCCAGCACCTTTATTTTTCTAATCTGCGATAGAAGCGGTTGATAGTTCTCAAACTCATTTAGAGGATGGTAAACCAGTGACGAGGTTTTTTTATTTCTTATTTCATATGGCATATTATGGCATGATATAATCATTTTTGGTTGTTCAATTAATTGTCGTAGGTATTATTATTACTTGTCAGTAATATCAACCAGCAACGTTCATCCAATTTGAATAAGAATACAAATACGAAAACAGATAGCCCGAAGCCTGGAACATAAACATACTATAATAGTTTATTACTGCTGTTTTATATTAATTGGAATATGCAAATTTTTTGTGGTCTTGACCGTCGTAGTGGTGCTTTTCAAAAACGACAGAGACAGCATTAGCTCTGCCTGCCTTCCATCACCGTACAGTCACGCCTATGTAGCAGGAGGTACACTGCAGCATCCCAACATATAATATACCACTACGAAGCGACCGGACAGAGTTCATTCGGACGCGACCGGTGCGTGCAGTTGTTATACAATATAGTACCACCTACACACACACACACACACACACACACACACACACACACACACACACACACATATATGTGTATAGTGTGCGTCGGGCGGTGGAGAGTTTAAAAGACACTCCATGTACACGTATATGTACGCGGGCGGCTTGTCGCCGATATTGATTATATCGCGCTCGCATTTTCCCCCGGAGTTGACTGACAACTGACAAATGACGTCACTCACGGGGCTATAAACGTAACAGAAAACGCGCCGCGCACTTGAAGTTTCCGTCTGTCATTGTACATGTGTGAAACACGCCGCGGCGCCTGTGTTATATATACATATATATATATGATACGTGTTGTATGTTGTACGCGTGTATATAAATATAATTTACACGCGCAGCTCACACACGATCGAGGACGTGTGGTGTGCGTACGCGAAACTGCAGGAAAGAAAGAAATCGATGGGAAACCCGACGCTTTGTGTGCGTGTGCGTTGGTGGGGGGGGGGGGGCGAGAAAAGATGGCAATTGCTTTTGATATGAACTCGCAGTGAAGCTTTTAACGCGGCAAGAAATAATAAAAAAAAAAAACTTTTACTCATTTTTTCGTTCCTTTCTGTCTCGGCATTTCCCCTTTATTTCTTTTCTATATTTCTCGTCTTTTGACGAATATGCTCGATATTTGACGTTATTTTTCTTTCGCGTTTCGTCGCGCCGCCGCCCGAAACGATGGCGATTATACGAGTGGGGCGGCTGTGGTAGCGTCGCTGTCGTCGTTGTCGTCGTCGTCGTCAACGATCCCAATCATCATTGTGTCGCAGTAGCCGCGGCGTCCTACACCACACACGCATAATATTATAATATATAATATTATGTACGCATCGAGATCTGTTTTTACTCGTTTTTGTTTTTTATTTATACGCTTTTTTTTTTTTTGGCCCGTGTGCGATAAGACTCCGAGACACGTAAAGCGCCAAATCCCGGTTTTCTCAGTCGACCCTCCGGCAACTTTGACAACGACATCAGCAGCACCGGCAGCGGCATCAGTATCAACAGCAGCAGCAGTAGTAGTAGTAGTAGTAGTAGTAGTAGTTGTAACAGATTAACATTTTCCCCACCACCGCCGCAGCCGCGTGCTGTTTGCGTTTTTATAGGTTTCCCCTACTCCCCCGTCACTGTCCCGCCGCGTACGCGATGTCGACAAAATAACTCCCGTTCCCCGGCAAATCGACCATTTGGTATATATATACATGTATACAGTTTGTGTGCGTGCGTGCGAGTGAGTGTGTGTGTGTCGGGGCGGCGGGAGAGGCAATAATCGAAAAGCTACAGGCAACGGCGGCGGAGTAGATCCGCGCGCGGCCCATAAATCTGATCCACGTCCCCTTGTCGCGTCCGCCTCGCCCGGGCCCGGTTTGACATAAATCAGTCAAAAGTCTTGGCCGGGGCGGGTTTATATGTATATATATATATATATATGTACGCGCCGGCACGAAAAGACCTTGAGTAGGCGGCGGCCGGGATTGTCCTGTGACGGCTATAACGGGTGAGATATGGTCCCTGAGGGTGGGCCGCTGCCATATAATTCACCCGGTTCTCTCTTTGTCACGCATCCCCCCCGCGCCCTACCCACCGCTTCAGTCACCCCCCACACCCACACTACGCCGACGGTTCTAAGTCCCCCGTCTTCGTGATGGCCCATTGTCGGCGTCCAATCCACCGCCGCTGCCGCGTTCTCTTACTTTTATTTCTCTCCACCGTGCGACGACCATTATGCAGCACTACAACACGACCGTATGCACTGTTGTGCCAAAAAAAAATAAATATAATATATACCTACATGATATTATTGCTATCATATCGCAACGACTACACCTGCACTGACAAATGTAAAAATATAATATATATATAACAATGAAATGTAACGTGAAAATAATTTGTAATATTATTAACTATAGAGGCTAGTATTATATATAATATTATATCGTATTATTATTGCGCGGTCGGGTCGGGCAGTACTCGGTATTAGGTACTATACCTACGTGACACGCACGTCCGTTGTCGGGTTGACGTTTGACGCGCGTCGCTTTTGTACCACCCCGTAAGTGACATCTTGATAGACAGCGGCGGGGCTTCCGTCAACCTCCCCGCCGACGTCCCCACATACGCCAGTAACTGTGTCGTCTCCGTCCCACGACCCCGTAACGAGCTTTTGTCGTTAAAAGATAACACGGGCGAGCGTGTCTCTGCCGTGTGACGTGACACCCGAGTAAACCTTTATTAATATATACTATACACAGCCATTGGCTGGTTGGCTGGCAATCAATAGCTGCGCGTGTGCTAATGTTTTTTTCTTTTTGTTGCAGGTAAGTTGTGTGACGATATTATTTTCGAGTGGGAAGACGAATTGGTGGCGGTCGAAAAACGACGAAGGGCCGACAATATTATACGGTAATCCCCAAGCGAGTCGTTCATTACGGGTCCGGTGCTGGACTGACCGGCTGTACAGTGCGCGCTTATATGTCAAAAGTCGCGTCGTCCGTCGAGAGGGTGCGAGAGAGAAGGAGTGAGAGTAGCGGGTGAGAGAGACTCGCGCGTGCATATTAGCCCCGTTGCAAACAAATCGCCGCCGCCGGTCGGACTTTGCGGGGGCACGCGGTCATTAGGACAATTCATCAGTTGCTTTCGCCTCTCTTATATACCTTTCTCTCACCCTGGCACCTCGCTTCCACTCTCTGTTTCTCTCTGTCTCTCTCTCTTATTATACATATATACCTATATATCTTTTTGACCTGCTTCTATACGACTATAACCCCTTCATCTCTCTCTATATATAATGACGAACTTTCGGTTCGCTAATTGATGGGGTCTCGTTTGTTATTCGGCGTTGCCCCCGCCGCTATACCACTATACTACTACTACGGCGTTACTATACTATACTACCACCACGGATCTGAAGCTATAGCGGGTCGGGCAGCTTTGTAGCCAGCATTTAGTCACATTCCGCCGTCGTCCTTTACACGTCACATTATAAAACGCAATTAATTCAAAACTGTCGTCCGTCGGACCGAGTTGAACGACGTTGACAAAAGGCCGGGTGCCCCTAATTATGTTATACCCCTCCGTCTCGCCGTGTAGTACTGTTTGGCGTGTGTGTGAGCGGTATATATATAGTGTGTGGTCCCTGCACTGAAATGTTGTTGTCACGCGACCCGTCAAACTTTCCAGAATTAACTACTTCCGACCATGAAATCGATTATTTTCTGTGTGCGTCGTCGTTGTATTCGTCGTTATTATATTACTATGTGAACTGCGGCCGACACCGAGCAGTTTGGTCGGCGACGAAAACGACCAAGATTTCTTCTTCTCGTATACACGATGCAGTATACTTACCGCATATATATAATAAATAAATGGCTCGTTGGCGGCCGAGTGCGGGGAAGGGGGCAATAATAATAATAAATTTTCGACTCTGCGTCCGTCGATAAGAGTCGCGCTTAATTGAAGCGAGTGGTTCGGACGAGAGCGGGGTGAGGGCTCCGGCGAAGAGTTATGGCGGAGTTTGTCATTCACGGCTGGCCAAACTGCGCTACGGCGACGGCGGGCAACGGTCGTATATCTCGGCTGGAATGGCCTCGGGTACCATTAGAGCTTCTATATACCTTCGACGGGCGAAAACTTTTGGACCTCCGTCCATCCACTCTCCCGCCCCGTCGTCGGTCCGTCAGTCGCCCTCGCCTCCGTGTACATCGCTCGCACATAAAACGGCAACCGTGGTGGTGGAGCGGTATATACTTAAGAGCGCGGGGAGGGGAGGCTCACAATGTGAACGATATATAGAGGGACATTATGTCAAGACGAACAGATGTATTAAATAAATATCCTGCGCCCCGCGTGTCCGCCGTGAATCAGGCCGTCCCGGGTTGTTCGCAGGGGTCCTACGTCTCCTATACTGCACCACGACTATACTGCTTCTATACTTCGTCTTCTCCTACTTCTACTTCTTTTGGCCGTTCGTGTTACGACGACGTACGTACGGGTTCGTCTGGCATAAATCAGCCCACGAGTTAAGAGAGTACGGGGCGGCGGGAATTTTTACGATCTGCCACGGCGTTCGTTTGGTATCCCGTCGACTTGGTGAGCGGCGAGGTAGCGGGAGGAGAAGGTGGAAGAAATTACAACGCTCGCGCGCGAGTAAATTACGACCCCAAAACTCTTAACCGTTATTGGCTCCGTCGGGCTTTTTTTTTGCTAGATCACCCGTTTTGCTCCCGATCTAACCACTTATCGTACATATACTTTATAACGTCGCCCGCCGTAAGTGTCATCTCATCGTGTCAATTTCCCGCAAAATGCAGTTGATCGATATGTGCATGCGCGAGTATAGGTCTCCGTATCCGAGTACCCATATTGCGGTGTCGTTTTTATTTGGAAACAAAATGTTAAGTACAGAAAATTTGTATATTGGTACATTTTAAGACTATATATATTATAGAAACAATGTATTATAGTACATCATCATGTAAGTACATAAATAAATAAATAAATAAAATCGATTCGAGCGTCCGAAAAACAACCTGATGGTGTGCGCATCGTGATGTATACCAGTTTTCTTTTATTATTTCGTCCAACACACGTGATTGGTGTCGTCCGGGCACGGACGTCACCTACAACACAACAGTGCTGTATACAATCCGCATACGCGTTTGTTTTACGAATTAAAAAACCCGCGACCGGGCACACCAGCGTCGTCGTGCACACGCACACACGTTAAAATGAAAACACGCGCATAAGCGTACGAGCAAGCACACACACACACACACAAAGAGCTCGTTGACATTTGAATTCAAGCGCAATAATTCTCTGACTGACAATACCGGTTGTCGCACATAAATCACTTAACGGCTCTCGGCCGCCGTACGGTCGCCGGCCAGTTTTTTTATATTTTTTATTATGCGTGTATAATATGCACATTGCATGACGAAACACTGTGTTGGCATTAAAACTATGTGCCGATGGTGTGTGTGTGTGTCTGTGTGCATGCCCGACCAGTGTTACAGCTACATACGTAAAATGCAAAACGACGAGAGGCGCCTACGAATATTATAATAATCAACCGCCGCCGTACCCCACGTATTGTTTATATGCGCGCGCTCACACACCACTAGCGGAGACGACGTTACTATATCATAGTAATGTTCATCTGTGTGTGTGTGTTACGTCGACCGAGTTGTTTTTTGCGACTTAATTGTATTATTATCGTTAAACAGCGAGGAAAATACGAGACTCCCTCGAGAACCGATGGGCATAATATATATATATTGTATCGATTGTATATATTATATTATGATGACAATTTTTGTTATTTGATTTTTATGATCGTTTTCGTGTTTAAAAATTCGACGATTCGCAGTGATATTTATATTCCGCTCAGACGCGCGCACATTTTATCGTTCCTGGAACGCTCTAGACCAGCGGTTCTCAATATTTTTACACCCAAGTAACACCTGTTCAAATTTTGAAAATGTTCACTTATATCACGATTTTTAGCATGTTATACCTCACATTATAAATGTGTAGGTAGACACCTATACGTATTAATATATTTATAATTAATGCATTTCGGGTTTTTAAATCAAAAATTAAATAATCATTAATCATCTGAAAACAAACATAACTATAGCATAAACCGTAAAACTGAAATTTAATTATTTTTTTAACATATAAATGTAATTTTTATCGCTCATGTTATAATGATTATGATTTAAAAACTTTGATAGAAATTTTGGAGCGCTGTTTTTAATGAACATCAGGACGTGATCAACATCTGACTTCATATTAGTAATTTTCAATTCAAATCATTCAAGTTGTTATATCGTAGCATATTTATTCACCTAATACATAATATAACATATTCGATGTTGATATATTTATATTAAGCCTAATTCTCCAAGCACCTATTTGGGGCTCTTTTCTAGTTCCACCGATGCGTTTTTCTCTTAGTTACCGGTTGACAACCGTTGCTCTAGAGTCTAGACGCTCTGCAGCAATACTAAACAAACTAAATTATTATAACATCGTATGCATGACGAACACCTGTCGTTAGTTATATATTATTCGATAAGTATCCCGATACAGGACGCGCAGTACGAAATAACCGTATAATATCTTTTAGTATAATATATCTTTATCTCCCCGCGGTATACACTGCGTACACAGAACTATATATATCTAACTCATGAATTTTCATGATACAAAAAAATAAAAATGTTTGTATATATGTGAAAAAACCGGACATCGACGCGTTCCAAACGTCATTCGTGTTATAATGCACGTCAGTCGGACGCACGGGGTTTATTTTTTATCTAGAGTTCTTTTATTTATTATTTTTTTTCTTTTAGCCTACGTGTTTTTATTTTTTCTCCACGACTGACAAATAGCACCTTGCTCCGGGCTCCGTTCCGTCATTCATGACACTCTTGACTGACACTGATCCGCCACGCGTGTTATTATAACGCCGCTGCGGTGGCGGACGGCCGACGGACGGACGGACAGACGGACAGACAGACAGATAGACAGACAGACAGACTCTGTGTGTTGCCCGACAGCTATAGAAACCGATTATGTGCAGTGTGTGTTTTCTTATTTTTTTTCGCGTTCAAAGCGCCCCGCGAAATGCGAACATAGCGAACATAGAAGAAACGAATTCCGTTTTTGGCACGTGTAATATTGCTCGTCGATTCTGTATTTAGGTATATATGCGATATACCCGTAAACCTCTGGCCTTCGACCTCCTCGCGACGCTTTCGGCGAGCACCGAGGGACTAGATTTTTTCTTCGGTCACGTGCGGCGTCAATAACTTACTCTCTTCGGACGAACGATGCGATAACGGACGACGCATAGGATCTCACACCCGCGTGTGGTCTCCGGGGCGCCTGTCGTGAATACCAAAGAGGTCGAACGGTGGCGGCGTCGGCGGCGATGGTCGCACCGCGATTAGTCCAGTCAGTCGACGCCGCCGCCGCCGCCGCCGGAAACAATAAGCCGATGCGGTTCTTCTCGTTAGCGCCGGCACGTCGGGGGCACCGGAAAATGAAAAAAAAAATATATATAATAAATTATTATAAACAATACGTGTCGGTACACGTTAAGGCCTTTTAGCGATCGGCAAACATACCTATGCACGCACACACTGGTCGTGGTAATAACATCGATAACTCAACGTGTATACTCATTATAAACCGATTCGACTCGGAACACCTCGCCTAGTAATTATAATATATTTTAACGAGCGGATACCTATGGGAATTATTTAGCTGTTCTTACGTAGGTATACTGCAGCACGTGTCATCGAGTGTGCGCGTATTGTTGTAGAAATAATAAATTATTCCCCCCCCCCACAGTTGGAGGTATATTATTGTAATATGGTGAAAAACATATAGGTACAGCCGGTCAGTGCGCCGAAATTAAACAAGTATACGCGTTTAGTCTTATGGGCTTGTGGGGAATTGACCGATTGTGTACATAATATATATATATATATATACAGTCCGGATGATCGGTTTCCGCCGAGATTTCCCCGAAGTACAATATCACGTGCGTTTCCGATTTGCACTAACCCGCGCGCTCTGCCGGACGCGATTTCGTGTATTCGTGTGAAAGTGTGTGTGTAAGTGCGAATAAGTTCGAACTGACTTTATACGCCCTTTGGCCTGGGGAAAGTCGTTGGTGGCGGAGACTGGGAGGAAATGAAATAACTGCGGCGGATGACGACCGGCACACACGAAATTGCGGCGGCGGCAAAATAATAGTAATGCGGCTTTAACGACGTAAGCCGATTTTTTTTCTTCACATGTACAACTCACAATTTATTATTATAGTCGTTGGGCGAGGAGAGCGTGAATATAATAGTTCGTATCGCAAACAGCGAGAGAGTACGCCGCGATGACTGCTGCTGCAGTTTGTGATATATACGCGCGAGATCGATTTCGATGATAAACGGGGCAGAATATATGCGGAAACGTGGGCAGAAATAGTCCATATATATGGCCTTATGTTATGGTGCGTGATGGACTTGGACATTGCCGGTCGTAAATCTGTCGTCTCGAGAAAATAATAGGTACCTATACCAACCTATGTATAGAGTCGCGATCGACGCGGTGTTATTTTTGTGCGAATAAAATCGCTGCACTCGGAACGCAATATTTCGTGAAATCGACGGTAAACGTCGCACCCCATCTGTAGTAGTGGATGTATTGTTATTTCCTCGGGCGGTTGTTGGCGAGATAAATCTGATTAGCTCTCCAAATATAAAACGTTGCGTAGGCATACACACACATATACTTTCGAGATATATTATCTTATTCTTGGTTGCCGCCAAGTATACGACCATGTTATATAATATTATATATATGATAAATGTTATTATTATTTGTGTTTGCGTATAGCCTGCGAACGGCAAAGGCGGAATAGCGCACACATTTTGCGCCTAGGGCTCCGTTTTTGTTTTTAACGTTATGTAATAATATAATATTATGTGCTGTATACCTACGTGTACGCGTACGATGGTGGCAATAATTGAAATAGGACGTAAAAGGCTCTCGCGAGGTAGGTACCTGCTCTTCTGCTGCTGTTACTGCTGCCACTGCTGCACAAGTGAACGAAGTTCGCTGGGTTTGACATCAAAGGCGGCCGCCCTTCCGGCTAACGCCTCTGCCGCCGCACCACAGCCGTCGTCAACCCTTTACGCCGCGTACGTCTACCGCTGCGTTACCCCTCACGCAATCCGCCGCCGCGCTCGCCAAATTGGAATATCAATCAACCGAGACCACCCCCTCGCATCCCGCCACAGGCCACACGTCGCCGTCCGTCAATCATTTCCCTCACGTCGTCGGACCGTCATCGCCGGCACTGCAGTGTACGCATATAATATGTATATGTGTATGGACGTCGTTTTAGCCCGACCACCACAAACGGTAATGGGAGAGGGCAGCGCGCGCCGCCGACCACAAACAAAGCCGAATCTTAATTAATCTGGTGCGGACGTGGCTCTCAAACGTCAAAACGAACTTGGCGGCGGCCGTGTCACTTGCATCCATCGGACGGGCATCCCCGAGAAAACCCAAATCCGTCAACCCAGTGGAAACTTTTGATGAATCGCTGCGTCGGTCCAATTAAGTTTCCACGATCAACTCTTGGCGGCGCGGTCAAGCCGAATGTCGAAAAAAACTTACTTACTTTGACGAGAAAGAGAGAGAGAGAGAGAGAGAGAGGAAAGGATAGAGAGCTGGAACGAAGCCCCGTCACCGTCATAACTCGTCCGAGTCCTTAACCACTACTACTGCAGATATGCTATAATAATAATAATATATATATATAATACCTATGTGTGACCGAATTCCACCACTGGTGTAATATATGAACACAATAATAATAACAATACTATCGTCGTCATGGCGCGATAAGAAGGGCGCAGTAAATTTTGGGTGTATAAAGAAGGAAAAAACCAATTTTCGAGACGGCGTCCGGTTATGCAAAACGACTGCGGAATGGACGTGCGGGTAGCGGCCACGCCAAAGAAGTTTTCTTATTATTTTCCGACGAATCGGTGGACTGGCGGTGGGTGGTCAGCTGGAGGGATGCCATTCGAAGACGACTGCGACGACGACGACCGTCGTAAACGTTAAGGGCGAAAATATCATTGCGAACCGGCCGGGGTCATAACTTGCTTAGCCCCCAGTGCGGTGCGGCGCTCACAATGAGGTGTTTAAATGCAATACTTGTTCCGCCGGAGGGTAGGGAGAGGAGACCTTTTGCTGATGCTGCAGCAATATATATACGCTCGGCGCAGTGCTCATGCATAACAAGTAGTGAGCGTATTATATAGCGGCGTTTGCTAGTAAATATTAACCCCCTGTTTTTCGGGACGATGGTAATAAAACGCCAGAAAACCACTACCGCAGCCGTGGTGGGCGGTAAAGCGCGTGGTGTGACATTTTGTTAGGTCCGTATATAGATAATACGATGTATATGTAGACGGGCACACCGCAATAACGACAAAGTGTCGGCAAAAAGAGATTCGACAACAATATATATTTATATGTGTATGCGTATTGTATGTATACATGTATGTGTAAATTGTGTCCGGTACTCCGGTCGATTTCTAGCAGAAATTTTCGTGTCGTCGTCTTCTGGCCAACGGCCGGGGGGTAGTCGTGCGGCGATCTTGAGGGGTGCGGGGCGGTAGTCGGAATTTCCATCGCTCTGCTGGTCTCTGCTGCTGCAGTGGGGTTGCGGTGCGGTCGACCGCGGAAGAAAATCCTTGTCAATTTGAGTCGGTCCACCGGGCAAAACGTCACGGACACGATCGGATAAGTCAACCGCGCCGGAGAGAGACACGGGGACAGAGGTATAGAGATAGAGTGAGAGGCCCAGCCGTGCAGCTATATATACGTTGACGGAGGAGGGTATGTATATGCAGCTCGGCGCTGTCAGTCGCCCGACGGTCGTGTCATTCCAAAGGGTTTTTCCCGCCACCGTCCGTTGCATATTCAATGAGCGCGTACGTCTATCGTGCCCGTCGATTTCCAAAAACGCCTCCTCCGAAACCCAATAACGCGAGCGGCGGACTGACGTCTGCCCGAGGACGCGCGCGAACGGAGCGGACGGGTCACCGCCACCCCGCCACCGGTGAGGGGAAAAACAATAGTCTCCGCGTCTAACCACCGAGGTGACAGCGGTTCGAGATTATGTACATATAATATATATATATGTATAAATGGAGAGAGGATGAGAAACATTCGGCGGCAACGAGCTCGTTAAAACAAATAGGAAAAAATATCCTTTTTATTTTCCCTCTCGCATTCGTACGTATATAGTATACTCTCGGTAGCTACCGCACATAATATATATGTATGTATAATAATATTGCATTATGTGTTCTATATACCTCCCTTGCCGTTATTTTATTATATACACTGCATCACAGCTATATTTATATATATTATATATACTTGAGACGGGGTATACGTTATATACGCTCACACGTGGGCGGGTGTCGAAAAAATCCGCCGCCGAGCACGTCACGATTTGATGGGATGCCATAAGTCTCCCGGCCGGCCGGTGCGCAAAGATATTATGACTGCGGACGTTGATCGAAGGCCGCGCATCGCGGTAAATAAACGCGCGGCGGACGTCGTCGGTAGTCCATCCGTAACGCTCATTGCCTGCCGTACATCAACCGGACGGCCGACCCCTGCTACTACATATATATATATGTCCGCCATCTCTGAGTTCTCACCCTCCATCACATGCCCCGCCAGCGTTGCAATCATATCACTTTACTCGAATTATTACGTTCGTTTTGTCGCCCGTGCTGCTTTGCGTCGTATATACAAATATAATATAGGAGGTATATATATATATTATAGTTCACCGTCCAATATACGAGTGTGTTGTTATCATTATTATTATTATTATTCGTCATCGATCAACGAGACAGACGCCGCGACCCGTTCCTATCGATTTTCCTATATGTCCTCTCGACGCGTATGCTCGCCGCGTTGTTTTCTTTCTATTTTTTTTTTTCACTTGTAACGAATTTCCTCTTCCGCGCTCCAGATATTCTTTTGTTGTTTCTCTGCCGTCGCTGCTGGAAAACGGCGGACAGCTGTCTCTCTGCCCGTATATAATAATATATACTTAAATGTGTGTGCGCGCGAGTATAGGAAAATAGGAGACCGCCACCGCTACACGAGGGGTGGTGGTGGTAGGGAAAAGAAAAACGGGGAGGACGCGCGGGCGACGGTGTAGCGCGCAGTACAGTAGTATTATATAGTAGTAGCGGGTTGCAGGGGTTGGGACACGGCGACGAAAAAAGCTGGGAAAAGGAAAAGAATATATACCCGGGCGGCGGAGAGCGAGACGACGACTGCGACGACTGCGACGACGAGGAAGAGGTATAGAAAGAAAGAAAGCCGCATGACAAGACTGTCACTCATTGCCGTCGGCCGGGCAATCCGCGTTTTCCAATTTTCCGGGGGACGACGTCCACAAGCAATTTCCTCGACTACGCCACCGCCGCCACGCCGTACTTCTGTGTATATATATATGTGTGTGTGTGTGTGTGTTTGAGTATATATATACGTCTGCCGCCGGTGATCTGTGGGTGACGTGAACAGGTCGCGCCGGGCTTCAACGTCACTTGCAACGGAGCAAAATAAAAAAAAAAAAAAACAAAAAAAAACAACCCTGTCAACCGTTGTGTAACGTCGACGGCGGCGGTAGCGGCGAAGACGACCGGACACACACGCACGCACGCACACGCGCACAGATCGCCGCCAGTCACCGAACCTTTTTCGCGAAATGAAAATGTTTATATTCAGACGGATATAATATAATATTATTATACGCACCGCGCGCCGCCGTCATATAAAGAGAAAGACGTAAAATCGTTTTCCCTCAAACGAATAATTTCGCTCGAGAGGCTTCTGTTGCAGCTGCAGCAGCAGTCTCCTACCCCATCGCCGCGGTCACTGTCTGGACGTTTTCGCGGCGCTCGTACCGGATTTCGTGTATCGCGATCGACGGTCAGCGGATTCATCTGCGTGGTGGAAAAAAAAAATTCCTCGATTAACAGCGGTGTACGATTTTTTTTTCAAAGTACGTACTGCAATTTACGAAAAAAAAAAAAAAACACATCAAAACCGGCGTAAATTATGTGACATCGCGGGTGTGTGTGGTGCTTTTTTCTCGTCGTTAATGATCGTGCATCGGGCCCGAGGATTAGAGTCGTGCGTGGTGTTAACAATGATGTGCGCGATGGTGAAACTATATATTTATATAATAATATATATGTGTATATTTTTTATGACCACGCTTCTATGGCAATAATATAACAACAATAATGAAAGATGGAAAGAGTAGGTTTATGATGATCCGGGGCTGACGGACAAAACCTTGATTTATTGCCGTCCGCGTGTGCATATCTCGTGGCAATAATAATAATAATAATAATAACGATGATGACGACGACGACGATGATGATGATGATTATAATAGTAATATATGTGTATATATAGCGTTTTGTGCGCGTCGGATTTTCGTTCCACGCCTATATAGTCGTCCCCGCGGTCAGCTGCAGCGTGCGCGTTCTGCAATCGGTTTCTCTCTCTCCCCCTCGCGCTCTCTATCTTTCTCTAAGCCACATTATTCAAAAATATAAAAAAAAAAATACTAAAATTTGACTTGACGGGCGGACGCGAGATTTATCGCTAGGCCCCAGAGGAGACCTAATATACTGACGGGTGTGTATAAAATGTTGGTCTTGGTGGTCGCCCAGTGGAAATAAATACGATTTTTAACATTGGTACTACTATGCTATATAAAACGAGTACTCTGCAAACTCACGAAAAACCTTGAAACACGTCTCTGTAACTCACCCGCGTGCGCACGCACACCAATCGCGCGCGTATTATATGACATGTGCCAAAAAAGAAACGCCGGATAATGGCCAAACGAATAGTAATAATAATAATGATTGGTTGGCTCGTAAACGCGTCCCGAGGTAATAATAATTCGCCTTATATATTAGCACGAATGCGGTAGGTCCTGCAGCGGCGCTCGTACCTATATATAACGTAATATACACTGCAAAATATTATTTAAATATTACAACGTGTGTATACAATAAACGTCTGTGTACGAGACTTCATTATTATTATTGTTACGATTTATTTATTTTTCAAAAACGAGCGAGCGGCCGCCACTGCGACAGTGTGTAAAATATTAACGAGACGAATACCAGCAAATTAGCGTCCTCGAAACGTCTAGATATAGGTATTCCAAACCAATGGTTCGATTTCAATTTTTCGACCGTGGTGCCGTTTTGATAGCCAAACGTCGTGATTTCGTAGACATTTAAATAATATACAGAGTGATTCACCTATGAGTATTTTTAAAATTATAAATTGTTTATAGAATGATACCATTAACTATAACTTTCCAACTATCATAACCTCCAAGCTTATTATCGTAGACCATTATCTTAGTTATGATAAATTTAAAGAACTCAAAAACTATTTGTTCCAATTTAGATAAATATAGTCATCTACACTATAATCATAGAAAAAATCATATGTTTACATTAGGTGAATCAATTTACTACAAAAAAGGGGTACTCATTTGAAAAAATGAAATTAGCATCGCCACAGAATACTCATTAATTTATAAGAAATCTAAGTAGGTATTTCAAAATATTATGATCCTTACAACGTGTACTTCAGACCTCTAATAATCATAATTTGAATAAATGCTTTATTACAGAATGAAATGGGGAGTGACAAAGCTTGGTAAATCATCTTGTATTTTTTTTTTTTGCCAACAATACTACGACGTATTTTTTACGATTTGGGTACTGAGGACGACGAAAGAGAAAAGTATTTAGCGAGCGTTTAATTATATCCTATGGTCGTTCGCGGTAGGGGTGCGTAGTCGAATGTTTTTTTATATTAAATATACAGTTTTTTTCCTCTCCTATAGAGTCGCGTCCCCGCGGCGGTCGTTGATCGACAGCGTCCATCAAAACGAAAAAGTAAAGGCCGGAAGAGAAAACGGAGATGGGAACAGTGAGAGAAAAAAGAGAGTAGAAGCATCGAAAAAAATGCGGCGCTGAAGCGCGCGTCCCGCGGCGGTGACAGCTCTCGTATTTTTTCCGGGAAAAATGAAACGATTCGCAGGCGCCGTGTCCTTCGCCACGGGCGGTCCGGGAGTAAAGTGCGCGTAATCTAAAACGAAGAGGGAAAAGACTAAAGGAAAAAATAAATAATAATAATAATAACAACAACAACGCGAGAATAATCGACGACGGGGTGACGGCGGAAAACAAAAACAACGCGATGCTGCGACGAAAACCTCGCGATTTATATATACACATCATAATATACCGAGCACGTAAACACGACCACCGTCGTATAACATCGTAACCGCACACGATTTCGGGACCTCGGCAGTAGTTTGTTTTCCGGCGGTGGCGGTGGTGGCGGCGTTTAGGGGTTTCTTGACAAATTAGCCGCCGACAACCGACTGCACCGCGGCGTCGGGGTCGTTGCGGGGTCGGGTTAAACGCGCCGAGAAGGTATATTATTATATTCGTATATACACGACGCGTGCACACACACACACACACACACACACACACACACACACTTCGTTTACACATCGTGAGCATGTGTGTGCCGTCCGTGTAGTATATTATAAGAGTGGATTACGCTTGAGGAGGACGACATAGGGTCGGCGGCAGCGGAGAAAGGGATGAGACATGCATCGCGGGGTCGTTTTCGCGACTGATATGACGTATCCACGCGAGTGTATAATATTATCGCATTAGTATACGCAATCGGTGGCGGAATTTATTTTTCGACTTGGAAAATGGCCGTTTCCGATTTATTCGAAAATTGAATTTCGACGCGCACCATTCTTCATCGTCTTTATAATATATTTCCGTCGTACGTATACATTATTATAATATGTAATATTAACATTATATAGGTATGTAAGCGCCCGCGCATACACGTTTTTATTCGATATTTTTTTCGCGTCAAACATCTGCCGCGGCGGCGGCGCTCGGTGATAAATGTTGACAGCCATTATTGTGCGCCTCCGTATAATATATGTGTAATTCGACAAACACATGTCCATCGCGCGCTGTGCACACACACTGAGGCGGCGGCGGTGGCGGTTATTAATTGCGCGTGTGTGTGACGTTTTTTGATTCCTCGCTCCGCCGCCGCCATCGCCGACCGAAAAGTGACTGTCATTATAATAATATACAACATACGTATACACTGCACTTTTGTCACTCTCCGCGACCCGTAAGTATAATGTTAATATAATAATATTATACGCTTTGACGCCGCTCTCGTGTCTTCGGCGGTTCGCTGCACTTCGTCAACAGGCGCACAAACACTTCCATAAATATTGTATATGAATATATATTTTGCCCCACGTCGTTCCTGATGGAATCGTATATCGTGTGTGCGCGTATATACTATAATAATATATATCATAAATTTAATAACTAAAAACGTAATTCACTGCGTGTAATAAATATAATAAATGCATAATATTATGTGCATGTGTGGTGCTGCGGGTACGTATATAATATACACGAGGAGGAGTCGCAGTCGTCACAATTTATATTATATATTATTATTATTGTATATTGTCGTCGTTCCCCGCTCCAACTCGCGTGTATATATAGGAGAGAGACCGGGAGAGTGCATTACGTTCGTATACGTTTGTGTGTGTGTGTGTGCGCACACGTCACCTCTTGATTTATAGACACGACGATGTCGATGGTAATTAAAGTGGAAAAAAAGAGGGGCAGATGTCCCTCGTGTGCGGCGACAGCGGAGGTCGTGTGTATCATCATCGTCATCGTCAACATCATCGTCACATTATACCCGCGTGTGTATACACTGTGCTGCGGCGATGATGTTTAAGCGATTTTATATTATATTACACGCCAAAGTCCTCTTATAGGATACAGCAGTATGTTGGCAATATATTATCGAGTCAATCGTATGGATAACGTCTATACATGTGTGACCTAAGTATCGAAATAATATGACGTAATATGTATAATAATTAAACAAAGTGTTTTGGTAACGTCGTCTTCCGACCCCGTCACATGTAGACCGGCTCAGAGGCGGTCAGCTATATACTGGTGGCCCTATCGATTTATGTTTACTCGAGTATTATTACTTGTATATAAACCAGTTATTTTGTAATAGCTTTTTTTAGAAATCCAAGACATTTTTTGAAGACCTCAAGACTGAAAACGAGAAGCCAATTCAAAATTTGATATTATAATTGAATCTGACATTCTGCCTGTCATACTGTTTAAGATTTTTTTTTGATGTTCACAATATTTTTGCATCGATATCAGTCGAATATTGATGAACTACCAGTTAAATTTGTTTGCACCTTCATCGGTCACGGGAAATATTATTAACATACGGTGTGCCTATGGTAGGTTACCAACGTATCTACGTGATTTTCACAGTGGATATTTTATGTCGACAAAACGTGTTAAGTGTGCGATGTACTAAAGTTTATGTCTGCAGTATAGATTTAGTTCAATAGTTGATATATTTGTTTCAACTTTACCGTATTGTTTTATAATATAATATAGAAGATCGACAATTTTCTCTATGTTTTTTTTTATAGTAATTTTGTTATTGCTAACTATTGTTTTCGGTGGCATTTCATTTGTCTCTTGTCATACTTTGTGATCCTTATTGAGTTGGCTGGAGACGGATGTTCGAGTCCACCGATCGCGTTCTATACGAAATTATATATTTGTTTAATGTATGTGTACGTGCGTGTCGACGATCTGTTTGCGTCGGCCGGGACGCGATTTCCGACTGTTGGTCCGGATTAGACACGGAAAAGAACGTATAGATTTATTGTCGTGCAGCCTCCGGGTGTGTCGAAGTCCAGAGATCTAACCATTTTTTTCCGCCATGTGCATCGACGACTATGACGACGACTATGACGACGACGACGACGACGACTATATGCGACGTCGATCCCTACGTATGATATATAATGTAATATAACAAACGTGCGTGTACACGCGGATTTTGCACGGGCTCCACTGTTGATGAGGGGGTGTACGGGGGGTTGACAGCTGATCTTTTATTGCAGCAGCTTTCTGCGGCGGTGGCGGGGAAGCCGTTTATTTATGATATCACATACGTGTGTGTGCGTGTGTAATATATATATTTTTTTCTCGCCCCGTTGTTGCGGCAAAAGACATAAATCAGTCAGAGGATATTTTCGACAGGGCCGCCGCCGCCGCCACGGCCGATCAGCGCCGTACGAGCAGCAGCAGCAGTTCGTCAGTACCCCGACGGACGGATAGCCATTAAAATTATTAATTACATAAATAACGCGCGCTCTCACCCCAACTGTATCACACACACGCACAATCTTTTGATGTCAAACCGATAGGACATAAATTACACAATTTTTTTCCGTCCCCCTCGCCCCGCGACACCCCCCTCGCGACAATATTTTCAAATGCACTACTGTATGTTATAACGCGCGCGCCCGCCGCTTTTGTCTCGACCGCGTGTGCCCACGTGATATATATTATCGAGTAAATATATATATATATATTTAAGCGACGTCACCGTTTTATCGGGGTGCCGTGTGATTCTATAGAATTTCGAGGGAAAAAAGCGATTTTTTTCCTCCCGAAATCCTCAAACGCATAAAACACAATAATATAATAATATAATATCATATTTTTATATAGATCATAATTAGACGACCCATTCAAATCCCCGATAACGACCGATCATATTATACCTACCTACCCGCGTGTGTCACGTCTGCCCGTATATATATTATAATATACTCCATCCCTATCTCGGGTTGTTCACGAATATACAGCATCAATGATTTAAATTTCAAGTATATTAAAAGAACGACGTTTCGGGACGATTAAGATTATACGTCAGGTACGTGCCTTTAGAGTTGGTATTAATAGTTAATATTCTTTTTAAATGAATACTGCTTTAATCAAACGCGTTGATATACATTTCGTCGATTTCGCGTTACTACTTGTATATACATTTTTATTTCTAAAAATCGCTTGCGTTTTGTTTTGTCTTTCCATTCTTTCTCAACAAAATGTATTATTGATAACAATAAATGGAAATACTGTATGTATTCGGTATCCACTCTACAGGTTTTACGCGTACCTAACACATTAAAATATTAAGTTTAACGTGCACACTGTACAGTTAGATCGGTCTGAGATGAGGTCAGCCGCACAGTAGTGTACACATTGTGACACACGCACTAAAATTACGTGTCCGTCGTAAAAATAATCGTTTTCGCCGCCGCCGCCGCTGCCACCGATGTCACTATAGTGAACCATGTGTTTATGTTATATGACATTGTTTCGTTTTATCACATCAGTTGTGTGTTTTCGGTCTAGTCGCAGGTGCTCCCGTTGGCCGGACGTTTTAATATTTAATGATGGTTTTTTGAAGACGATTAAGGAAAGATAGTTGGTGAGCGAGTGAGTGAGAGAGTAAAAACGATTTCAGAGCTCTCTTGACGTACACACACACTCACCTGATGTGTTATATGCGCCGTAGTATAATAATAAAATATACATGTATGTCGTGTTCGCGGCGGTGGCCAATAAAATCGTAAAAAAATAACACGAAAACACGCCACGCCGCTCACGATGATGATAATTTACGGACAGTTTATTTATTTTGTGCTTTACCTCGAGTTACGACTGTGTCAGTTGGGCGTCCTATCGAGAGGAGCACAATATGCATAATATACGTCTACGCGTTTGCGAGCATGCGTGTATTTATTTTTCGTATTTTTTGAGAACGTACCAAGAAGTTTGTAGACTAGGTGAATTGGGTCGGTAAAATTAACTGGCGCGCACGTGTGTGACAGGCCGCGCCGGCGGTGGCGGGAAATCAAAATAAATCAACCGGCCGACGAACACGAATAATATAATAATATGAATCGTTTCGAGCACGAAGATTTATGCCGCGACGGCGAAATGCCGCCGTTGGTTGCGAAACTTCAAAATCGAAATAATAATAATATTCTAATTTTGCCATAGGTATATAATACGATACCTACGACAGCTTTGGACGCGCGCGTTATGATATATTATATTTGGAACGATTAACGATATACGAAGCCAGTCGGCTGGGCTCTCGGCCCAACGATTTGCGGTTTCATTATAAATTCCTGTGTCGCATAATGTATATTATAATAATGTATAATACATATAATAATATGACCGCGACGCGAATGAAAGCACGACCTACCTACTGCGCACGCGCATACCTCTATATATAATAATGTATGATTCTGCATATTGTATCCATGTATATGTGTACCGGCTCGTGTTCATTAGCCGAGTTATGTCGTCGTCTGACCTGCCTCCACTCGTCCGCCGCCCGAGATAACCTAACCGTTGATTTAAGAACGTTGATTACCGCGCACGTATATACCTCCGTAGCCGTCTCGTATATAATCGTGTAAGTACCTATATATATACGTATATAAGGTTTCGTTTTCAAGCCGATAATCGTATTTGTACACGGTCTGCAGAGTGATACTTCGCTGAACCGGCGGAAAATTCGCATCCGCCGAGTGGCGGGAGACCATCTGTCTGTACACGTTTAATAATAATTGGCCGTAATTTCCCGCATCGACAACAATTTCGGTGGAATCGAGTTAAGTCCCGACGACTTTATTATATGATGCCGTCTGCAGCAACGGTACAAGATTCGATTACCCGCAGACGGCCACACGACGGTCACATTAGGTACCTATATGCGACGCGTACATTATACAGGTATATAATAATAACCGTATATGAAATCCCACCTCGCCATAATAATGCACATATGATATACCTATGCTATGTATCTGCACCATAACGCATGTCGCATGCAATAATAATAATAATAATATGTGCAACGTGCATCTGTATACGTCACCGCCGCACCATCGGCGCGTATCACACGACGACGATTGTCCGGAGTAAAAACACACAAACACAAACAAACGAACAAACACACTTGCGTTTCATATTTACACGGGGCCCGAGCCGATTGGCCGACCGGGGCCCGTCCATTTGGGGCGGGGGGCAGGCCGTGCGTTGCGCGCGTGTACCCGACGACGATCGGGACGGACGGACGGACACGGACACGGACACGGACGCATTCACTCGCCACCGCGTCCCGCCGGTCCGGTGGCGGCGGCGGCGGCGTTTGCATCGGTAATGAGGTGCTGCGCCGAGTTACGCGTCGCCGTTTAACGTACGTACACACAATAATAATATTATACCTGAACGTCGTACACGTATATAATATTATCTATATATATATATATACATCAACGTATCAATATATATATATATATAAATATTATATGATAATACGTGTAGAGTGCACGGGCAGTGTGTCGTGTCCTGCAGACTTGCAGCGCTGCTCATCTATTGTGTTGTTGGTGCAACGGCGCGCCGCTTTTGTTTTTAATCGATTTATCGCCGCCCGATAGGTTGCCCCCCCCCCCCAACTTCGAATAGGGTCGAGACGACACCTTACCGGCGTGGTATGCGGGGTCCTACCTGCACGTGCGTACTGCTGCAGCACGTTGTCTTCTCTGGTCGGCGAATCGTTTTCGTACTTACTTGCCATACGTCGATTTTTTTTTTCTCATCCCGAGCGGACCGGTTTACCGCGCGCCCGGGAATCGCGTCGTCTATACCCGGCGCGTTTTGCCTCTCCGCCGCCGCCCGAAATCTCGGACCGACCGCGATTTCTCCTCTCCCGACCGGGTCGAGATATTTTTTTTTTTTTTTAGTTTTCGCGCAACAAACCTACCGGCCAGGCGACGACGCGGTCATCGCTCATTTTGACAATTCAATGGGACCAAAAACGCGAGCCGGTAATAAACATCGCGTCTATATAATGTATACCTACGCGTATATATATATACATGTCACGACGCTCGGTTATAAATTTCGAGCCATCGCGCGCGTGCACGAGATTTATGGCCGTGACGGTCGTCGATATAATATACGTACAGAGGTATATTATATCTACTGCAAGTCTGTCGAGAGCGTCTTTTTTTTTTATTCCTGTGTAACGGGCGGACGCGTCGCGGTTCGGCGTCGGTGTCCGGCTGTCGGAGTACTGCGGGTACCGGGGTGGCGGCGAACGTGCGAAAGTGGTCGGATAAAAACCGTCGCCTGCCCCGGTCACCGGGCTCGTTTTAATATTAAAAATATTATAAAAAAAACCCATCGACGGGGAGAAGATATAGCTGCGCTGCTGATTGACAAAAGGCGCAGGAATTTCCGACCAACAACGTGTCGCCGCCGCATAAGACGTCAAATTTCGCGTTTATTCGTTTATTCTTTTGTCGTCAACCAGTTTGACCGGGCCCGTCGTACCCCTCCATAAATCACGCGCCGCCGCCGCTATCGAACAACGCTCGCGCACAATGGCCGCCGCCGCGTCTCGGGATTGCACAATATGCGCCGCGCTCGTATTATTACTATTATTATTGGACACCGAAGGCAATAATAATAATATAATATAATGTATGGTATTATTATACGCGTACGTGTGTGTGTGCCCCTGTTGATTTTCCGCCGCATCATTTATAATACCTTTTGCCGGACGTTTTTCTTATTATTTTCGCCATCACGCGTGTCGTGTATAATGTTATGTGCCCATAACTCGCCTCCTACCTGACCGTTTTATATTTTTATTATTATTTTTCACTCGGCCGCCCGGGGTACGCGAACTGTACACATGTATATGACGTATAGGGTGCAGGTCGTCGTCGTAGTATTAATCAATCGACGGCGACGCCAGTCACCGGGCAATAATTTGACGCGGCCGAGATACTCCGAGGAATGCTAATGGTCCGGTCATCGGACCGTTGTCGAGATCGCACCCCATTTTTCGCCCTTCTCCACCGAATAAATAGAGTTTTATTTTACTATTGTATATATTTGTACATAGAACGTATCGCCAGAACCTATTTGACCTGGTTGGAATTGATATATTCGAGTGGATATGAACCGTTATCGGAGTTTTCTCCGAGTGCTCCTCCCCCTCATTCGTATTTGCAAAAAATATATTAATTGTTGTAATATGCTTCAGATGGTTCTATATTGGATATATTTGACATTATATTAACGGGAAAATTGATGACTACAGTAGAGTATAGTGAGTGTAAAGCTCCCCAATAATCACAATATAGTGTTTAAATAAAAAATTAAAACACCCCACTTCCACAACGAAAACTCCGGCTACGCCCCTACCTTATCCTTGCGCCTGTTCAGACGAATACGACCGCAACATGCAATTTAATATAATATACGCCTGTAGTAGTAATACATCCTTTACTCGTGTAGATCGTCCTCTTATTCTAAACTACAGTATATATATATATATATTGTATGTATGAGAAACGCACTAGCCACGACCTCGCGCGTTCACTGCAGTCGTCGGACAGTAACCTATCTGCGATGCGATACACACACACACACACTTCAATAATAATATAGGTACGCGTATCTACGGGGCATATTATGTATATAATGCGGCTTGGAGCACGAGAGTGCGTCCATTGTTTCGGATAGTCCGTCGCAAAAATCGGAAAGCGTTTAACGACGGCGACGACGAGACAATACCGCTACACGCGCGCGTACATATGCAAATGTGCCACGGAATTTGCATACAAACGCCGCGTTCGGTGTACGGTATGGCGATCGAGAGGAGAAAAAAAGGGGCGGCCGATATATTATTATAATATGCCTATGTGTACTCGAAGTGGCGTGCGGGATAAAAAATTGTTTTATTGTATGTGCTCGATCCGAGTCGAGGACAACGCGCCGCCGCCGTCCGTTCGTCCGTTTATATATATTAATATTATTATTATTATTATTGTATAGGCACTTCGTGCTGCGGTCTTAAGTCGACCGCGAGCGAATAACACGCAGCTCGGTAAGCTAGTTTAAGCGATCTCTCGATCGTCGTCTTATTAGTCGGCGAATAATATATAGGTACCGTTGTATACACTATACGTATTATTATATTATCATAGTCGCGTGCGCGTGTCGGGTTGACTGATGGACTGACGTCGAACGGCTGCTGTATCCGAGACAGAAGAATATATTATCGTTATTATTATATTATTATGGTTATTATTATTATTGTGTTTATATTGTGTTGTACAATCGCGTGTAGAGTATAGTATGTATGTACGCGGCGCGATGTGGCGAGGAACGTGCGCGGGACGGCTGAAAAAGGGGTTTGAGGTGACAAATGAGAATTAAACAGACAGACGGCTCGCGCGCGGGATTCACCCCGAGCAGTGGGAGCAGGAGTCCTGGCCCGGGGTCGCGGAGGGTAGAAAACGCAACGACGTTATGCAGGCACCGCCGCCACCGGCAACTTAATGTTTAACGACATCACGTTAATTGGTGCGGTTACCAGAGTTGACAATTAATTTACGAGTCTGTTTGTTTTGGCGGTCCCGTCGTCGTCGCCGTCACCGCCTAATTTAGACCTTTCGAAAACGAATTGCCGCCGCACCGGACTGCGTCCCATGTGCTGTATGCAATAATATTAATGTATATACTTACGCACGTTATTTTACTCTCGTCTGCGGACGCTTTTTGCCGTTTTATATTTTCGTATTGGTATAGCAATGTAATATAAAATACAGTGTAATCTCGGATATTAACGCGACCGCGGTAACATATGACGCCGCTCACTTCTATAATATACAGTAATTGCGTCGATTTCCGCGTAGATTAAGCGTCGCGCGTGCGCCACTAGAAACGGCGACCGACGATCGGACCGGGGATAACAACCGTGCGCCCATACAATAATTATAATACATATAACCGACAAGACGGTCGTGAGCGTGTGCCTTTGGATAGGTTTGGCGATAATAAGATGCGGTGGCAACTGGCAACGGCGGGTAACGACCACTGCAGCCTGCTAGGAGTGGCGCTGACCGGTGGCGCTGAAACATAAATATAATAATAATAAAAAAAAACGGACCATCACGACCAGCACGTGAACAATAGACGATAAATCAGACCAATTAAAGGATATTTTCTTTTTCTCCGCATTCCGCGCACACATATTATTATATTAATATATATTAGCCACCGTCGCCGGGTTTAAAAAAAAAAAAAATAATAATAAACAAAATGACCCGTACACGGCGCGGTAAAAATATAATATACTTATATGTAGATATACGCAATAGTACAAGAAGAAGAGAAAAAGCCACGCGCGCGAGCCTAATGATCGAGGAAAGCGTGGTGTGGTTTATTGGACGCGTCATCTCTGAATGTTCATTTCATTACGTTGCATAGAAATACTTGTACACCATTATAATAATACTATATAAAGTACTAAACACACGCATATTTTTCTCCTCTGCTCCTCGCGTGGCGGCGGCGGCGGTGTACGCGAACTTTTCGCGGCGCTGCACAATGGTCGCTGGGGCATCATCACGGTCGGCGGGTGGGACGCCGGCGCGCGGGCCGAAGGGTAGGACGACGACGTCGACGGGTTTTAAGTTTTCTTAAACAACCCATTCGTTTTTATCGGGCCATCTGCAAGGCGTTAAGACAATAGGCTTTGGGTCGTGACGACTTTGGACAGGTTCGAGAGATCCGCCCCAGGTTTTATTGTTTTTATATCGTTATCTTGCGCGTTCGATCTTGAGGGTTTGTCGGCCCGGAAAATTCGCGACCCCCATTGTCCTCTTCTTTAACTACACTGCAGAGTCCGCTCACAAAAATAATGAATTCCGCTGCACCGAGACCTCGTCTCGTCTTTGCGCGCAAAAGTTTTTTTTTCTTATATACCATACCATTATAATATTATTATTATTATTATTCGCTCTATCTCTCTCTCGCTTTATTTTTTTTACCCCGTTCGCGTCGTCTAAGAATAAAACGCGTTGATCAAAAAGACGAACGTCTGCGGAGATAATAAACTCTTTTCTGGTTAGTTTTTTTTTTTTTTTTGGTAAATTTTATATTCTGCAGTGCTATAACGCGCCCGTTTTGTTTTGTACTGCGCGTTCGTTTTGTGACAACGGTGTGCTACGGTCGATTCGCGGGGCGGTGTTGAGTACAAAAATTATATAAATAATATATAGAAGCTTTGCGGCGGCGGTGGTCGGCTCGTTAGGGAGGAGAACTATCGCAAGTATAAACTGAACTGCACTGTGGTGGAGTGAACTCGGCGCGTATCGTTTTTTCGAAAAAAAAAAAAAAAAATCATTGACAGCCAACGCCGTACAAATAAGTACAAACGACCCGTCGTTCGGGCGGGTGTTTGACGACGACGACGACGTGTACAGTTAATCTAAACGTCGACTCAACGGCAGCCCATTATTTCAAATTAGACTCTCATCTCGACGCGCGCGGGCCGATCGGACGAACTAATATTATACACGTCTTGCAATTATATTGTACAACAAGACCGCCTCAATCCCTGCAATTACGCTTTCATAATATATATATATCCCATAAGAGTTTGTTATCATTATCGCGTCGAATTCTTCCTCGCTCTGTATCTCTTCCCCCTCCTCCGTAGGTACATATAAGTATTATTGTACGTTACCGTCGAACCGTATTAACACAAACATTCGTTTCGGTTTTTCCAGGGGAAGGTGGTGAAGGCGAAGAGCCTCCAGCGGGCTACCAGGAAGACGACGGCGGCTGTCCGGAAGACGACGAGGACGAAGAGGAAGAAGAGGAGGAGGGCGTGTCCGGTGGATCGTCCGGCTCGCCGCCGAGGTCTCCGATTCCGTCGAGCACGGACGCCGAACAAGACGCAGTCGCTAACGAGCGTTTGCCTCTGAGGTCAGTACACACACCATGATATATTATAATATAGGTTATAGGTACCCAATAACCTAGTAATATACAGTTACGATTTATCGTTTTAGCACGATACATGTATAATATATATATATATATATGTATATATATTATATTGATATTGTATATTTAAATTGAGACTTTATAGGTACGCGACTCCTCCCCCCCCCCGCCACCACCTGAAAGACACGAAAACGCGTTCCGATCTGGCGGCGGTCATTTTTGTATTTAGGATTTATATCTCTTGGATCGTGTGAGCGTTCTGCACTATCCGATTCGTATAATAATTAATGATTGTGTTATAATAATAATTCTTCACACCAGAAATATTATTATAATAATATAACAATTTACAGTCGTTCGGCGTCGACGAGATCCATATAATTTATAAAACGACCAACAGATTATTAATTTTCCAAAAGTCGTGAATTATTATTGTTATTATTATTATTATTATAATACGGACGATCGTTTTCTGATCCCGGTCGTCGTATATAACGCAATCTTAATTAAAACGTATAATTTAATCACGCACGAATAATATCGTTGTATTCTATAAATATAATAAATAAAGACTGTGATAATAATAATTATTACCATCGATACGGTACGTTTAATTGGGCCTTGACATTATACTCTCGGTAGGAATGCCATTAAATTTATTCTGGTAAAATGGCCGATTTTACGCAATGTCACACACGTCTCGTCGATTAAACAAAAACGCCTCGGCCATAAATCTGGTTTGATGAATATGCGAACGTGTCTATACGTCTTAGAAAATTGCGTTTGAATGTCAATTAATGCGCGTATTTTTTTGTCTTTACAATATTATTTATTCGTAAATAAATTTTATTAAATTATCAATATTTTTCTTGATCTGATGTACTTATTTAAATAGTATCGCGTCCGCACAAAATTATTATGGTGAAATCACGTCGCGGGTGCACGTAAAATAATATGGTATTAGGTATTACTGCACGTTCTGAAAGTATTTGAATGGAATGAAATCTAAATTAAGTAAAAAAAAACCCAGTGAAATTCGGCAATGCAATTTCGACCGAGGAAGAAAACATATAATAATAATTCATTTGAAAACTCTTCAAAATATGTATATATATATATATACACAAGAACGCTGGCTACGGCCCCTATCGTGCCATTAAAAAAAAAAAACAACCGTTCTGAATGTCGACGACGGCGAACAGTGTCGTCGTCATCGAGCGCCCCGTAATGTGCTCAGGGTGTGTTGGTTTTGCCCGTTCATTTGAATTTTCATTTAGTCTTGGTTCGCGGCGGAGAGATGGCGGGACTCTTCGACTGATTTACGATAATGGCTCGGGTGCCGCCTCTCCTGCAGCGGCGGATAATTTCTTTCTTTTTTGCCTACGCTCCGCGAAAGGAAGTTCCGGGTGCGGAGTGGAAACCGACAGTGTGTAGAGCGGTGCTATATAATATAGGGGTGGCGGTGGCGAGAGCGGGAAAAAACTGTTATGACCTCCCCGCTGGGAACGTCAACTTTGTACTTTGGATTCGATAATTTTTAAAATATATCGCCCGTTGCTGCTCACGTCGACTCGACTATATATACCGCCGCCACCGGGGCACCATGATAACGTCGTCGTTCCACCCTTCCTCCAGCGCTACCGAAAGATACACCTTGTCAACTTGAATTCGTGACGGCATTATATTACAATTATTCCGGTTGCGCCAGAGACGACACTGCAAACTCCATAAATTGGTTTTAATGCGGCACTCGACTGAGTTTGTTTTTGCGAGAAAAGTCTTGCCAATATGAAATATTGTTCATTAATCTGTCTTGTTAGCCGGAAATTATTGCCGACGAAGGATCGAGTTCCGGGCGTGCAAATCCATTCCTCTCCTTCTCCCTCTTGCTCTCGCTCTATCTTTATATACCCGCCACTACGCGCCGTCCCAACGTCCCGACGCATACTAGAAAAAAGGGCCCTTATATCAAATTCTGAATAATATATACAATCGTGTGTGAGAGCGAGAGTGGATGTGTGTGTGTATAATGTATATTATGCTCCGGAGCCACCAGGCACCGAGCCAAAATGGCCGCGTGCTAATCATTTGGATTGAAATCTTGTCGCCAACTCAATGTCGGGTTATGCTAATTGTTTCCATTAATTAAACCGACTAAAAAAAAATAATAATAATAAATAAATAATAATAATAATGCAGTCGGTTGACTGAAATGTGTAGTTGGCAGATGGTAATAATAAAAAAAAACACGTCGTAATTAATGGAGAGGAGAAAAAAATATCAAGTAATTTTGATAAACGCCTTCATTAAATCAAGGACTTGGTCAATCTATTCGTGTCAATTTTTATGGTGCGTCTCGTTTTCAGACGACATTAAATGTCACCCGGTCATTAGTCCCGTGTTATTTCAAGTTTTCATTATATTTTTGAGTATTATTGTAAAACTATTCAATGTCTAAAAGAAAGTGCAGTGACACGAAAGTGTCGTTGTACACCTTGATATTATTCACGTCGATTTTAATATAAATATCGATCTCAAATTGTTTTTTTATTTAAATAATTTTACTTTTTTGATGTGAATGCAACGATGAGTAATATATTAAAACGTGAATGCGTTTATTTTTAATGTTCACAGAGAAACAAACAGTCCGTCTAAAATGAGTAGAGGATCGCCGAGGAGCGAATCGAGCCTCCCGCCCTACGAAGTACCGTTGTTGGCAACCGTGTCTCCGGGACGTTCACCACCATCATCGGACGTGCTGGACTTCAGTACGAAAAGGCCAGCCAGCCCACCGGCTCCTTCTCAGCCTGCAGCTATGAACCTCAGCAGCAACAACGACGACACGCCCATTGACCTGACTATCAGGAGCAAGAAAATAAAACTCGACCCGTCGCCGGTATCGCCGTCCACGGACGCGTACAACCGGATGAGCAGGCCGTGGACACAGTACACTACACCAGTGATCAGGCCCATATCCAGGGGCGAGATGATGACGCCGCCGAGCGACCCGGTGCACATGTGGAACGGCAAGCACGGCAAAATGACGTACGGATCGTTCCCATCGGCAGCGAGCGACGCTACCAAGGCACTGGAAAAGATGTGCGAACTGAGCAAGCTTCAAGACGAACCGAGATCGGTGCTGGCGCCTAGCTCGGGACGACACAGTGCGTGGCAGTCGCACTGGCTGAACAAAGGAGCCGACCAGACCAAAGACGTGCTCAAGTGTGTCTGGTGCAAGATGAGTTTCCCCACGCTGCAGGCCATGTCAACACACATGGCCGAGACCAAACACGGCGCCGCTTCCGCTCAAAGTATCCAGCCGCCCCCGCCTCCACCGCCGCCGCCTGTGTCCACGTCTTCCGGGCACAAGAACGATCTCAACATGTTGATCAAGGAAACAATGCCGCTGCCCAGGAAGTTGGTCCGTGGCCAGGACGTCTGGTTGGGAAAAGGCGCGGAGCAGACTCGACAGATACTCAAGTGCATGTGGTGCGGCCAGAGTTTCAGGTCTCTACAAGAGATGACCACGCACATGCAGCAGACGCAACACTACACCAACATCATTTCACAAGAACAGATCATATCGTGGAAGTCCGCGGACGAGAACAAGTCGTCGAGCGGTGGCAGCAGCAACGTGAGCGCCGCGTCCACTAGCTCGCCGGCCGGTTCGGTGAATACGTCCGCCAACCACGTCAGTGCCGTGCTCACGTGCAAGGTGTGCGACCAGGCGTTCAACTCGCTCAAAGAATTGAGCGTGCACATGGTGAAGAACGCACATTATAAGGAGCACATGATGCGGTCGATCACGGAGGGTAGCAACAGGCGCCGGCAAACGCGTGAGAAGCGGAAGAAATCGCTTCCGGTGCGAAAGCTGTTGGAGCTAGAACGGGCTCAGCACGATGTGAAGAACGGCGACGGAGGATATCCGACGTCCGGCGGTGGGTTCAAGGCGGTCAACGACACCAACCACCGACTGGGCAGGATCATCTGTGAGAAATGTGGTGAAAAGGTGGACGTAGCCAGCTTCATGGAACACTTGCGGGTTTGCGTGACGATGACGGCAGACCAGAAAAACCTACTAAAGACTGCACTGATGTCGCAGAATTCCATGTCGGGGGCAGTGGCGGAGCCGGGCCGGGAGAAGAGACCCAAAAAGGAGCAGGACAGATCTCATGCGGTGGCTGACCTGTCGATGAGCAAACCGGCTGCAGCCGCAGCCACCACCGGTTCATCGCCGTCCGTGCTCAACGCCATCGAGAAGCTGATCGAGAAGAGCTTTGACTCGCGGCTCCGTTACGGGACATCGGCCACGGGTGCTTCGATCGGTGAGAGCATACTCAAGCGGTTGGGCATCGACGAGAGTGTGGACGCCACCAAGCCCATAATGGACGTGCAAGCGATGAGCTTGTTGCGCAGCTATCAATCGCTAGGCCGGCACGAGCGAAGTGGCAGTGAGTCGAGCTCCATGTCACCCGAGTTGGCGGCCATGCGGAGCGATTCGACCACGCCGGACCGAAAATACGAACCTGCTGACTATCAGCGCATGCGATCTGTGACTCCAAAGTCGACACCCGAACGGCACAGCTCGCCCAAGTCAACGTCGTCGTCGTCCGGAAAAGGAGGGCACGGTGGTCAGGAGATCGCCGGTGGCGTGGAAGTCAAGACCGAGCCGACCGGCGGGCCCGACGAAGCGTGCATCGCCGGTGACTTTGAAGTGAAGAAAGAGTATGTGGACGAAGATGACGTGGTGGCCAAGAGCCCGGTAGAGCGGCGCGCTAGGAGCCGGGAATCGGCAGAGGGTTCGGTGGTGGACGAGACGAACGGATCGAGCCGTGGCCCGACACCCACCAATGTCAAGAGCCCGCCGAGTCCGGCCGGCAGCGACAAGTCCACCACGGACAATGGCAAGAAGACGCCGGTAACGTCCAGCAGTCTGGGAGCGCTGTCGTCGATGTTCGAGAGTCTGACCTCGGCTGCGAACAGTGGAGGCGGCGGTTCGTCGTCTTCCGCCAACGGCGACGGTGGAGGTAGTGGAAAGAGTGGTGGAGGCGCCAGCAGTCATCCCCTGGCCGCTCTCCAGAAGCTCTGCGACAAGACGGAGAACCACCACCACCCTCACAACCACCATCACCACCACCGGCCCAGCAGCCGTTCGTCGTCCAATGCGTCCGCCACCAACGGGGGACCCGCGCAATCCATGTCACCGCCCGCGTCCATCACGGGCAGCACCGCACCCGGCGCCATCCTGGCATTTAGCTGGGCGTGCAATGACGCCGTGGTCACTGGCGACTCGATCATGAAGTGCGCTTTCTGCGACACGCCGTTCATATCCAAGGGCGCATACCGGCATCACCTGTCCAAAGTGCATTTCGTCAAGGAAGGCATCACGCCCGAACCGATCATGCTGAAACCGGCCTCATCGTCTTCGGCCGCCGCTGCTGCCGCCGCTTCGTGCCACCAACAGTCTTCGTCGACGTCCACGGCCCATTCGCCTTCGCCTTCGCCCTCATCTTCTTCGCAACACAAGTCGTCGCCAAATCACAACAACAACAACAGTAGTAGCAACAACAACAACAACAACAACGGGTCGCCGTCCACATCGGCCGGCGCTGGCGGCGTCAAGAGTCCCGAAACCAAAAACGGTGGCGGTTACGACGAGAGTCCGCACTCGAAATTCCTCAAATACACAGAGTTGGCCAAACAACTGTCCAGTAAATACGTCTAGTCAACGCGACAACGCACATTTAACGCGCGTCCGTTATTACATGCACGGTGTATACGATGATAACGTCGTCATCGCGGTACCTATTTTATAATATTATTTTGTATTATACACTTTTGTTGATTTCACTATATTATGATTGACGTACGTCCGTTATTGGTTAAAAATATCGGTCGTGCTCGTCGACCCCCCTGTACATATGACATAGATTCCGAACGTTTATGTACACACACGCCCTACATGAAACACATTATCGTCTAAAACTTTCATTACTTCTACTACTACTACTATGCCTACTACTACCTACAACTACAACTACAACTACAACTACCAACACAACTACTATTAAAAAAAGTATAGACGCCTAGCGTGATGTCAAAAAAAAAAATCATATTTTTTAATATTATGTACTTAATCTTCCATGTATGATGTATGCGAATTTTGGCGTCAAAACCATTACCTAAAATACAAATGTATACGCGTTTGGAAAATAACGAAACAATGAATTGTTTTTTAATTTTTATTTTGTTAAACAATTTTTAAGAGAAAACTAACTCGCGAAAATTAATATTTAATAATATATAATATATGTACATATTATATATTATCATAGCACGATACGCGAACGAATGTCCTTTATATTGTGTATACCCGTTTACTCGATAATATTATTATTGTCCGCGTCGTTAGGCTAGCGACATTTTATTAAATATGATATATAAAAAATGTTAAATTATTTAGTACGATATTTGTAATACTATTACGTTTACGATACGTTTCTGCTCATACGCTATACAAGTGTCCTGTGTTAAAACGGATGTAACTTTAAGGATAAAACATTTTAAAAGGCTGTCACGTCAACTATGTATAACGATTAATGCTTAAGTGTAGAGTTAATTATTTTAATCGACGATAGGTTAAGGATATATTCATTTTCCGGTTAGACGTTTCCGTCTCGCGGAAACCATTCCACTTTGAACTAAACAATATTTATATTATATAAAATTAAAAAAAAAACCACAAAAAAAAAACAATTATGTATACTTAAAATATTGTTCTTCGAAAATAATACGTCGCGTTCCTAATCCGACTCGTTTTGTTTGCGTTCGGCTACAGACAAAAAAGTTTATAATAATTTAAAAGGACGGTACCCATGATCGGTTTCACACACTCAAATAGTAATATTCATTCAACCCGTTCCCCGAAGCACTTAATTTTTTTTTTATTATAGTTATTACCTAATTATTATTAATCAGCCAGTAAGCAAAATAGTTACCATTTAAATAATTTTATTAGTTTTGTTGGTTATTATTTAATTTAAGGGGAATATTTTCTTTTTTTTCGTGTAAAGTATTTGTCGTAGGTACTTTTTATTTTTTATTAAGTATAATAATTTTTCTAGGGGAACACAATAATATTAATTAAAAAATAATAATGTTCTCAGCCATTGACGGCGGCTATAAAATAATATTATGACTTCAGGTGCCACAACCAATCGGGAGCCGTGTGAATAATTTACGACAAATTTCCGTAGGTCATCATACCGTTATAAATATTTTTATTTCCATTCGAATCGTTCTTTTAGTTGCGTTATCTATCGTATTAAAATGCAATTATTATGTGATTATTACTATATAATATGTAGCCGGTACTCTATAATAAATTATAGTGGCTGATGCTTTTTTTTTTAATAATAATAAAAAAAAAATATTTTAAATTTTCCATACGAATAATATTATTAATCATGTTAAGTAAATTATTATCGAAAACAATTTGTCCTATATAAATAACATATAATATACGTGTATACGATTATAAAACAATATTCTATCGAAAAAAAAATATACTAATTTTGCCATGTTTTACGTTCGTGTTTCGATTCTATCATATTATTATTATTATTATTATTATATTGTAGGATTTACTATTTTGTTTACAAGGTTACTATTACGATAAATTATTATTATATTATTATTATTATTATTATTATTATTATTTTGTTTTTATTTTAAGTTTTTATCAGACTACGAAAAACCTTTTGTACATAATTTAAATATATAGTATTAGACATCAAATACGATTGTAATATAAATTGTACTTATTTATTTATTTATATAAAGAAGTAGGCAATATTTGTTTTAATTTTTAACAAATAATAAAAGACATTTCAATTCGACCTGAGTGATTTACCTTTTTTCGCCATCCTCTTCAGGTATTCCACTCCTTTGATGACAATATCAACAAAAGATGCTACCAAGTACATAATGATATAGCATAATGCGATGATGACGTCGAAATCTGTCTGCCCGTTTTCATCGTTGCTGGTGAGTGTTGTAACCAAAAAACACGTAAAAACCAACTTTTACATAAAAGTGAATTAAACAGATCAATATTCTATCAAAATAAAAAATAGTAAGAAACACAGCATTTCGTCAACAGGTTTAGGATTTATATATTTGCAATAAAAATTGGTAAAATACGCATTTTGATTATTAAAAATATGCGAAAAAAATACGACAATTTGGTACAACTGCTGATTGGTCATTAACGCTAAACAATAGTGTTTTTCCGTCGGTCTTAAAAACTGCATTCGAAAATTCTTTGACACATTATTGTGGACGTTTCTCACTGGTAATTAAAATTTTTGGTATGTTAATCGACAAAATGGAATTCGATGCATAAACAACGCACTCGTAATCCATGACGACCATTATTCATATTATTGTGTATAGGTAGTGTTTTTGTATAATAATTAAAATAATTAAAACTGTTACAGTTGTACCAAGGTTATTATTGTTCTAAGGTTGTACGATTATATGATCATATTAATTAGAGTGTGATATAACAATTAAACTATCAACTATACCGGTTACCGAAAATACCGCTAAGTTACACTGTCTAGTGTATAATTTTTTGGATGGACATTATTTTGTTTACTTCTCTCCACTGCTGACAAAAGTGTATAATATGTACCATAAAAACATACATTTTACGTGTTTGTAATTGTTATATTATGCATAAACATTCAACTAACTATGGGGAAAAAAGTGCAAAATATGCAAAATAAAATAACCACCGTTTGCTTCAACATCATGACGTGGTTTGTGGACATTATATACAAATGTAGCATGCCAAAGCATATAAAATAAATCTTATCGCATCAATTCAAATTACCGTAACTACCTGCAAGAACAAAATTGTTTTAAACTACTTTGATAAGAATTTAATAAAATAACCATTATTATAATGACTATTATTTACGCGTCGTCATATATAGGTTTAGATGAAAATTATATATTTTGTATGATGTGTCTTATTGTGGTTACAAAACCAATTATTGAAATCTTCATTTTCTTAAAAAATCTTACAACAAAGGCAAGTGGCAATAAAGTATAGGTCGGGACGTATAAAACAAAACCAACATCGCTATATCAATGTATGCAGCGAGTATAGTAGGTAAGTCCTTAAAGTTATCCAAAACGACGGTACGCCAATGTCTGTATAGGAAAAGGTTAGCTGATGTTAAAATAACCATTTCGTTACCTAAAAAACTCGACTAGGTTTTCTCCGACTGGGCGAGTGAACGTTTGTAAGTACGCTCGATGAGATAAATATTATACTTACTCTGAGTAGAGGCTCTTAACCTCTTAGGTCGTTTCGGTCGGAACTACTTATTAATAAACATTATATCTGTCGTCTGGTGAAAAAAAAAATAGGATTCTTTGCACTAAAATCGGCTGCAGCCAAGCTATCTCGGCCACTTGCACTTACACTGCAGTTTTTGATAGACGCCGATCGATACTTTGGGGAGATCGTTTCCGGAGACTTGCGAGTTGTGAGCCGTAGCGTTAAAAAATTTCAAACCACGCAAATTACAAATTGGTTTTATGGTCTACTTACGAGCGCAGGCGTCAACGGTGAAAAAAAAATAGCGGTTTTTCCAATAAAAAGTCCTCAAGTAATTATAGAAAAAGGTTTAATTTTTTTCCCCAAAATCGGTAAATTCATTAAAAAAAATTAAATCATCATTATTAGAACATTTAATCTGCTGTGATGCTGCAGCGTAGCCAATAATAGTCTCTATTATTTTATGCATTGGACTTGCTTTTGCACAGATTATTATTAATGCGTTTTATGTGTGTGCCAACAGAAACTGCGTCTTGGTTCTTGAAGAATACTCATCCCCATTTCTCTACAATAATGCAGTTATTCAATTTACAAACGAGAACACCCTTTTCTACTGTAAATTATTTAAGTAAATAATTGAAAGTTAATATTTCTAAATATGTCGATGTGATATTATAAGAATTAAAACATGCAAATGAGTTTTTTTTTCAGCTTTATATAACTTTGTGCAATAGGGATAATAGATCGATGATAATGGGCTAGTGAGATATATTATGGAGACATGGTGAGGTGACAATTGTAGTAGTAGTTAATAATATTAATCTATCAACATTAAATTTATAATTTGCAAAAATAATGGAAGTACAATAAACACTAGACACAATAATAGTATATATTAAATAACTAATCCTTATATTTTAATAACTGCGTGAAACAACTCGTTCTAATTTTGAACTAGATACATTAAAATTTAAAAAAAACAGAATCTATTAAATAATTTATGGTAAAACTGTGGGGTTTTCATTCGTAAAACATAAATTTGTATCGCCACCCGATATTCCTGAGCTAAAAAATAAAAACACTTTATTATTTGGAAATATTACGGTCTTCGAGTGCCACTGTGATGTTATGTTAATTGCAGAAAATTCTAAAAATCTGCATAATTAGAACAAATTCACTATCCAAGGAAAGAATGAGGGTGACTGTGCTTCCAGGTGAAGCATCCTCCATAATTAAATATATATTTCGTAAATATTTGAGACGTTTAAAAGCGATGGCGTATAATTATAGCCATCATCACTCGCAGTCGATTTCAGGATCACACGCGTCCTACACCGTTTCGAGTGTTTTTTTATACATTATGTCCACCGCAGTGGCAATAGAACGGTTTGACGTCTTATCTGCACTAAACGTGGTGAGTCTCCTCTTCGATTATTTCGAATGCTCGAACGGACCACAAAGACACGGGAAAAACGCGGGAAACGGCGTTACGTCAGTTGAAAGTTGCAGTTGTCTTGATTTTACATTAAAATCTTAATATTTCGATCTCGCGCGTTATGATTGAATACCGACTGATTCGGTCGACGACGAGGGAGGGTACGATTTATCGGCATTTTGAACCGTGGTAGATACCGTGAAAACAACGAAAGGATAACACGAAATATCGATATTTCCGTTAACGTGAGTACGAATAATTCAGTGAAATCGATCACGAGAGGGAGAATAACCTATATATTATATTATTGACTATTAAATTTGAAAGTCACGGTGCGGTCATTCGATTGATCGTGTTTAAAAAGAATTTCTATAAACGCATTTGTTGAACGTACCTAATAGATATATTTCCCAATTTTTCCGTAGTAATTCCCCGATATGTGTCTCGGGGTCGTGGAAATGAAAACATTGATGGTACCAAACAAAGTACGCCAAAGTACGGGCCTGGTAACGATTTTGATGGATAGCCAAAGGAACTATATATAGGTACATAGTATTGAAACTTTAGGTTTGTAATTATTTTATTGTTATGATAGATATGTATTATCGCTAATACTAAATATTACTTAATTTTGAACACACGTTAAAGTTTAAAAAATAAGTTGTTTCTCGTTTATGATCTAAATTCTTGGGTTATAAACAATGAACATATATTTATTTAAAATTTGAAATCATTTATGTATATATAACTTCTAAAAATTGTTCAATATCAATATAACAGTTTCGAGTCTTGTATAAAATAAAAACTATACTGATATTATAATCTAGATAAATTTCAGCTCAATGCTATCCATTTATGTATATATATAATATATTCAATATTTTAGCTAATTAACCATACTATTAACTACAGATACTGTAGTATTTTATGGTTTAAATAATAGAAATCATCATAAATATTTGGAAATCAAAAATATTATTTTTACGTAAGTATAGTGGATACAGTATATTCTCATATTGTACTCAAAAAGAGAAAAGGTATAGGTCAATTATTTCTTGTTATACCTTAAATAAAATAGAATAGGTATCTATATATATATATATTGCAAGTTGTTACAAACTTATTCAAAAAATAGTAATACAAATACCGAGGAATCGATAATATATTTATATTTTCGAAATTATAATATATTTTTTTTTAAAGAAGTATGATGGTAACTTTCACTACAATTGCAGGCCAATCTCATATGGTCCATAACTTATAGTATACACGCCACCGTGATTTTCTGTCCAGATGTACTTATACTAGCTCAATAACCGTCATACAGCTCAACAGTGGCATTCCATTACAGGGCGTCAGGGTTGTCACTATAATTTTAGTATATTGGTTTTAAACGTTCACTTAGTTGTTTAAAATGAATGAAACATATATTTAAAACAGTGTAAAATCCAAGTGAATATTGTGTTTTTTTATAAAAAAAAATATTATCTTTTGTTTCAAACGGTTTTTTCTATTTAAAACGAAAACAAATAACACTAAAAAAATAGTGTTTAGTGCCTACATATTATATGCTTAGCAGAGTAAGTTAGTGTATTTAAATTTTTGAAAAAAAGAAAACTTTATTGACAGTTAATGTAGGTAGGTATATTTATTTATTAAAATACAGTTTTTTTGTTTTTTTTTCAAAAATAAAAAATACACCAACTCTGTTGGCGTATATGAAGGCCTAAATACAAAAAAATAATTACAAACCAACGATACGTATTATTTTAATATCCTATTTTCGTTTAATTTACTCTAGTAGGTATCCTGAAAATATCAATGTAAAATTTAACAAAAAAACGAAAAAAAATTTTTAACAGATAACTTAAGAAAAGTGATTTTCTAATGAGAGGCTTATCAGGTATAGGTAATGGTTACAAATGATGATGTTACAAAACAAAAATTGTCAAACATAACCAATATAATATTATTATTATACCTGTGAGTTCTAAATGGTATGAACCAGCTAAAACGCATATATTTATTTTAAAGGTTAAATAACAAAATGTAAATTACTAGGGTTATTAAATCTTAAATTTAATCTTATTTATTGTTTTCTTTGGTTCTGTCTGATGTAGGTATTGATTTTTTGTTTCAACTGACACGGAAAAATGTTTAAATACTTCGTTAATCAAAATAAGATTTTATTGAATTTTGCACAATGATGGAATTTTTTCGAGTGAATTTAATTTAAAATGTTTGATTTTTATCATCATCATTCATAAATGTATATATTATTTATTATTATTATTACTAAATATAAGGTGTTTTATTATTGTTTTAAATTATATAATTACTATTATAATTATTATTATTATCCTAGTCGAGTGCATTAGAACACACTATCTTTTAAAATGTCAATGCGAATACAAAATATAAATGTAATAGATATAATATATAGTGTTACTTATATAGTGATTTTGATGTAAAATTACACTAATATAGTTATGCATTAATATTTTTTTTCCTTTTTTTCCCCTCCCAAATTACATTAATAATCACGAATCGCTTCAATATCGTATGTTGAAGTGTACATAATTTCCATTGTTGATTCAAAAATGTATTAGTCACTAAAATCGGACATCCTCCTGAAAAATCATCGAAATACGACACCACTGTTCACGACATTATTTCTCAGGGGAATTCGTATTCTTTTACGATAACGTTTGATACATATGTTGAACGAGCAACGATAGCGTATTGCGGTTTCATCTGTTGTGAATAATTGAGTTCAAAGTTTTAAACATCAAGTTCGACGTTTCGTTCCGGGTCGACGGTTTCCAATTTTTTTCCTACGTGCTTATATATGCGTCTACGAGGTCTATACAATTTCTTATTTTCCCAGATACTGCTATATATATATATATGACTGGTGAAAAGTTGCGTTTTAACGCAAGCTCATACTATTATTATTATTATTATCATACTTTGGAGGCAGGTACCTTTATGAACACTATAGTTATTAGTCGTAGTTGCAATGTAATTTTTTATTCTATGACAGTTTATTTATAATGGGAATCCCGCTAGGATTTGCTAATTTAAAGTTGTTGCCGTAGTGCGAATTCCGTTACCCGCAGACCACGTTAAATAATATTATTAAATCTTTACGGAGTGTTGTTCAGTATACCAATCCAAACGAATTGTACGCGGGAAACGACATTGTATGTAATAATCGAACAACTTATAATGTTGTACCACTTGTACTAGTTACCAATATGAAAAAAAGTGGGTTAGGTTTAATTAAAACCTGCAAATCATGAATAAGATGTCTGATGTGTAGATGTATATTTTTTATCACCGTCTGTACTAGCAATTTTTTTTTTTATTAAGGAATAAGGCTTCATCTACTTGAACATTGGTCTGTCTTTAGTGTTTAGAATATTGAAATTAAGGTAGTAAACATTATGTAGTTAAAATAGTGATACAAAATTAGGACAGCATAGATATAGTGTGTATAATATAATACAGGTAATAATAATAATAGTTTGGATTACTTTGATTGAAATGTTATATTTTTTAGGTGATTCCTACAGGTTCGCCTAACCTTAACCTTTTAAGAAAAGATGAATTAGATGTGTGTTGTGTTCCCCGAGGGATGCTCCATTGTGATTAGGTAGTTTAGTATCGCTCTTGACTGTGATAATTTCGGAGGGTGTAATCATTACACTGTAATGTGATATGTTGGACTGTAAGATGTTCGTTGCATTGGTCGCACATTGTACTAGCTATTATTTCGTCAAATTAATATTATTCTATATAATTTATTATATTATAATGTGGGGTATAGGTACTTAATTTATTATTTTGTATATAACTGTATTAGTCATAAGTAATTACGATTCGATGTCAAATATATCAAACGAACCAAAAGCCAAATGTATTTAATATATAGTTTACGTATCGTACGTATAGCCGTATAGGTTAGGTTTATCTGAAGGTTCGATTTTTTTTACGAACTACAGTGTATAGGTAGTACTTGATGTAACCTTAGTCAAAAGTAAACAAAAACACGTTCACACACTAACGTGCACGTCATTTTATAAAAATGTGACCCACTGCAGATCATAATGACGTATGACATCATAATATTAAAGCAATAATTTATAGTTCAACTCGTTACGTAGAATAATAATCGACTGGTAAAAGCCTAAAGGGGCTAAGCGACAGTTTTACTACCTTTCAGAAGAGCAAAATCATAATGTTCATATCATGTTCTTAGGTTTAACCTTGGCGTTAGTGGTTATAAATTTTTATAAAATATGCTTTAGGAATGAGGTTATTATTATGTATATCTAGCCCATGTTAGGTTACCCCGATAGCCTGAGCACTTGAGTACAATATTTTATTTGAAAAAAACTGCCTTTTATTATTGCTAGGTATAGGTACCAATATTAAAGTATCAAATAGAATATTTTATTGAGAACAATATTTGAAATTAGAAGTAACAAATGTGAACTGTCAAAAAAAAGGGGGGGTGCGTGGGAGTATGTTAAGAAAAAAATAACTTATTTATAAGTGGTTCGCACATAATAATACCCGACGTAGTATTGTATAATACAATTAATCTTAAGACTATTAGATCTATATTGATGGTAGGTCTATAAGACCTTCAAGCGAATCAACACATCATTAAGATACTACTTTTGCGAGAAGATTGGCCATTTTCCCTTCAAAATGCTCGTCTGGTTTCGTGAATAATGCACGTAAACCATCGAAACATATTATAATATTGTTGTCGCGGCGAATAAAGGCGCTGGTGAGACTATATTATACTAAGCGACTGACCATTTCCGGTCGGTAAGAATGAATAGGTAGGTAGGTACCACATATACCTATTTTAATGTCGTTCTCCTCGGTAGACGATATTAATTATTAATGACACGACGGTACGACAAAACGACGTCTATAATATTATAATGTTATGATGTATGGGTACTATTTTTACAAAATTTTCCGGATGCGAATGACATGCCCATTAATAATAGGTAATAATAATAATAATATAACAACAATATATTATTTCGTCCATATATTCACCACGCGTAGCACTACGCCCGCCGTGTTATATTATATGATGTGTTACATTACATTATATTATTGTAGTTATTGATTATCGCTCGTCTTTGATCCCGCTCCGGTACAATACCTACAATACCTAATAATATAACGACGAGTGCCGATGCGTGTTGTATATATATTGTGGCGATCATCAAAGTACCGGACGGCGTTTATTGCGATCATTAAAAACTATACGACACCGAGTGCGGATGGCTGGGCGGCAGTGGTGCAAATGTGAAAATGAAGAAGAAGAAAAAATTATATAATAATAATACATAAATCCATTAAATTGACGGTGACTGATCGTTGTGCTCGCACATATGCGCGAATACACACACACACACACACACACACAAAATAATGAGTAATAACGTGTTAGCCGACTGCACCATTATATTATTGTGTGCATTATTATGGTCGCGCGCATAAGGGAACAGTGCGCTCCTCGTCATTTTTCGAGTGATAATAATAATAATTTACGATTCCGTATAAAGAATGGACGTAAAAAAAAAAAAAATCGCGATCCGCCGACTAATGCTTGGCGAATTCCATAAACGCGGTATACGCAGGTATAATAAAAAGATAGGTATGATATCACGGTAGGTACCAGCTATAACCAAACCCGCTGCAGCTATTATAGCACGCGATTATAGTCTCCGTCCAAAGGCGCACTGCACATTATTATTATTATTATTACATATCGTATAGAGTGTGTACCTATAGTCAATCGATAAAAATATTTGCAGCTCGTTTGGCGGTGGTGGTGGCACAATCGTCTGGGCACATCATATTATGATATAATGATGTGTGTACAATGTAGTAGATATATGCATGATATATACGCATCGTATATGGAACGCGTTTGTGTCGTCACAATTTTTTTTGGAATTTTTTTTCCATTACCTGCAGCACACACTCGTTTTACGGGCAATGTTGACATTTAGATAATGTCCGCATGATTAGCCGCATAAAATTGAAATTTTAGGCAATGTATATTATAATACTCTTCGTTTATAAACGCATGAATTATCTACACTGTCCGGCCAATGACTTTAACGTTAGCCTGTCAATTGTAGTGGATGATGTAATGAGTTATTCTATATTGGATATAAGTGTAAGTCTTCCAGTAATTTGTGCAATTCAAAATGTCATGGGAGCCTATGACAAAATCATCAATTATGTAATAAATAATAACACTACCTATTACATAATTGTTTATTAAAAATTATAATTTGTAAAATAAAATACTCATTTAAATGTCTTTGTCTTTAGTAATTCGAATTATATTTTATTTTTATTATTTAGTAATATGTTTTTTATGGTAATAATATTACTAATTACATCTTAAATATATATTTAATATTGTTAATAAATTAGAGTTATTTTACCTCATAACTGGTAAATTCTTATAGTTGTTAAGATATTATCCAGAGGTATTTGGCTAATATCATATTATCGGTCTAATGTCCACATCATCCTTAATATAATAATTATACACACTGCTCAATAGACGTAAAGATATCAGAACAATGATGATTTTAAAAAATAGGAATTAATATTAATATATTATTAACAATTTACAATTATTGTATAAATTATCCGTTAAATATTTGATGCAAAACCTTAAACTATTACAATAATGGATTATTATTCTCAGTAACTACATACAGTTTAAGAACTTAGGAAATTAAAGTTTAAATTTTGATTAAAATACCTACACAAAAATTTAAAAAAAAAATAATGTGCTTAACAATAATTTACAGCGATACCTTTTTCCCCAAAAAAATGTGTAACAGAACACTGATAAAATGGCCTTAGACAGTTCTAAAAATAAATATATAAGTTTATCTCAAACTATAGATATAAAGTTAATGTAGGTACCTACTAAAAAATGATAAATATTGAACAGCAATGCACCAGTGACCATTGACCAGCAGTAGGTTACGTAAGCGGCACCACACTCGGATTGCCGTCCAATGCAACGGTGCCATAGCTGATCGACGGCCAGTGTCCGAATCACGTGCGTTTCGTATGCTGACCAGAATTTTAATTCATTGAACAATATAATAATATATTGTTAAATTATGCACTAACGACATCGCCGTCGACGCATCGTTTACGACTTTCGGCACTAGAAACTCCGTGAGTCACCGGCCGCATCGCGTGGTTCGTCCTCGTCGAACGGGTATAATACGGCCAGCCGTAACCGAGTTACGTATTTTGTGCCACGCTGTCACGAATAATATTAGATTTTTGTCAACCTGACCGTGGTATACCGAAAGCAGACGACGGAAATTCTCGCGGTTACCCACTCGCTATAGTATTATACCGGTTTAATACGCGTAAATATGATGTGTACCGTGGTCACCGAATTTATACCGCGGTCGAGGCGATCACCGCCGTTCATAGTGTGGGTTGTATCCGCGGTCAGATGACCGCGAATCAGTTGACTAGTCCAAACCAGTGGACTTCCGCCATAGCGAATTGCGTGAGCATATAATATGATAGCAATAATAACAACAACTAAGTTCATTGGGATAAAATCTTTCCGTTTTTACACTTTTATCAGATTTTTTTTTATACGCATCTGTAGTTACGCAGCGCAAAAAATATAATAGTTTAACTGAAATCGTCCGCGAGTCCAATCAGGCTGAACCTATGGAGCCCACGCGTATACCTACACCATAATGTGGTCGTGCTTGTCCTGCCTATAAAGAGGTTCTATATACTTTATTGCGATATGATGTAAAAATCGAATTTCGAACGGGCAGTACCTACCTAAATTAGTATTACAATTATGTGTTTAAAGTTTAGACGAGGATTAACGATAAAACAATGAATACATTGGTTTGCATTGCCATCAAATTATGCGTAGGAATAATAATCCGAAGAACATTAATATTTTTTGAACGCTGTATCATTCTGCATAATACGTATGTACACCTAATCGCTTATCTCGGTTTCGCTACCATTAACGTCGCTATCATAATAATATCATAATATCGGCCGTGCGTTAATTGTTAACACCGCCCCCCCCTTCCCCTCCGGGGTGTATACATATCATCTAGGTAGTTTCATAAGCGGATGGAAAAGTTTTGGGGCTTCAAACCTCGCTCACGATCGAAACTAAATTTAATTTTTCATAGACGAACTTCTTATTGCGCGTGTGTACCTATACGAGCATATAACATTGCCTGTAGATAAGACGCGCATCGCTCGAGTGCGGAAAAGGAAAGCGATCGGAGAAAACTTAACGGCGGGTTATCGTCACAACAATATATTATATAATACATATTTACACACACACATATATATATATATTATATAAACGTGAGTGTGTGTGCATATTCTAAATATTATGTTGGCGCAGCACCTATGCCTAATTTATGCGTTTAAGTTTCGCGCCGTGCTCGAGATAGATACGACTACGATATCCGCCGTGACGCGAAAAGCGCCTCGTCTATATACTCTCGGTTCTACCTATACGTATTTTATCGTCGAACGATATATATTATTTTAATGAGCGAGCATCGCGAACGTGCGCACATTGTATAAAGGTATAGGTAACCCGTCACTCGTGTATAATATACAAATGATAATATTATTTATAGAGCAATAAACAAACATTTCGATGAAATCTCCGTGACATGAGACCTCCTGCAGCCGAATAATCTCCGCTGTTTTTGCAACCTTACCTCGTGCAGTTATAATATTATTATTATCATCGTTTTCGCCGGTACGTCGCTGTGCAGTTGCTGCAGCGCCGCCTTTGACATGAATATGCAACAACGTGCAGGTTAATGTCATTTTTCGATATAATATTATATACCTATTTTACTAAATTACCTACCTGTAATGCGACGATCATTATTATTACACGGAAATCGTACGCAAAATGTTTGTCTCCGTCGTACTTGGAATTTATTTTTTTGAAATTTCGTTGAAATTGATTTTGACTGATGTAGCGGTTTTTTTAAAACTTTTTTAGTATCAGTTATTGATAATAGTAAGGCTGTATTATAATATGACTAGAGTGAGAAGAGTATTTTAAACTTGTGTGCCTGCGTTCTATAAAGCCTGTTCTCTTTTTGTTTATTATATGTTTAAAGTTCTAAGGCAACATATTATTTTTTTTTAAAACAATTTGTTTATTGTAGGAGGAAAACTCGAAAAGCACTTTTGAATAGTTGAAAGGTAGGAAACTTTAGTCTGGAGGGTGTTTTGAGTAGGACTTATTTCAATTTTCTACTTACATAGAAATATAGAATCGAAGAAAAATTACCGAAGATCGGAAAGAATAGACACTTTAGCGAGCGATGGTTATTTTCTTACCTATATCTTTTTTTTGTTGAAAACTATATTTTATTTACGATATACAGTATACATATTACGTAGACTAAATTTTCACTACCAAATTAGTTTTGGAAAAAATATAAACTTTGTGCATAGTTTGCATATGTTCGCATGAAAACAGCTCACATCAATAGTTTTTTTTTTAAACATTGGTAGTTTGGGTGCGAGAAAATTTCACTTGACGAGCTGGTGAGATAGATATGGTATTAAAGAGGGAAATATATTATTTAATATTCATTATTTAAAATTTTACTTTTACATCTTTGTTTGGATACAGAGTCCTGCATGGTGCCCCCCCCCCCCCCGGTGATATTATTAACTCAAAAAGTTATACGTTATCTCATTCCATACACACAGTTTATTATATGAATCATATAAAGGAGTATTTGTAAAATATTTATCGTAATAAATTGTAATAATATAATATGATAATCACATAGCGAGTACTTTGTATAAAATTATTGTTAAAAACTGAACATCCTTCGCGTATATAATTTATTGAGCAGACCAATGTTGCACGAATAATCTATGATATTTATTAATATTCGAAGGCAATTAACAAAATATTATTGTACAGATGGATATTATTCAAAGTTAATGTAGCTGTTTTGGAATATAGTTTTGTTTATTTTATGTTTCCAAAAACTTCATAACATAATATAGACCAACTTACGAACACTTCTAAAATTTCGAATTTTTTCATGGAAATCGTTTGTTAAGTATTAATTACAGTAGTGCCTTAAAATAATAGTAAAGTGTAAAGTACAAGCGTATGAACATTTATCAGAAGACTATTTGCGAGAATACATGTAAAGAATACTCTCAGCAGAAAATTAGTTACCATTTTTCTACATTTTAAAGTTAATAGCATTTGTGTCTTGCGTGCTAAGTAGGTCTCTGGTTTCTGCAACAGCTGCGTTTGAGACTTCTATAGCCTGGTTGTCACTTGTCAGTTCAAAATCTAAGAAAATAAAATATCTATTATAACTGCATCTACAAATATCTATAATGTTAGTGATTCTTTTTTGTTTGGTAAGTGTTGTATGACCGGTAAAATAATATTATTGATTTATCAACGTTATTAGATATACATATAGTATAATATAGCCTACAGTAGACAATAGGCATATATAATATATTATATTATATAAATATCACCTAATACAACATGCCTATACGAGTTTTATGTACGGACGATCAGTGAAAACATAGTTGCCTGCAGCTGAACAATTTTGTTCGGCTCTTTGATTTGTAGAACACTATTTTTGACATTAGACTTAAACACTAATCTTGCGCTCATTGCGTAAGTTAGCGAAACAGGTGATTCAAAAAACAGGTTATTTTACTCTCCAAACCAATGGAAATTTATTGGATTTAAATTGGTTATTTTTTTAACATTTAGATAAAATATACAAAAATTAAAAATTGTTTATTACATATAAATTTGCTTTAATATTTCTGGCATGTTTTTCTGCATGTGGGTAAAATGAATAATATGAAAAACTTCAAATTCATGTATCGCTCAAACGAGTAATAAAAAATTGTTTTAATTTTACGCTGACGAGGACATCGGATCCATAATTTTTTTTTCGATTTCACTGCACAATCGCATGTTAATAAACACACCGGTCGGTATAAGCGGTCCCTATGTACTATAGTATTTATACATTATTTTATATTATAAATAATGTGACAGTAAGTCGTCGGATTGACGTATAAAACGAATAGGTACGGTTTATACGCGCTATCTGACAAAAATGATTGACCGATTAAAGTGATCAGGTTTTAATGAAACGTGTTTTGGAGAATTCTCGTAAAATTGTTTCATTTATTATTAATAGTTTTAAAAAAAAGATAGTCTTGAAAGATTAACAAGTGTGTCTGGTCGCAGCGGTAAAATAGAACCGTAATTGAATCGTTACGCATTATTTTTTACACGTTCATAAATAAATATGAAAGGAAATTCCTCTCCTCCACGTCCTGCGTGTATATAGGCGGTCGTCGTCCCGCGTGCACTGTTAGTTCAGAGTTGGTTTATTAAATTCTAACTATTATAGGTATTATATAGGTACGCGTTATCGCTAATTACAATAATATTATATTTCGTATATTACGCGTACCACGGCGGACAGGTACACGCCCGGTTCTGTATAATATTATAATCTAATCGGGCCGCCGTCGATAGGTACGACGAATAACACTTTGATCGGACGAATAATAATAATAATAATAATAATAAAAATATCGTATACGAAATAGAAGCTATTAATTTTCGGTCGTAAAACCCGAGCGTAATTTTTATTTTTTTGTTCCCATCGATTTGCCGACGATAAGGGAATTATTTTGGGGCGCGGAAGGTTTCGTTCGGAACGTATTATTATTACGAGTATATACTATATATTATTATATCATATAGGTGGCGCGGTTTTTGGATGTGCACCCCACGACCTACTAACCTACGATATACTCTGCGCTGACGCGTCGAAAACAATTCCTCACGAACATGTCGCAGGACGATAGGTTTCTCAAACACGGAATTTTCCTTAAACCTATTTAATAATATAGTGACGAACGTTTCGATCAATGGTCGGCGCAAACTGCAGTTGTCGCCTTACATAGTTAACTATTCGATAGCATAACATTATAATTTATAGGTACCACCAACCGCAATATTATTGTTCGATACAACGTCGTATTGTTCGGGAGGGTGTATAAAATTAAAAAGATAGTAGGATCAAGAGAAAATTCAGCATTTAAATTTCCTAAAAAAATAAACGTAACTGTGGACGAGCATACATTTTGTCCATGTAAGGGTTCAGTAGGTATATTATCATTCATTTATGAATAAAAAAAAATAATACTGTACAATTTAAGTTTGGTTAAATTATTGTCCTTTGCACTGCCAAAAACTAATTTTTACACTTTTTTTATTCTTACTTATAAATTCGAAGAAGACGTTTGAATCCAAAATTTGGGCTTAAAAAAAATTAAAATACCATGCTTGACATAATATGGTCATTCAATTAATAAATTAATAAATGTAAATGCCCTCCTAAACGGGTGATCACATTCCAATAATTCTGTTCCACATTTTGAGATGCATTACAATACGCAATGCAAATTTAATTTAAATGTATGATGAAAACCAGCAATTTAAAGGTGGAAACGGGATATTACAGGTAAATAATTAAGTTATTTGTGTATTCTGTTAATAATGAAACCTTTTCTATGTACACCGATAACAGTGGATATTTTAGTAATAATTTAATTGATTAGTACGTCAGCGACAGTTCGAGTAGGCTATAATACTCGTCTTTGCTCTTTTGAAAAATGTGTACATAAGTTGGATAGAGTGTTGTTTACGCGGACGCATCGATTATACAGGGTGACCGCCGTGTTTGTCAACGTTCACTTATAGAAACTCGCCCGCCCGCCAAGGCATAGTTTTCAACTATTTAAGTCATGGAGATTCGCAATCATCATTTAGTTCGCTGTTAATTTATTTAACACGAAAACAAACGTAAATATTGACTTATTATGTATTATAATATATTATATATTATCATACAATACGAATCGCTATATAGAACCCCGCGGAACTCCGTGTGTACATATATATAGCGGTGGTAATTTTCCGGAAAATTTCGTTTCCAAGCGTGCGGGACGCTTAAAGGTACTCTCAGGTGATTTATGTCCGTATATCCGGGAATGGCGGCTGGCCGCGGACGAATTACTACGTTTGTCCGGTACGTCGGAGCGTTTTTTTTTCCCTTCCGTGGATAGTCGCCAATAACTCTGCCCCTCGCCACCCTCGCACACACCATTCGGGCAGGACGCGCGCGGCGTGTGCGAAACACAATCGTTTTTGATTACACGCACACACGGCGACGCACACGCAGACACACGACCAAAACTGCTGTGTGTATACTCTGACGGTGCGGCAGTATATAGGATCGCGATGGACGCCGTTAAGGAGGTTTAACGACGGACGACCAAAGGGTTTTTGCGCCCCCGTCTTTGCGTCAATAAAGGAGAATAACAGTGCGTGCGTGCGCGTACAGTGAAAACCCGTTCCGCACCTAACCCCCCCCCCCACCCAGCGGACACCGGCAAGAACGTTTTCTTCGAGACCGAATCGTTGCCGCTCGCGCCGAACGATATACAGTCGAAGTGCACGCCAAATCGCACATCAGCCAAAATCCCGACGTCCCTCCGCTGCTGCAGCTGTTCATATATATATATATATATATATGTGTATTTGATATATAAAACCGTGTCGAGTCTCTTCTATATAGTCCGTCGGTGGGCGTCCGACCGTATAATATATATCTATGCGCACATGTATATATGTACGAGAGGAGAAGACGACGGGCCGTAACTGGAAAACCGCCGGAAAAAAAGTATATAATATATATATATACCACGCATATATGTGTCGTAACACCACTCTCTTTCGGCCGTTCGACTCACTCGACGTATAAACATGTATATATATATATAATAATAGTATATATAAGCTCGTCGTCGACCGCTGTTTCTTCTTCGACAAATCTTCTACGTGTACTTACACGCACACACGTGTATATATATACGACGTTGTCACCGTCGTCGTCCCGCCCCCGCCGCGGTACTTCGGTCTTTATATAAGACGATCGGTGACGCCGAGAGGGCCCGGATTTATATATACATACGGGGAGGGGTGACTTCATACCGGACGTGCCAAATTTTCCGCCCTCCCCTATATATGTGTTTGCGTGTGCAGTGTACACGTGTGCCGTCGGTATATACACACATATATATTTACTATATATATACATTGTCTGTCTTCTGCACCAAAACGTCTCTCGTCCGCATCGGTCCGACCGCGGTTAATTTATTTGATTTTCCCGCTGCGGCGGCATCGGGACCCGCCCCGTCCGCCGAACAGTCTTCGGAATTTGCTCCGACGATATCCGTCCAGACGATTGCATTATCTTACAATGTGTTCGTCTCTCGGCCCGCGATTCATATATGGACCAGCTGTGGTCTCGTATATATAATATATATAGTATATATACATCTGATTTACCCGATCGGCCCCTCCCACGCGAGCTGCAGTCGTTGCGCCAGATAACAATTTTCGATTTTCCATAGTATGTATACCTATAAATGCAGGATAGGACTCGATAAATCTTTTCGTACTGAATCATACGAATTTCCACTGTAGGTATGATAAATTATTATTATGATCTAAGACAACACTTAATAATCTGTTACTGGATTTGTTCGAAATAATCGTTCTTTCAATATTATTATGATGTATGTTTTTCATTTCAGCGTGTGTGTATTACAATATTTTCAAACGTAGGAATCGTATTGAAATATTTGTTTCTATTAAAACACAAAAGTGATCTCGGCGGCTAATAAGGCGACGTGAACAAAAGCAAGTACGATGTTTCAAGGGTGGTGGACTGTGGTCAGCCCTCGAAGCTCCTGGTCCCTTGTTCCGCTTCCGACTACCTATCACCCGATATTTTTAAAAATAAATAGTAATCCAAATTTTAATAATAGTCGACATACTGAATAGTATACATTATATGATTGTATAACCGACAACTGAAGTATAAACAATGCTGCTAACGTGAGAATAATGCCAACACAGTCCCAAACGTCGGTGGCGATATAACATAAAGAAAAAATACAGCTGCGCCTGAGACGACTATATTCGGGTTGGAAACTATCTGGGAGATGAGCCGCGGAGATGTTGTTATTTGTTTGGGGTTCGCCACGAAACTACATGATGGTTTAAACATATAGGGATAATCGTGAAGAAACGTATAAGCAAGGTGCTTCGTGTTTATACGTAGCAAAATCAATCGAAAAGTTTGAATTGTACGGACTTGTAACAATATTGTAATGTCGTGTGCGCGTATACGACCGCGGACTGTCAAACTCATATGACACGTCACAATCGCGTCATTAATCTGCGAACACGAGGGCACCCGATTTCCCAGTTCAAAACTGACGATAACCAACTGCAATATAGTGCGTCATAATACGACGCTAGCCGTGTATCGGAAGAACTCGAAAAGCTCGGGTTGGCGGCGGCTGCGGAGACGTGATTGTTTGCGTGTATATATATATATACAGAGCGTGCGAAAATATAATATTATCGTGACACTCGTCGGTATCGCTATAATAACGTCGGGACACCGTCGGCGAAGACTGAAGGCCGACATGGGGTGGTCGGCGGGTGTGTATTTTAAGGGTGGTCGGTGTGGGGGTGTGTGGCGGGGCGGCCGATTGGTCGCATTCAGAACAACAATAAGACGTCAGCGGGACCGCGTAAACCGTATACCGCTCGTACGGTTTAACCGCCGTCACGCGGTGCCCACTTTTGCAAAAGTTACGTAAATGACGTCACCGCCGGCTGCTCTTTATGGGAAGCTCGCCCTCGACCCATCCCCCGCCCGCCGGACGAACGGGAAAGAGTTGGAGCGATAGTGAGGGGTGCATCATCGAAAGGTTCTCATACCGTCCTCGTAATATTATATAAACGCACGTGGCGATACCTTCCCGTTATTCTACAGGAATCATATTATAACAAAAAGAAGTGACGGATGTAACTCAATAAAACTAATTATGTAAGGATGGCTTTTATTCTCATCAGTTTTTAACGACTTTTCCTTCACTTACATATAAATATTATAATACGATGATTGTTAATTATGCATTTAAAGTTGTGTACAGTTGAAATTAGGACAAAAGCTATTATAAATGCTGCACAGTGTTATATAAGTTATGACAGCAGAACGATGAGACGTTCGCGGTTCGTCCACGACGTATTCGACGTCGTCGGACCCTACAGCATCTGCTTCATTTTTCTATTATTTGAAACGCTAATTTAATTGACCGCAAATGGTGGAAATAGTTTAGCTTTACATGTTTTCTAAACGATGGCCAGGAAATATGTACACTTCGAGCGGTGCACCGCAGATAGAGATTACAATCCCGGCCATATTTTATGATTACCAGGATTACCAGGATATAATCTAAAATATTTCTTATTAATACATAATATAAAAGTACAATCATTTAATTTTTGAACTTTTTCCATATTTTATCACTCGTTTTAAAATTTTAGAGTAAATAAAATTGAATAGTTAAAATAATGTTTTATTGTAGAAATATTGAGATATCATGATGTGTACTACGATTATATACTACGACAGAAATAAAGTCTCAAACAATAAACACGAATAATCAAATGATACCCATTATAATGACTTCTTATTATTAGTATAATATTCTAAGTAGAATCTACTTAGTAGATGTATATTTACAGACAAAGATAAATAATTATTATCGTGTAAGCACCTTTCAACGTCTGTGTCAATTTCAAGAGAATAAACTATTTATTCCAAAGTTACTAATTTCTACAGGTCTCTATGAATCAACTATAATATTTACTATTATTAGTGCTTTCAATTTTTTCTAACACTGATAAATTTTAATACAATATAAATTTCTTATAATTTTCCTTAAAAATAAAAAATTAAGCATAAGCAGTATAGGTAGACCATAAATATTGTTTTTTTCTGGGTACATTTTTTTAAAAAATTAGATGAACCTAACAAAAGTAGAAAATTCTCAGCAATTAAAAAAATTAAGAAATTACCAGTTTTAGAAAAAATTGATTTTATAATAAGGTTTTTATTTAAATCAGAAATCTAACCAAAATAAGAAAATAAAAACTACATAGTCACATTTTTTTAGAAAATTATTTTTAGACATGTAGGACGACGACTAGCTTTGATAGAATTCTTTTAGAATAGTTTTTAATTGTGTAATGATTTCTCATCGAATTCAAAATATTAACACATCCATTATAGTTGCTTACTCAATAGTCAATGACGTGTTACATTTGATATAATAGTATGCTATAAGACAGAATATGCTAATATAGGTACCTATCTACTTGTTCGATTTTTAAAAATTGAACACATTTATTTTATCCGAAAAAGGATAGTACGCCAAAAATATATAATGCGTTCCCGACTGCGAATAATATTCTTATTGTGTATAAATACTTAGGTCTTGATTGTTCCTAACTTTCAGAACTGCGTGTTATATTGGTCCTTAGTTATTTTACGCCCAGCCTATTACGCCTTTTACGCGTCTCTTACAATGACATGACGCCTGAATTTAACGGTTCTCGTTTTATGCATTATATTGTTCCGAATTTTGGTTATTCATTTATTTTTAAGGAAATTATTTATTTTCTTATTAAAAAAAATGAGTAGAAGGTTCAAATTCATGAGAAAGGTGTACTTTGAGCGCTCGAGGCACTTTTTTGGGTCCGTCATCGTTTATTATTAATAAAATCAACATAAAGTTAAGTAATAATTGACAATACCGTACAATGTTGTACAGTAAAATTTATATTTTATACCTATGTCTGAAATAAATAATTCAATTCAAATGAAATAGAAACGTAATACATGTATGTATTCAAAAAGTATAAATAAACCACTAGCTATTTGAGTACTATACTGTAGTCCGTCCAATTCCTGCACCTCACTATAATAATATTATATTATGTTTACGGTACCTAAGTAAGTAAACAACGAACATAATATTATGTCATTTTCTATGTTTATTACCTTAACAGACTTATGGTAAATATGTATAGTAAATACTTATAGTAAATAATAATATCCATATTATAAGTATATTATAGTATTATACTTGGAAAAAAACTATAGTTTCAATCAATTACGTTTTCTATATCTACCATTATTATAGGTATTCAATAAAATAAACATTATTTGATAACCAAATTGTTTTTTGAAAATATTGTATAATAATATATTAAGTGTTCCTGTAAATATTTATGCAATTTAATTGTATTTGGACTAATTTTTAAAACAATATTGATGTTAATGATCTCAATATTGATGCGTATTGTTAAAGTCGAATAAATAACAATATTAATAATTGTATAAATAATTGTTTTAGTTTTGAGTCTCAATAACGGAAGCCAATCAGGGCACAGTGTTCAGATTTCTCTTACGAACTTTACCATTAGTCAACACAAAATCCCAACGACCAGTAAAGTTGCAAGACGTATATTGATTACGTACGTTTAGTGGTTCGATTTTAGTGGATAATTTTATTCAAAAATATAATACTATGTTTTAAGTAGGCACCTAAGACAATATAAATATTTTTAAATTTTGATTTGAGTTTACAGGACACAAAATCTGAGTATTGATTAAATTTAGGATACGTATTCGTTAAACGTCTAGATATCAATTCTTATCATATTCCCGACACAGCATTAAGTAAAAAAAAAATGTATCACATTATCATTTATAGTAAGTTAATTATAAATGTAAATAAAGTAATCGACGTTATTATTAGTTTACGTAACTTTACACTAAAATCAACATGACAAAAATTTCATGAAAATATTGTTTTCATTAGAAATAATAAGATTAACAAAAATAATTATAATTAGTTCCTGTCAAATATTCGTGACCTGAGTCGGTTGTGAAGAACCGCTATAAGCTATCTTGCTATCAGTTAGTGTTAAGAGTTTAAGACCTCCTAAAGTGAACTTCGATGACAGGGATCTCTGTGCCTACAAATGAAACGTCTATAGTAATTTAGTAGTTAGTAGTTACCAACTAAAAAATGTTCTGAACTGATCTCAAGATAAAAAAAAAAATTGATCACCAATCACATTTTAAACATATTGAGTTTATTTCTTTATAAATATACGAAACTATAAAAAGTAGCGCGATCGACTCCGGTATTTACTATTTTTACTTGTTGCCATTATAGTATTTTTAAGTTTGCTAACGTAAGATACGAATATATTTGTATTTTTTTATACTCTATTTGATTTTTATAATATTAAATATACAATGAATAATACTTACAAACCGTTCTTTTTCAGAATTTTTATATGTATAAATCAGATATAACATGAGGTACTGTAGAAAAAAAAGTAAGTATATGAGATGAGACTATCCATGTAGGTATACAACTCAATTATATACATCTGTAGATATATCATACATACATAGTACATACATACAAACAAACATAAATAGATACATACATACATACATACATACATACATACATACATACATACATACATACATACATACATACATACATACATACAAACATACACAGGTACATAAATATAGGAAATAGGATAGGTTAGGTATTCATCGTAATGAATTTTTTTTTTTTTTTTTAGATTACTGTGAAGACTATTGGAGAGACTACTCTAAGAGATTTAATCCGTGGATACGGAGTATTAATAAATAGAATTATTATATTATATTTTATGAAATATAATAAAATATTATTGGCTAAGTGAAATGAAAGACATTATGACTGGGAATCAACTACTAAACTTATTTGCTGGGTGGCGTTTGATAAACCACTTTGTGTTAATGGCAGTTGGCGAGAAGACGTCCCGTAGAAAAATTCTTCAGTATTTTCAAATTAAAATATATATGCTCACCTTCATGTGTACATGAAAAATCTGTGAGTTATAATCAACAACTTAATTATCTGAAACTTTTATCTGTATAGATTCTGATTTATTTACACGAAAACTAAAAATGTATATAATTATCTGTTAGACAATTTCCTCACGGAAGCGTAAATGTTAAAGGAGAGTCTCCAATAGCTTTTGCCGTATAATAGAAAAATAAAGTTGGTCCTCGTTGAATGGCATAAGTATAATTCGGAAAATATGGTATTTGAGTATATTAATTAAAAATTCCAAAAATCAGGATTTGAATTAATCCACTATATTAATTGAAAAACAATGGGGGTGAGCATGCTTGGCGAATCGTTCTCTATATTATATGAATATGCGCATCCGATTTACTGCGAATTGCAGGGTCGCAGTCGGATTTGGACAGCATGTCATTTTCATATTATACGTCACCCGACGGCTGTCAACGGTATAATGTTGTGTACTTTATTATTATTACGATGTATGGTTAGAGTCCTGGATTTGATGTCTTTGAAAAGCTTTTTAACGCGACGCGTCTGCGCGTGTAAAGACCGTAAAATATTTCACCAAAGACATGTTCTTAAAATTCTTGTAAAAAATAAGACTGTTTGACAACATTACATATACATGTATTTATATTGTAGTGGACGATAACGAGTAAATTATGCTCTCACTTTTCTTAATATTCAGTGTAGTCGTCGCGTGACATTAAAAAAAAAAACTATTGCTTACGTTTCAATAATTCTATCTTAATGTCGATAGAATTTATTAATTAGAAATTTCTATAGGTTCTAAATTTCCCTATGCCCTAAGAAGGGCCGTTTTCATAAAACATCAATTCGTCCGAAAAGATTCGTTTGCGATAATCATAATGGAATATAAAATAGGTATGCAGCGGGCGTCTCGTGTAGGCTGTTACCATGCACCCTTATAGATATTTAACTATTGGTGTTGCATTTTTAAAGTTATTGAAAAAAAAAATTAACCAAAAACGTTTAGATATAGAAAAATAAAAGTCAGCATGCAACGCACTTGAGTATTGTATTATTGTTGGCAAAAATGCATAATTAATAGTGCCCCTACTTAAATAGTTATACTTGTGCAGTGAAAAAGACACGGATATGATTTCTCTCTTTGTATATTCTCTGATGTGTATACCCACTTAAAATATTCTCTCACCACTATAATAGTACAATACCATAAAATTATGACTTATCGCTAGAAAATTCGTCCTATAACCTGATGAGTTTGAGGGAGGGGGTCATTCTACTAAAATACTATATGGTATAATATAATAATATTGTAAAAACATAAAAAACCGTATACAATATTATATAACTCAATAAATTATTAAGATATCTTTTTTCTTTTTTTTTGTAATACATACCTATTAATTGTAAACGGTCTTTACTTTTACCAATGCATAATATTACAGGTGTGCGATTGCTAATGTAGCCTATAATGTTTACTTTTAATCGCCACCGAGAATTAAAAACGGATGGTAAAAAAAAATGTGATAATAATACCATCGATCGTCTACGGGTTCGTTGCAGGTGTTTTAATGTTCGGCAAAATTTTCATTATTCAGTCGATTTCTAGGAATTTCGACTATCGCATCCCATTCAAGTCTCACATGAGACACACCACATACCTCGTTCAAATATACACAACAGTGTATGCAATGTAAAATAACATAGTAAAACAGTAATTCACGAACAGTCGTTATGGTAAAAAATCCAAAAAATTAACTTAATTATTGATGCATATTGTTCGTTGAAATAAAAAATGCGGAAACTTACGTATTAAGTCAAAATCATACAATTACTGGTAAAAAATAAAAATATCTATAATATTAGATTTATCATGATTTATGATTTAAATAATAAATTTGAATAAATACAAACAAATAAATATTCCTTAATTTAATAATATATATAGTTACCCAAAACATATAGGTACAACAGCCCAAGCCGCACAGCGGTATGTGAATAAAAGAAATAGTAGGTACAGGATTATCTAATATTGTTAACAAAATCATAAGTGCCTAATTTAAAAATTCACTATACCATATTTTGTGTGACCCAGGTGCAATCAATAAAAATAAAATGAATCAACTTTTCTTTAACAGGGTGAAATTGTTGATCTCCATTTCAACTTTTAACTATTCGAGTTAAACATATTATTTGATAATAATGAAACTTAACCATCTGAACGTTGCAGGTCCAATAATTTTTTTTCATCAACTCGCGCCCTCTACCTTAGTTGTTTAGTTATTGTAACAAGCCGCGTAGACATCAATCGCGAACGATAATCTCTCACCGCGCGCGACGAATAACTTTTAATTCAAATTAAACGCCGGATCGTTATATACAGTGTTAGGACTTATCTAGATAATTTTTTTTTTATCTTTTATTTTATCTAGATAAATAAATATAAGTATTTATTTTAGCTAAAAATTATCCAGTTAAATTTATAAGATAAATTTTTTTGTGAAAATTAGCTAAATTTGTTTGAAAATGTTTCATTTTAATCTCATCGTCTCAGGCACAATTTGTACGTAGAATACCGTACTGGGCTAAAAATATATGATGTTATTCTGAAAATATTATAAATTAATCCTATTTAGTAGGTACTTATACCTATTACTTATTAATAACCAATATCCTGTATTCGCCATTCTGTTATAAATATATTATATAAAATATGTACTCACATGACGGTATAAATTTTTTTTAAATTAGTTATTTTAATTTTAATTTGTATAATTATCTGTTATTTATCTAGATAAAATATTTTTATCTTTTATCTTTTTGTTGCGGATGAATTTGATTTGTGTATCTTTTATCTGTATCTTAGATAAAATTTAGTATTGTTATCTTTATCTTTATCCAGATGATTTTTTTGTTATCTGTTATCAACACTGGACTTATATAAGTCATAGGTCATTATACTGATAGTATTGTAAATTATCGATCCTATTGGCGGCGGCGGCGTGACGTCTAAGTCTTTAGGTTCAAAGACATAATATTATACTCTCGGCGAGCGCACAAATTCACCCTGTATAATATACACAGTAACGGGGGAAACTGTGTGCACGGTAAGCTGCACAAATATATTATAAAATATATTACACCCAGTATGCGTGTGTGTGTGTGTGTGTGTGTGTGTGTGTGTGTGTGTGTGTGTGTGTGTGTGTGCGAACAACAATATCTACGTGGGTCATTGTTGTTGGTTTTTATTATCCTTTCTATATTTTAAAATTATTCCTAGAAAAAAGCGCGGCGAAAAACGTTCTTTTTTTATGGGGAGCTTAAAGTTCTCTCGCTCGCGCGTATTTTATTTTCGTATACACTTATATACATATGCCGGGGCCTTTTGTATCGTATATGTATAAGAGTTGTTGTGTTATTTCTTTATTTTCTCGGGTATACAGTTCATAATGTAATGCGCCCCGTATACGATATTTAACTTATTGCATATCCCGAACGTATAGGTATACCCTACATATTATATTATATATATACGTATTATAATAATAAGTTGCAATAAACGAGTGTGCACGTTTTCGTTCGAGAATGCATTTCAAATAATAATAAACAAGTGAAACATTATTAACGATGGTAATTTCGTCGCTGTTGGACGACATTATGTCTACGACTTGTGTAGGTACACGCATTCGTTATATAGGTAGATACTGATTTATATTTTCAAAAAGGCCCAATAACTGTGCTTGGACATTTCATATTTCAATATAGTTCATTAACGAAATATATAAATAACAATAATATAATTACATAATATATACTCTTCTATATAAAATAATTATATTATTGTCTTTTGTGTATTTTTTATGATCTATAATATAGAAATATGAAATGTCCAAACACAATTACTGGGTGGATTAGAAAATAGAAATCAGTAGGTACCTCGAATGTGTATATTATACAAATTGTAGATATAATGAAAAATTAAATTGTATACGTGCCTACTCAAGTTTAATTTTAATTATTTTCCATTTAATGAATACATAGGTACAGTTCGTAAATCTATTTACTGTAAGCATAATATTATATCGGTTACAGGTGTTGGTAATTTATATGAGCACAAAAACAGCAAGTATTTTGACGTGACTTTTTTTCTTCAATATAAACATAAAATAATAAAAACACATTATTATAAAAATGTATTAAAAATAAACGAGTGCGTATATAAATGAACACAAGAGTCTTCATTAATTCAGTCTACTAAGTATTAAAATAAAGTACATTGCGACTTAAACTTTATCAATATAAATAAATATATATGCACGAGCAGTATATAATATATTTTTTAAACTTATTTAAAGCATGATATAAAAAATTGTATGAAGTGTACCTATAGAAAATTATGCAATTGAAATGTCTAGTGTCCACGATATACATAATGCATACGCAACTTTACTTAAGTTTAAATAAGGCAAAAGATTACTGGGAAAATGTGGTAGGTACATAATGAATTCATGATAAATTTAAATTCAATTTGGCTTTTATTTGTATACCTCTGGGAAACACGGTCTTATAAACATCATCTCAAACAAGTAGAAAAGCATCGGGTGGACATTCAAGTTAAATAGAAAACCATAAGTTATCACAATAACATTACCGTGATTACGACATAGGTACGTAAAATCTTTAAGAATAATAAATATATAAATAATAGTATTAACTGAATTCGTATATTTTTTGTTACGGATACTATACATATTTGATACAGGATGAAAAAGAAATATGTTTTTAAATAATTCACGGCATACACCAAAAACATCTCACGCGCCGACAATAAAATATAAATAATTATAATTATAGAACTTTTAAATTGCATAAAATGTATAGGTATTTAATATTTAAATATTTAAATTCAGATAAATGTAAAAAATATTATACATTTAAATTTAAGACTATAGGTACATCCATGTAATTAAGAATAGTTAGAGCTGTAGTACTCAAGTCAACACTATTCTGTAATTATATGATGTCAAATCAATTAAAAACTACAGTACCTATAGGTACTTATACTTTATAAAGTAGGAACTACCTACCTATATAACATATCAAATTATTAAAAATATATAAATATACATTAACTCTGATATCAATATAATTGTAATTCATTCATAGGTAGGTACCTTCAATATGTTTCACTATATTTACTAACAAAATATATTAATCAGAATTTCTGTATATTTGAATATAATGTGATTTATTTTAAAGTGATTGCATAAACTATAAATACTTTCAAAAAAGATAATACTGTTTTATTTTCATTAAGCCTTTGTAGTTATTGTTTCATTCATATCAAACGTTGTACAGTTATGTATTTATGCGAATTGTATAAATACACTTCAGTAAAATTATCTTAATACGCACATCTTAGTATCACAGTTTTATACTGATTACCTACTTAAAACATAATATGGACTAAACCGTTATGAACTTATATTTGATAGTTTTATTTTATTTTTACCTATTTTGTATTATGTGAATCATATTACATACTGTGCTCATTGCATCCATTAATCAGTGCACAAAATGCAGATTCTCTAATAACAATATATTTATTTCATTATCATTTATTTCACCCGAATACCTGATTACGTATATCTATAAACACATTAATTTTGTATTTTCATTAAAATACAAAAACAATATAATAAATAACTGAAGTAGGTGTGAATTATAATAATATAATACATTAAAGTCACTAAAATCGTACGTGTATTGTTTACACTTTATAGTTATTAGTATAGTATTATAGTTAATTATTAGCATTATAGGTTAAACAGTATATATATTATTTAAAACTACCACTACAATCCGGTTATTCCGATAACATCACAATATTGTTGAATATCCATTTCTGCATGCGGATATGCTAGGGGTGTATTTGGAGGTTTTGAACAATGTTATACTGAAATAATAGTTACATGTTATATGCCTATCCCTAGATTTGCAAGGTGTATCTGCAGTAGATATTTAAGTGGAAATGTAAAATACAACATGTCAAACACAAAGTTCTATTAATTTGTGTACTCAATAGTTATTTTGTGGAATTGTATTCTATTGAATTTTAATTTCATATAATATAATTTGTCAGTTCACAGGAAATTGTCAATAATACCTATCGATATAATTGGGTCAAATTTTTGTTTTCATTATATTTTATAAACGGATACGCGCACGGAAGGGATAATTTTTAAACACTTTTAATGTCATAGGTAAGCTCTATTAATTCAAAGCTTTAAAGCATAAGTACAAAACTATATAATATGTTTTGTTGCGTATATCGTCGTTAATTTATAGAGCGACAATTACAGATATCTATATACTTTATAGTGATCAATAAATTTCGTATTTGCGTGATAATTATTGATAGTGTAAACATCTTAATATTAAATGTTCGATCACAACACTATTTATTCGTGAATTTTTTTTTATATTAATTAACTATTGACTGATTAATATGGTTAGGTTAATTTGTGATTCGAAATATTATATTTTATACTGTGCAAAATAATCCCATCATCATATCGATTTTCGCACACCATCATCACTTCTTGTCGCACCAGACGTGGAACCGTTGTGTCGTTTCGTAGTAAAATTTCTCCTCTTAAAAATGTCCAACACATTACGACAAGACGTTCATCGACGCGTTCGACCCCGTCGCGGCTCTTCGACTTTTACACGCCCTGCTTGTACATGCAAAATATATAATATATTGTTATTATTATATTACCATAACATCGTACAGTAGGTATTATGAATTACGGACGCGTGTGCGTACAAGGGACCGATGTACATATATATGGGGTCGAAACTTTGTCAGTAACGAACGTTATAAAATTTGAATATTAAACGCGAAGTTATGGGATAATGTTCAGGAGCTATTCGGCGAATGATTTACCGGAAATAACATAGTAATAATATCATTACTTCGTTCGGCGCGTCATGACGTGTCCGCGCGCGCATTGGCAAATTAAACGCACCCGTGTACAACGATAATAACGAACACATGACGGAAACGCGAAAGACATAAATCACGCCTAAACTATATTGTATATGATATTGTGTAGGTACAGCATAAACGTTATTATTATTATTATTATTATTGTTGTTGTTGTTGTTATTACGATTATCCGATTCGGTACGCCGCCGCTTTTAACGAAAACGAATCATTATATTAATTATATTATGGAAGTGATGGGCAGTACGCACTGTATATTCAATATTGTATAATATCACCCATTATTATACCTCATGACATTATACCCTTTGAAAAATGTCTTACTAATCGAAATAATGACGTCTGCTCTCGTATTATTAATATTTTGAATATTAAGAGAACGTTTTTTCGTACCAAAAGTCCAGCTTTGCATAAAATACTGATAATCAATCACGCACAATATAATATTATATACGGTCGCTTTTATCGCTATACAGGTGATAGTGGTTATGGTAGTTGTGGTATACGTCGGACGGCTTTTCGTTTCTTGTGTCTTCTCCGATCTTGGATTGATATTGATATACATCCACCTCCACGTGTACAGCACAAATACAATATTGCCGTCGTATATAGGTATTGTTATGTTCGCCTATATGGTATAGGCAATAATATCATCTTGTACCTACTTGATTAGCTTTTAGCAAATCAGAAAAGGTGATACATTTTTTAACATGGTTACAATAATTATTAGGTAGTTATAATAGATATAGTTGTTATCAATATCGTCGAATTATTATGTTCATTTATATACTGATACAATATTATAGTACATATTATTATTATGATATATTTTTAATCATAATTTTAAATTAAATTTATACTATTTCGTTAATCGTTATGAATTATATATTATTAACATTTTCGATAACAATAATTGGTCGTTTTCGATGTGCAGGTCTAACACAAAACAGATGGCGTACATCGCACAGTTCCACCAAATCGATTACAAAACAAACAGTGCTATACCTATAGTATTCGAAAATCATCATCGCACCAATTCTTTTCTTGTTAGAGGGTGCTAGGAGTTTGGACAATCGTGAGCGGAGAAAAAATGTATTTAAAAGCGGAAACCAAAAGTCGCGTCTTTTTCGTCGTCGTCGTCTGGCGCGGGAAGTTATAGGGCATATTAGACGGGGGTTCGCGGTGCGTATTATTCACACAAAAGAGAGCACAAACGGATTGTGTTCACATCAAAGGAAAAACGTTTAATTCCTTTTTCGGTCGCGGGCGAGGTTGAGGGGTGGGTGGACTTGTACACATTATATAAAGTGAAGTGTGCAGAGGACTGAGAGGGGAAGGAAGAATATAATAATAATAATAATAATAATATGTTTGTTACGCCGAAAGGAGCTCCGGTCGAGGAGACGAAGACGAAGACGAAGACGACGACGACGACGTTGTTGACGTTGTTTTTGCGACCTGTCAAAAACTGCTGCCGGCTGATGCGCGCCTAATTCTTGCGAGAGACCTATACGAGCGGCGGGGTGGGAGAGGGAAAAAACCGGCGGCCGAGGTGCGGGCAGGGTGAAAAGCGGCGGGGGCCGCAGACAGCCGAGGAAGGGGAAAAAATAATAGTAAAAATAAAATAAAATTAAGTGTACGCGGCGAAAAACAAACTCATTCCGTTTTCCGGACGGCAAACACACACAATTTCCGGAATACAAAGCGCAAACTTATTCATTATAGCCGCTGCGTGCACTTCGTACACGCGCTGTATATGTGTATATACAGAGCGCGCGCGCGCGCGTTTAAACGTTCCGCGTTGTGTGTACGTCACTTACAAGATTAAAACATAATTTACTGTGTAATGACGGGTTTTACGGGCAGTAATGCGTTTTCGTTTATTAAATTAAGTGTTTTGTTTTCCAAATAATATATATATATATAATATACACGCAGACGTTTTTCGTCTCCGTTTCTATCTCTCTCTCTCTCTCTCTCTCTCTCACCCTCTCTCCCTCGATGTCTGTCTTTCCTTCGGTAGTTCGGTCTCCATGTATACCAAAGTTTTGCCGAAATATACGCATTTTTATCTCCCCCTCCCCACACCAGCCGACCACCACCAAGTCATCAGTTTTTATTTCTCCCGCGCTGCATCGGCCGTGCGGTGCCGTCGTCGTTTCCAGTCTTTATTTATTTACTATTATTATTATTATTATTATTTTGTTATTTTTTTTTTATCAAGAACTGGTTTAATGAGTGGACGTTGAGTGATTTAAAACTTGACCGCGTCTGACACGGCCACTGATTAACATCTCCTCTGCATCTGCTTTACGAGTCATGTCCTTAATTAAAGTAAAAGTTTAGACACATAAAATATGTACAATATATATAAATGTACTGCAGTAGTAGAGGTGTATATATATATATATATACGTACGAAACGGAGGAAAAAATCCGATAGGAAAAAAAAATTAATGAGTACTAAATTTCAATGTCTCTCGTGTTTTATAACTGAAAAACGTATAATACATAGGAAGTTTAAACTCGCGCGCGGAGATTACAATCGTACGCTATTGCTGACAAACGCGTATATAATGTACCTATATATATTTTTACGTATTTATTTATACGTGATATAGTTTATATAGTTTATATATATACACGTATATGGTGTGTGTATATATATATAATATTAACTAGACGATCTCGCCCGGAGCGTATAAATATTCGGTTCTAGCGAATCCGCGGTCGTATTTCTATAGCACAGACGAATATAATACGATATCATAAAATAATATCATAATCAGTGATTATTAATCACTATATACTACTATTATGTAGTACGCGTGTATAAATAATACGATCGACTAACCCGGAGCGGAAATATTTCGAGTACTCGAAATCTGACGCTCGCACACTGGCACACTGTATAATATAATATAATATGTATAAGCATAATAATATTATATACATGAACGAGTTATATAATATACTCAAATAATATGACATATACGTGGAAAGTGACGCTCGTTTGGCGATGGGGAATAAAAATGTCTGTGATCAAAGCCCTCATGATAGGTATATTACTTTAATATACAATATATTCTATATAGTTAAACATATTTATTATATTATTATTATGTTATAATATAAAATAACAAATACATGTCATAAAGCTAAACAAAATGAATCATGCGAAAATTGATTGGGTTTGTGATTATAAATAAATTTCACTGACTATATGTAAGTTTTTTTCATACTCAAATTGTATATAATTTATTTTTACATCAAAACCAATGTTAACTATCCAGTATTTGACAAATAGTTTCAATGAACTGAATGAATTTAAATGAAACATATTAGGTACCTTTTTATTATTAAATATATAAAACGATCCTCCCAGAAATGTTGGATCAATATTGGCAACATGGTTATGAAATTCACAAGTCAACAATATTAACTAAAAAGAATAATATTATAATAACTATGTTATAGCGATGTTTGAAAGTCTTTTTTAGACTTGTCATTAAACCGTTGATCGTATTTATTATTATTTTTCGAAATTACCTTATAAAGTAGGTACTAATTCTCAAACGATTAAACAAACGCGATTTATTCGATCGTGAAAGTTCAATAAAATACTCCTGAGAACGTTGGCAGTCGATTGATGTGTAGCGAAATCATTAAAACTATACATTTTAAGTTAATCACAAATTATCGCGTCGTTTGTGCACCTAATCATAATAACAAAGCCGTATAAGACACATATGAATAACAACAGGTGATACACTTTATCATGACGCCGGAATCAGATCAAAAAAATGAAAAATATAATTACGGGTATGGCGAGTATTACCACCACTCGACGTTCATAATTTTATTTTATCTTAATAGTTGGTACAACACATTTCTGCTACTTAATTAATATATTATACACTTTCTCAGTTGCTTACGGATGCATTTTGATAGCACATTATGTAGTTAATAATAAATGTATACCCACCGACCCTTTTTTTATTTTTATAAAAGTTGTCTAGTTGTGCTTGTCAATATTATGCCCACAAAACATATAAATATGTATTTTAAATGTAATATTTAGGATACTTCAGCATAATATCTTAGCGATAAATTAATACCTAAATAAATCAGTAAATCAATACATAGAACACATAGTATACCATTCTAGTCCACAGAAATTAATTATTATAAAGTTTATATAAAACGCAGTTGCTGGTGATCTGCAATTTGGGTGCCACTGTATTTGCTTAAAGTGTGTAAATTTCAAATTTTCGTTACGCACTAACGTACTTATACGAGAGCGGGTCGACGATTGTTAATACTATATTCCGATCGATGTGTTTTCTGCACGTCAAACGTCAGGTTTTTCAATATTATAATTTAATTATCGCACTGTATAGTATTAAATAACTCTATTTAATTTGCTTGCTATGAAATTATAACTTGGACGACGATGTCGAAGACAAACGACGTTGACTGACGAGTGTGTCACTGCACGCGGAGTGAATAATATTGTTGTCGTCGTTTGACATTATACATGTAGGTCAATCGACCGGAGGAATAAAAACACATTTTTTCTCCTCGTTCGTATTTATTAATATTGTAGTATTATGTATATTATATCGTCACACGACGACGACAACGGCGTAGGTTGATTTTGATTTTTTTTCTCCCGAACTGTTCACATTCTCCGGCATGAATAATCGTACCATTAAAACGTTTATAAATTTACAATACCCGATAATATTTATTGCCGTCGTGCCCATCGGTTTTCGGCACCGACGTCCGTGTCGTTTTGTATATTACAATAATAACGACGTTTCGAATTAAAAACGATAATTTTTAGAAAGAAGACGGCGACTAAGTGTCGGACTGTGATGTTGCTCGTAAGTAGTACATACGTTAAATTAATATATTATTTTTATAAAAACCTGTCGCTGTCGTATGATATGATCGTACGCAACGATACGACGTGTCATGGGCGAAAGTATCGTCGCGTACAATTTTATTGTTTTGATAATATTCCAAAATTCGATCGCAAATCAGCTCAAATTGCGGTTTAACAGTTAAAATGAGCAATGTTGACGGTATGATAGTATTATCATTATTATTATTGTTGTTGTTGTTGTTGTTGTTGTTGTTGTTGTTGCTGTTATTATGACGACGCGCGCACGATTATATACGAACGTCAAATGGACACGAACGCGGTTACGGTATACCAGCTATAATGTACCTATGTAATAAAATCATTATGTTTACGTTGATCGGGGCGGATATTATAACGATAGTGTAATAACAATTAATATTATCATAATTAATATAGGACGATTCACGCGTATTTTGTAATAGTGTTACACAATAATAATTCTGGTTGCACACGTTAATTTATTGTTATAATAATTATATTGCTAAATCGTCGCATGGCGGACCGTTGACAAGGCCTAATCGGATCGTAGTTGCACATACAACAAGCGAGGGTGGGAATTGACTAGTTAAAAAGTTAAAACTGAATTAAAAAGTTATTTTTTTAAAACTTTTTAACTCGACTATAGCTGTTACTTGTTCATGTAACTACTGTAATAATTTAGTTTTTTTGTTTTAGATTTAAAAAATAATACGTCCAGTTAAAATCCTGTTTATGCATATACATATTATACATAAACATAGTGTATAATAAAATACATTATTAATTATCACTGTAGTTACGACTAGTTAATTAATTTTTCCTCCGTTTAACCACGCTGCATACAATCAATTATTTTAAACACATTTAGTATAAACAAATAGATGCTTTTTGTTTAATAATTATGTTGACACAAACATGTAAACCACTACGACTAGTGAGTAACAAGAAGAAACAGGCAATGTGATGAATTTTTTACAAAATGTTGATACATTATTTGAAAAAATTCAAGCTGCCCAATCACTGTGAGTGGCCGTCAATTAATTTATTTTTAATTGATTCAAGTTAATAATTTTCTCCGTAGGGACTCTAAGCTTGTACAGTTATTAAATAATATTTAATATTGTTAAGTAACTTTATGTCTATATATCAACTTAAACTATCATTTTCTTCACGTTTTTTTACTTAACATACTCATGGTATTTTTTTTCAGTAACTCGCTCATATTTGTACACAGGGTATAAAGGTTTCTAGAATGTTTGGATTTCTGCATTCGCGCACGATACAGTATAGTCTATTATTATACAAGTACCGAAAGCCGAAATCGATCGAATATGATATAAAATCGTTCTGGATTTGATGAGAACATTAACTTGCGAATTGTGATATTATTTTATAAATTACTATTTCATTTCATATTGAATCGATTCGTTTTTGTTGTGATTGGATTATAGGCTTACGGAAGTGTTGCTATTATTATTTTATTAAGAATAATGCTTCTTCTGCTAGATCATAATACATTGATTATTATACACCCACTTAATTAAATCATGGTATTAAACTGATTATGCACTATAAATTTTTTATTTAATAGTTATTTACACTACATATTATGTACTTATATAATATTTTTTTTTATTTTGGTATCAATTTCTATGGTTTTGAAAAATCCGTGAATTATGTGGATGATTTGTTCCCCATGTGTTTCTTTCCTCGTCGAAGGGTGGTTTAGAATGTTTCCCGTAGTGGCGAATTTCGTGCAATATATAGGTAGGACCATGCCGTCTTATTTTGAGGGGTTCATCACACTGACTACTGTAGTAGGGTTGTTGTTCTTCGCATTTTATTATGTACACATACGATGGGTGAAATTGGTGTGCTCGATTATTGCTATAATGTGGTAATCATGTTTGACCGGGGAGAAATGCTATATATATAGTGTATGCCATTTATTCATGTTCTATTTAATTGTTTTTGTATGCCACTGTCGGTATTAAATATTCTTCCCTACATGTTTGTCATACAACTCGGCTGCAGTGTGTATACATTTTTTTTTTTTACTGTCCTATTATGGCACGGAAGTACGTATATAGTTATGGTCGTAGATGTAGGAGAGATTATTGCCTCGTTCGCTACATTATTATAATGTGTCGAATCTTTGCACGGACGTGTTATTATAGCATATATACTAATAATAATAATATAGTCTCCGCACGGCTGCAGGACGGACGCTCGGAGATCGGATTCGACATTCGCCCACCTGCACGATAACATTCACACGGAGTCGATGATGTTCTCGGCATCGTCATAGACCGATCGACCCGATTCGTGTGTCGATATGATGATTTTTATCGTTCGTGCGGGTCGCTGGTGGGTTAAATTATTATCATCGGTATTATAACATAAGCGCGCCATCCGCCCACCCGCAAAACGAATTACATACATCTTGCACACACATTATCTGTGGCGCTCCGGGTGCAGACGACGTATAGTTTTGGAGTATGTGTATCGGACATGACGAGAACCTGGACGGACCGAGTGGAGATAACCGGCGTCGCCGTGGGACAATAATATTATTATTATAACTATATAATAATAATAATAATACGCGTCGAGTGGTTCGGCGGAATCGTAACCGCTTATACCTATATAATATGTACGAGTCCGAACGCGTCATTGATATACGGACGACCACGTCCGTCGTGTGTAGGATAGGTAACGTTTATTATAATATTATTTTGATAGGTGCGCGTATATGATATTATGTTATTACTATTATACAGGTACTTACATGTGTGTGTGTGCATGTGTGTGTGTGTGTGTGTGTGTGTGTGTGTGTGTGTGTGTGTGTGTGTGTGTAATGAAAATATTTTACGATTATTAACGCAAACGGTTTTATACAGTTTCCCTATTCAAGACGTATTCGAGTCGTATGTACAATATATCACATTATTATTATTATTATATTATATTATGTTCATATATACATACAGGTATATATACACCTAGATATTCCGGGCTGCCCGGCGATAATAATAATAATAATGATAAAAAAAAGGAAATAAAAATTATGAGTTATCGGTGATGGACGCGGATATTACACACGTGCACATGTAGAGTTACAATACTATATAATACGTGCGCGGTCAAAGCTGAATATTATATATACGTTTGTATGTATGTATTTATATATAGGTAAAACGTATGCGTGTGAGTGCGCTTGCGTGTGTGTGTGTGTGTGTGTGTGTGTGATGGCTGCGGGAGACGGACCTTGTCAGCCACGTCATTAAATCATCGGCCGGGGGGGCAAAAAATAAAAAAAAAACAGAAAAACAGAAAAGGAGACAGATAAAATAGACAATAAATTACGGACAGATAAAAAGACTGCGCGTACGGCATGTGTATATAATACCTATATATATAAATATGTTTGTATATATATATGTGTGTGTGTGTGTATTTGTGCTCTCGCGTGGCCGTCTATATTATACACAGACACAGACACACACACACAGACACGGAAAAGTTCATTAAACGGACGGTGACCATATTATTATAATAACGTCAAAAATCAAAGAGCTGCAGAGAGTGAGTGGGTTAGAGTGAGATAAAGAAGAACTGTGTAAGAGACAGGGCCACAGAGGAGATAAAGAGAGAGAGACAGAGACAGAGAGAGAGAGAGACGGACGAAATACCGAACCAAACGATTTTCTAATGTAAATTTTATTTTGTCACACACGGGCCGACACGGGAGTCTAATAATTTACCTGAGAGCGACGAGGCCCGGTCGTCTTACGTTCACGTGACAAACGGAAGTTTTACGATCGGTTTTTTTTTTTTTTCGTACGTATATTATATTATATTATACACACATAATATAAGCATAACGCGCGTGTGTACTATGAAAATCGTACCTTATATACAAAACGTATTAAAAATACCGACCGGATTATTGTCCGGGCGGCCGTCGTCCGTATTCTTTCCACTGCCGCCGCCGCCTCCTGCACACTTTTATAATGATATACCTATAATAATAATACGCATGTGTGTGTGTGATACCTACATGATTATGTGCGTGGTGATGTGTACGCTGTTCGAGTTTTGGGTTATTTTTTTTCTTTCGATTTACACGCGGCGGCTTGCTCATAATATACGTTTTACCGCACAGATCGATGTCGACTGTCGTCGTGTGCCAAAATCGCGATATTTTGATATTAATATACTTAAACTATAATGATAATATTATAATCGTCAGCCAAAATCCTCCACCCATATGATGTGACAAATGCCGCCAAACTGAACTTTCAGGCATATACATCATTCAAGAATGCATGAAATACCAGGACATATGTACGATGCAATCTCTCTATACCACCGAACATCGAAGAAGCGCTCAACGAAAACAACATCGCCAAAATTATCAAACTCTTAACCAAAACACATTGTATAAATCTATTACCGTTATAAAGTATTACCATTCATTGTAATTTTTCTTTTTATATCTTTTTACTCATTTGTGTCTTTAGACACTAGGCTAATAATCGCTGTGAGTATTATTTAATAATTATAAAAATCGAAAAAATTGGCGATATTTGCGGTATATTTAGGTACTAATAAGCCTGCAAGTTTTTTATTAGATGCATGCATATAGTAGAAGAAATACAGAAATATTCACTAACAAGCTTACCCTCATTTATTGTTTCATAATAATTAAAATATCAAATCTTGATTTTTGGAATGATGACCAAGAACCTTTTATTCTTAGAACACAAAGTTAAATAACTCAAAAATTACTAATTTTTCAGAAAAGTTATACACTGAGTAATTTACAGTTGAGTAGGAGGATTCTCATTTGAAAAACTGAAGTTTATTGTATCTCCACAGAACACTCCTTAGATAATAGGAACAATAAATCTCAAGAATTTGAAAATATGGTTTTTAAGTACACCTACTTAAAAACTTAAAAAATCAGATTTTGAATAACTACATTATTGAAGAATAAATAAGAAGTGAGCATGCTTGGTGCATGAGATGTTAACACACTTGTTGTAGTTAAGGCGGGTAAAATATGAAAATAGGAATAATACGGCTATTAGTGGCGCAATCTATACAAATACAATTTACAAAATAAAAAAAAAACCCTATTGAATTCGGGTGATACGAAATATAAAAAGGTTAATATATTATGCCTAAGCAATTTATATAATAAAATAAAACAATAGTTTTTCCCACAATATTAAACACGTCCGTACAAAAAAAAAAGGAGAATATGCATAAACGCGTTCTCCAAGAAATGCAATATTTTAGCTCGTGTTGATTTTACAATAACTAAAACTGTTTTTATCGTTGAAAGTCGACCAATGGACGATACTAATCGTGCGGTAGCGTGCAGTGACCAAATATATTATACGAATACAACACGTCATGATGGGTTCTTGTGCAGTGATCGCACCAATGCAACGCAATCACGGGTTGGTCGAAAACTTTAAAAAAATATTTATTTACAATATAATATAAAACATAATTTATAAGAGTGTTTAATTATGACGCCTTTGAACATTTGTGCGTATCGAAAATAAAATAGTTCCCTGCAACGAAAACCTGTTAATTAACCTGAAATTATTAAATAGTAAAAAATAATATATTATAATATACGCAGTATGTAAATTAATTGGAAAGTCAGTGATCCAATATGATTACGATGTGATGTAGTGTGGATATTTCAGTGAAGTTTTTCTTAATATTTCTTAAATGATATACATGTCATATTTATTAAATATATGCCATGTATATCATGAAACATGATTATATAAGCGCCCGGTAAATGGCCATACATCCTGAACTAGAGTTACAGACTTTCCGATTAATTAACACACTTGTTTAATATTATACCAGATAACGCGTGTCTTGGTCAAGACAGTTGCTTAAAAAAGTGTTGACACAGTTAATTAACAGTATGTTGCAGGTTATTGGATACATGCATTAAAAATTAACTATGGCGTGGAGTTTCTACTTTCTACGTATAACAGAAATTTAAAAACGATGCATATGCGTAGCCGTTACTCGTTGGTATAATATATAATATAATATTAACTATGAAAATTTTGGGACGAAAAAAATAATAACTGATTCAGTGCCGAACACAGTACAGACATACAGATTAGAAATTGTATTACTTAATAATATGCGGACTTCACGTCCTCCATGCTTTTCCATCATACGTGGTTCCAATAACTATGCAATTGATAGCACCAACATGTATGCTATCTTTTTCTAAAAATGCTTTTTCTTAGTTGTTGAATTTCTCTCTCTAGCCATTAAAGGATATAGATGGATCAAGTTGTAAGCTACCTATATAATTTTCTAACAACGTTTCCCGCAAACTTCTGTCTCTACGCTCAGTCCACACCCTTATATTATTATGTCAAACGATTTCCAATCGCCACTTCAAAATATGTGACAGTCAGAGTGTTGTAAGTCCGTGATACACGACCGCTACAGCAAGCCACTCTATACACTCGCACTAACATAATATATTATTAATTATTTCAATTTCGTTAGCGGCGACTTCATCGACGGCAATTTTCTATGATAAAGACATCAAAATATTCATAATAATAATCATATTTTCGACTATGATTACCATCGATCGGTGTAAAGTCAAATGGCAATCATTGAGAATCGGGCGGTTCCGCGGAGAAAATAACTGAAGGTGACCACCGTTTTTCTTGAAGACCGACCGCGATGGTTATTCGTGGTCTCGAGTAACCATATGTAACCAGTGTGTGCGTTTTTTAAAACAATATATAAATATGAAGTATAACTATGAATTAGTTTCGGTATTCGTTTATTTATTTACATATTATCAAATTGTATAATATAGGTATACATGTTTGTATCGTACATATTAATGCTTGGATATATAAAGAAATAAAAGCTTAGGATTTTAGTATTGTACATTTTTAAAAAATTAATATATAATATAAACCAGAAAAACTTTTTAACTATAAGTTGAGAAAACTGTGAATTTTGATCATCATCATTATTATAATAAAACTTTATGTGTCTCCAACAATTCCCGTGGCAACGAACCGGGCGCGACTTATCAACGCCTGAATTGCAGACAAGGGCCGAAATGGTATTAAACCTTGAATAAATTCAATAAGATAGAATTGTCCCGTCGTATATAAATAACTTATTTGATCTTAGATCCCAATTTTCACAGTACGCGTACCTATTTATGGCACCAAAATGTTTTCTTTATAAACACAAAAATCTACCAGATAATGATAAAAAAATATAATTTTTTCAGAAGTAAATGAGATTCTTTTGATTCTTTTGTACTTTGAATAAATGTTATTAATACAATAAGCTTCAATCCGATAACATTATTCCATGAGATTGTTTAAAGACATGTACATGGGTACTTATAGTAATTGAGAAACAATAGATTATAAGCCAAAAAGATCGAATTATGTGGTTGAGATTTGAATGTTTATGCATAAACAATCAAGCATCTATACAAAACGTATTATTTTAATATATATATAAACACAGGTTGATTTTTTAAGCATGCTGACCCTATTTATATGCATAAATTATGCTTAATATATATACATAAATTTTGATTTTTAGAAATTATCAGAAATTTGAAAATATGATCTTTGGCCCTTAAGGTATACTTAAAAATTCTAAAAATCAGAAATTGAATAAATTTACTATTAAAAGGGAACGAGTGGGTTAGCATGTTTAAAAAACCACCCAGTGTGTATAGATATATTGTTATAAATCACATTTAAAAATGAATACATAATCAAGTTTGTTTATTTTATTATAATATGCAACACTTTTATAAACACTTAGTCGAACAAAATATGCAAATATTCATTTTTCAGTCTGATGTAAAAACAAAATGGCGAGTGGAAAAGTTAAAATTTTTCTTTGAAACTATTAATTTTGTAACAATATTAAGTTTTGTCGATTCACTTGTGGAAAAAAATAAATACCTAAATAATTTTTAATGGAAAAAAATATAATAAAAACACAAACTCTACCTCTGCAGATTATGAACATCATTCATGTCAATATTTTTATAATTCTTTTGTAATAATTAAACATTTGTTATAGGTATAATTATAAAACGTAAGTTATTGCGATGGTAACTTTCTATATTATTGTGTTATAATATATTTGCTCAGAAGCGGTTTTGTTTGCTTATCATTTATAATTTTTTTTATGTTTACACGTGTTTCATACGATCAGAATAATAAATAATATTAATAATAATAAATAACGAGATTAAACTTTAATAAATTTGCCGTTCGTAATAATTAGTAATTACTTTATATATACCTAATATATTCTAGTAAAAATCCATTAAATCAAAACAGTGACTACAATGAGCTTAATATTACACAGTTAGGGACTTCACCCTTCTGACGCAACCCTTACGTTTCGGTGAAGGGTTGCGTCCAGCTTTGAATACGTGCTCAAGCTATAATAACATTTCAGATACTGAAAAAACACATTAGCTTCGTTTTACGAGGACGCCAGTAATCAAATTATTATTGTCTATTCTGATTAACGTATACAGTTAATCCTATGCATATATATATATAGGTAGGTACCTAGGTATCTAAAAAACGAAATAGCGTTAAATTCATATTAATCGAAAAATTCCACGCAAATCTATACATGCTATTATTTCATCAACTTGTTAATGATGGGAATGTGCAATTAAAATTATATTAACAATTATATTGTTATAAGTTATAACGGTGTGGTGTAAAAAGTGTACAATGTACATAACTTAAGAAATACCTACGCTACGTAATGCAAAAATATGTTCCGTAACTCGATTGTAGTGAGAGGAGAGCGAGTTATAATATTTCAAATCGAATAGCCAACGATACTGGTCTTGTTGATAGATTATGAATGTATAAGGCATAAGCCATAAGGTAATGTTTATCATTCGAAAAAAATTATGGCAAACTATACATTATATAATACGAAGTGAATTACTAAGCAACAATAATGCTTAAACCGTAATATTGATCACTGTTCTCTGCACCTACTATTTATTACATTATAAATTTAAGATATACATTTTTTTTTAAGAAATAAAAATCATGGCTTATATTGTACCTACGGATAAAATGTTCTTATTTATAAAAATTGTAACACCAGATTCATTTTACTACTTAACTAATACTTATCTACATTAGAGTTTCATAATATACTAATTATATACTATATTAGTTAACAATACTTTAGTCTACAGTTATTATAGCTCTATACACGAATACGACGAGCCAATAATAACGATAATCTTACACACGAAAACAAATAGGTATAATATATAAAAAGCAGGTACCTAGATTTTAAAAGCGTTGGTTAACAATATATAAGGTTCATTGCACTTCCGGTCGAAAACTATAATATGTTGGGGAGGGATCTTACAGCCGAGAGGCGATCTGATTCTGTTCCGGCCTAAAACGCCGTCGTCGGGAAATCTCAAATCAACTCCAAGTCCGGCTCGTCGTCATCGGCCTTATAACGCCGCGACAAATGGGTGGCGACGCAATTTCGCTCGCCGCGTACGTGGGTAATAAAAATAGCCTTTAATGGTGTATAACCTGTACACACACGTTGGATTATGTACCTATATTGTACCTATATAGTTTTGTTTGGTAATAAAAGTCCACTCCAATCGGATTTCGCAGTGTTATTTTCGCTCGCCTCTCTCACTCTGTACATCTCTGTGTTTTTTCCTCACTCTCTACTCCTCTGTCGATCTCTCGGTCTTTCCAACTGTTTCTCCGCGGACGAATAATAATTGCGCTGTGACCGTATACACACACATGCCTATGTACGTCATGTATATTGTATACACATATTGTCAGTACAAATATTTGTTTAGTACCGCCGCTGTCGCGCGAAAGGACCAGACGACTCTTATTGTGACCGCTTCCCATCTCGGGCTTGTCGCGTTAAACACGGCACACACAGACACCCACATAATAATAATAACACACGGGCACGTCGAGCGAGGGGTGCGCGTATACGCCTATCTATATACGACGATAACGAGATACACTCTCGAGCCCTTCGAGTGTCTGCCGCCGCTAAAAGGTCGCCCGTTCCGCGTGTCCGAGGCGATCGAGGGTCTCGACGTTAACGCGATTTCACTGGCAGTCGCACCCTCCCTCTCCGCAGCGTCCGCATCTTTTACACTCGCGAGCACTGTGCGACGACCTCTGTCTCATCGTTTCACGCTCACGCACTCTTGGAGACAAAAGTGTCCCGAGGAATGTGCGCACGCGCGTGAGTGTGTGTAAAGCGCGCGCGTGCGAATACTTTCGGTCCGAACGCGCTCGGTTTGAAGTGACCTGTCTCATTGTTTTGCCTATCTGTTTCATCTACCGCGCACGTTGTCGGCGGCGGCGGCGGAGGCGGTGTCTCCATGCCTCGTCTCGTGCAATAATATATAAGTTATAACGTGTTCATTCGGTGACGGACACACTACAACACTTATACACGCGCACACAGATACAAACTTATACGCGACCGGACGACGACGGCGACGACGACAACACATACTCGACGAGCAAATTTCTTCCCTCCTTCGCGTCCGTCGACCGCCACAGCCTCCGCCGCCGCCGCCGACACTAAGTGGATTGCGCGCACCGTCTACCGTGTATACACAAAAATACTGTCGTTTCTAAAAACGTCGTGTTCATCGTTCCGTAGTATCCGTTGACAAAATATTATTATCATTTTCAGATTTCGACGGTGTGACAATACACACACACACGAGCGCGCCATCAACGTCGTTTAACTGTACAGCGTCTCGAGGCATGACCGTCTCGGTTTTCGCGACAACAGACAGCGACGACTTTACGTCGCGATACCCTCGTGACGGTTTTCGTTTAATATTATGTTTTATCGTATATTGTACGAGCGCTATAATTAAGGCACTGCGACACTGAAATCGGTGTTTAAAAAGAATTCGTTATTATGTAATAGGATTAGATTGTAAGAATTTAGAAAAAAAACCAAAAGACTTCGAAGTCTGCAGATGTTTTGTTCGAGAGAAATCGGACCGCTGCATGTGGATGCGCCAAGATTTGGCGGTCAACGTGGTCTTAGACTCTTAGACCATATAATTCACAATATAAAAAACAGTTCTATTTTACTCACATAATATATTGTTGTTACATTATGGCGGATCGCAGAACTATTACAGGTCATTAATTGAACACATTACACACATAACTACCGCAGTGCTCGTGTGTTGATAATATTAACTACACCTATATAAACACTATTATTATAATGATATGGTCATCCAGGCCGCGATAGACAGCGTATATTATACATAAAATATAATAATATAATGTATATATAGGTACGCGAGCGAGCACAGGCGAATGATTCATCGTTCCGAAATTCAGTCAAAAATCGTAAAATTAAAATACAAAATACTTATCTACTGCCAAATTAAATGATATATAGACGGGTGCCTACCTACGACGCGGTAAAGAAGTTTTATGGACATTATTATAGTATCGTATATTTATATATTCCGCTAAGGCGCGCGGGGTAGGTACGGTGCCGTATCCTTGAGAGCGCGAACGCGACTATGCGACGGTTGATTTTTATTTAACGTCTGCGCGGGGACCGGTGAATCGCGTCCAAACGTCATAATTTATTAAGCAACATAATATATTATAATATACGTACGACGACGATGACGACGACGATGAATATTAGAAGCTTCGTAGTCGTATTTTATGCGTTTCGAACAATTTTTTAATTTTTTCTCTAACAAATATTAAAATACGGCGGTTTTGTCCGGCGGCTGGCTCTCGCGGATTATCTGCAGCGAGCGAGGGCTATTATAATAATATTATATAAAATGCACGCCTCTGAGCACTGCGCCTGCCACACTGATCGAGATTTATTGTGCGATCGCGAGAAGGAGAAAAACGACCGAATCAACGTCCGTTGGCGGCGATACCTCTTATACCGAAACGTCTTCGAGTGCAGTGTACCTATATAATAATATTATTATTGTATAAGATAAAGTAAGCATTGTACAGATTTATTGAGATGACGCCACACATGACCGCGTGTTGTCCGCGTCGTACAAACGTCCGACCCATTGAAAATCCGTGATCGGCTGTCCCAGTTTCGTGTATAGTGGCCTTCGATATTATATTATATTGCTCATATAGGCATGAACATAATATATGTCTTGCAGTGGATTTTATGACGATATATTAATATTGTTAAACTGTAATATTTTAAATGCTCATAAATATCCACTTGCACATATACACTGCTGTGAAACAATCGGACGAACGTTGATGAGTGTTATATCAATTCGTACCTACCAAAAAATTAGTATTTATTATTTTTATATTAAAGTTTTCCGGTGAGATATTGTTTAATTTTCGTCTTGAAATAAGTACCCAAATCTCATTATTTTTCTTAAGCAAATTATACCTTATTTCTAACGTGTATTATCTTAAATCAGTACTGACGACAATTTATTTCCAAAACTGATTATGTAAATGTTTAATTCCAAGAGTTATACACTATGATCTGCAGTGATAAACATATTTCAATATGTCCACCTCATTGTTTGTTGAGTCAAAACTAAATATTATCAACACAACGGTTTAAATATATTAATACAACACATTTCCAATATTATTTTATATTAAAATTGGAAACCATTTTTGATTGAATACAAAAACAAGATTTGGTATGATCAAAATCGTATATTGATTTATTTATTGAAATGACCAATTAATGTCTAAAAATTATCGTTTATACTCGCTGTAAGTTCTAAAGCTAATTATTTGTAACGATTTTTCATAAAAATGTCACTTCGTTTAAGATTTGATGAGATGTAAAACGTATAGGTAAAAAAATATCATAACATTTCGAGGAGCATTATAATAAAGAATTGCATATAGGTATGTTACATATCAGCTATACTCGGCTAAAACCCACCTAATAATATTGTCCTAGACATTTTACGGAGATTTTTCTTTTTTTCTATATTTTCGTTCAAAAAAGTGCAGGTCATTATTTTTGAAAAATACACGCTACATAATATATATATATATGCCACCGTACCATAATATAAAATGTATACTAAACGCAAAGCGGCCACCGGTACATTATTTTTGTTAACTCTCGAGATCTGTACAACATCAAATATGTGTCAGCACCGCGTTAAAGCCGCGATACGTATATACAATATCGATGTGTGGATATAATGTGTAACAATATGATGGATGATGAAAATTGACACGTGTATCGCATTATTTTACTTAGTCACCGCAGCACCGTGTGTAGGTATTTACACGCACCACACTTCCGCAACTATATTATATAATATGTAGTAAGAAAGACGGATTTCCCTGAAACTTTTGTGTGGGAGGAGACGACGGTTTTAACGTGCTTTGTTGTTTTAGTTGTAGTTTTGACTGTGGTGGTGGTTGTTGTTGTTGTTGTTGTTGTCATGTCGTGGGTGATGCAGTCGTCCCTCGGAGGACTCGATTACGCTGCAGGGCTAGATCAATAAGAATAGGTAGGTACTAAGGATTTGTGCTACCACTATTAACTATCAACAGTATTAATTTGGACTTATTCCGTCCACAATTTATATTTTATCAACTCGACCCGACTTAACGAATTCTAACACTATGCGTACATAAATTGAACGATTATTTTTGTATACTGTAACTTATCACGATAAAAACAACGCTCAATAATTTTGCAGGTATAACTATACCTACTTAATGTTTTGTACGTGAAGTTAAAGCCCCCCCCCCAAAAAAAAAAATATGATTTTTAACTTATAATATTTTTAACCATCTCATATCTGCGCGTTCTAAAAACTGATTAGTAAAACTATTAGGGTGCTTATTTTGAATTGATCGGCTAATATCTGAAACCGACTTCACGGACATTTCAACAACTGAACAAATCGTCATAAAGTTCATCGTACAAATGATAAAAAAAATAATGAATAATAATTATGGTTATATATTGTGGTTTTAAATTTAATGTAATACTTATTTTCTTAGACGGCGTCAATTCGATAATTATGATGTTGTTATAACCAAAAAAATTTGGAAACTATATAACCAAAACCCACGACGTTGCCGAAGACGTGTGACGATGACTCGCGTGTGAATGTACGTTAGCAAAGAGAATATTGATAATGTGCAATTAATAAAATATTAATAAAATATGCAAATACCGATGACCTCGTAACAAATGACCCACACACATACGTGGCTATAATGTCGTGCGAATGTGTGTTTTTGAACTTGTGTTTTATTATAGGTTGTTTATTGTCAACACTTATTATAATACAATACGCGCGACGTCAAAACGAGAGTTGTAAACGTCCTTAGATATTGAATTAAAAATAGAAATAAATATAAAGAATCGAAAATTTATATTTTTTTTTTATATATTTGAACGAAATATCGGTCGTAGCTAATAGTTCCTATTTATAATAATACCGGTTTGGTGAGATGTAATTTTTTTGTTTAAAACAATATCATAATAGTATAATACTGTAGGTATTGGTATAATATACCGTCCCCCACGCTCCAGTATTGTTTCGAAAACGGTTTCGATATCAAGTCACATCGCAAATATATGTATATAATCAGTGGCGTACCCAGGATTTTTCAATGGGGTGGGGGAGGGGCTGAAGCCTTGGGTACGCCACTGTATATTATGATAGACATAGGTACACTTTGTGATAAGTATTTCGTTTTTGTATAGTTACCATTTAAATTTACAACCAGCGACTACACCGCTAATATTATTATAATTTATTAGATTATATTATTATTATTATTATTATCATATGGACGTGCAACAGTTTAAAATATGTACAAATATCCATCGTTTGCGCAGCAGTGACATTGTACACGCACTGACAATGCGACGAAGAATACTTTGAATGTTGCCTGATTTACATGCATACATAGGCGGAAATCGGGGGGGGGGGGCTAGAGGGGACTAAGCCCCCTCAGAATTTTAAAGTACAGGTCTTAGCCCCCCTGGCCCTCACAATTTTAATGTGACTAAATATATAAAAATATATAATAATTAGTATAATTAAAAAATGCATTTTTAATATCTGAATTACAAAATAAATTATAAAAAAATATTCTATGATAATAATTAAATTAAATTCGTAAAATTGTCATAACTTGGAACGATCGTAATTAATGTAATATTAATAATAAACAATTACACCCGCATTGGTTATCAGCAGTCGTTCGCGTCGCGTCGTCCTGTTTCGTATACACTGTTACGTAATAATATGCTATTTTTAACTATAATAATGAAAGTTTTTACAAACAATATCACACTAATCGATAGTCACCATAATCATAGATTAAATATAATAGCATATTCAATTTATGTCATAAACTCATAACCGACGGATTTTATGTATTTTTGTTTTTCGCCGCACATCTCAATATCGCATTGATTTGTCATTTGAGTGGTTAACAGCTTACAACTTAAAAGTTAAATTTATTTAATTATTATCAATATGTCTAAGAAATTATTTGCGATCTTTAATGTGAATAAACCGTCTTCGTCGTCTTCTGTGGTCTCGGTTTGTACTAATGTCATAGACTCATAGACGATACTGACCCAGACGACACTTTAAGTAGTAGTCAAGGGAGTATTGCTACAGTTGAATCTATAAAAGTACCTGAACCTGAGACTTGTGATCTAGGAACTTTACTGACTTTACTGACTTATTATGTTATATACTTGGCTTCTTTGTTTTAACATCTTATATTAAATTGGTTATAATTCAATTAATTTAATAACTTAATAATAAAATAAATTTAATGCTATTTTTGTTTAGAATAAAATGTTCAAGGTACCTATGGCACATTATTGTTTTTGTACTTTATTAAGGTTAAATTGTTTAGTATGTCAAACTTTGTAAATTGTCTTGTTGAAATGAATAATTGCGAGCGACTCTAGTACAGTAGTGCCTATATAAGTACAATGAGAAATATAATGCGCAGCCCCCCCAGTAATTTCACCAAATTTCCGCCTATGCATGCATACCTACCTGTATTGTATATATTATTGTTGTGTGTGAGATGCGTATATTATAATATAGTGTACCTACCTATATGGAATAGAAACGCGTTTTATACGATAAACTGATTAATCCCGTTTAAAAGCTTAGAGTGATATAAACACTGTCAAACAATTATTCTTCCGACAAATTAAACACTGTCCGCTCACCTATTATACACATATATATATAGGTAAACCTATGCTATGTGAATTCGCAGGTATATACCATATATGGTTGCAGCGCGTTTTTACTTAACCGTAATAGGTATATGTATAATATATGTATATGTGTTAATGATTTATTTACAATATAATTTGTTTTGCTCGGATTTTCAATTTTCGTTTTTAGAAATCGCAAAGCGCGCGCAAGTGTAATACACGACACGGTCCGACATCTAACGTATTTCCTGAACGATCAATTATTGTTATTTATCGTACACACGATATTATATCATTGTTATAATACGCGTCACATATTGTGATGACGTGCAGATCGAAATAGATAAATATTGCTGCGGGTACCAGCTATGTATTAATATATAGGTACAACATATTATGATATGTATGTGACGATTGAGATTTCAAAACGCCGCAGCGGTTGAGCGGTCTGCTTGGGAAAACTGCAAATATTATAATATGCTATATTACGCGTGTGCGCGTATTTCAAATCTATCAAACGGGAATTATTGTTTACGAATTAAATTAATTACACGCGCACACACATCGCCGTCGTCGACGGCGTTCCCGAGATCGAGTATTACGAAATATTGAAGAACACAACTACTATTATGCGCACATAGCAAAGGTTGGTCGTGAAAGAATTATATTATCGTCGTCGTTAATCTGCTCGGGAAGAAAATTAATCACGTTTAGAATGTATACGCGTACAACCGCGCTGTAGTCGGACGATTGCTGCTGCTGCTGCCGCCGCGGTACCACGATCGACGTTTAAATCAGTTTCCGGGCATTAGGAAAAAAGAAATAAAGAAACAACGATAAATAAATTAATATAGGCTGCATGTACTCTGCTAGCTGCAAGAAAACACGTCAATAATGTGCATGATAATTATTTTGATGTATTGTACAACACGGCCATTAAATAGAAATATTATAATATTATTATGTGTATACTTTTATATTATGTAAATGTAATTTATGAACGCGCGTGGACACATTGTTATTATTATTATTGTCATTACGTATATTTCGTTCGACCTTCTGCAGATTCGATCGGAGTCGGCGGAAGAAACGAGCGTGACCTTAAAAACTTAGGCAAATATTTATATCATACGAACGAGCGCGATCCAAATTTTTAGCTACGTTAACCATTTTTGTGCGTAATATCAATTACGATTATCGTTGAGAACGTATATAGTTCGATATCGATATTATGTTCTTCTTCTTCTTCAAAAAACGACCATCATATTCCCAACAGACCCGATATAGAGTTTGAATTTCGATATTAAAATTGGAAAAAAAATGGATCTACAGGTTAGTAGTGCTAAAGAAAAGTGATCTATTTATATTAACTAGCAAATCTATTTTTCAACAGTTACCTAAATGTTGATGACAATACACAGTGTTAAACGGATTACTATGGAAAGGTCGACTTTACGATACTATAGTCGTACTCGCGATCGTTGCGACATAAAAAATAATCAATACGCATTCGTCACAACGTTCGCATAGACATCACCGGTGATCATATATTGTATCGGCAAATAAAAATAATGTTTGTTATTTCGAATTATGTGTAATACAATTATTGATCGAGATAATATAATTAATATAAATCTTTCGAGCATTCTGACCGTGAAAAGGCGCCGCCGACGTGTGAATTCCGGCGATTTTCCGTGAAGGAACACACAACTTTTGGTCGAAAGAAAAACAGCGTCCTAAACGCCAGGACCTCCGATCCGAGGGTAAACACTATATAGTATCTATATATACGGATAGGACCATAGGGGTGCGGGCGCAAAAGTCGACGACGGCAACGACGACGTAGTTGATTAAATGACTGATGAGTGGAAAAACGACGCGGTGGACGTTAATAGCGCGCGGCGGGGGACGTCATTAGTCTGCCGACCGCATTCCACTGTAAGTTGCGACGGTTCGCAGGGATGGTAATAGGGGTAGGTTAGCGTTCGGGGAGGGGGTGTCGGACGTGAAATCGTAGTCCTTAATAATCCCGAAGACGATCCCGAAAGGTTTGAATACGAGTATATAAATATATTTATAGTACTACAGTATACATGATATACTGGTGAGAAGGACTTAAACAACGAGTGCACGTCAATGTGTGTGTGTGTGTGTGTGTGTGTGTGTGTGTGTGTGTGTGTGTGTGTGTGTGTGTGTGTGTGTGTGTGTGTGTGTGTGTGTGTGTGTGTGTGTGTGTGTGTGTGCGCGCGTTATATACGTGTGAGGTACTTGAACTCGACAGTTTAGCCGTCACTCTGTTCGCGGTCAAAGCACTCGACCGAATTTTTTGGTTACCCGCAAAATATCGACAGTTTTTTTCATTATACACATACACTGATATACATGTATTGATATAGAATTTGATATAGAAAAATATTATTTTTATCTATTTACAAATAATATATGTATCAATGATCTACTCTAATTCGACTGTGTAGTAATGAATTGTTTTCAAGTCGAAGAGTTTATAGGAGAACATCTAAGTGTACGCGTGGTTAGTATCAAAACTTATCGCGATACGAGTTCCGTTCATTAAAATCGGCGGTAATCGTTGTGAAGAAATTGATTTATTACTCTGAAGATCCATCAAGATTTTTTTAGTGATAGGCACCTTCCCTTGAGCAGTGTACCTTGAGATTATTTATAATTTTACTTTTGCAATTTAAACGTGTTAATTACCTAACAACTGGATTTTAAAAAAGAATGTAAAAAGTCAGTGTGACGACTGGTGGGATAGTGGACACAATTGTTTTTTACTATCGAAATTTAATATTAATTTTTAAACGATTAAATTGCAATGGCATAATTTTAATCCAACACACAATTCTATCCAAATCAAATTATTAGTCCACCCAAAAATGATTGATCAATATAAAATATAATACATGGTAAACAAACCGTGAACTATAATATATTACTGATAAAATTATAATTATAATGTACGCATAACCGAATAGCGAGCAATCCAAACGACGCGTGACGGGATATTTAAAATAAATAAATCATAGAGTATAATCTATTAATCGTAAAATACTATTTGGGGGTATTTGGGATTTTTTAAGCTTTCCTCGCATGCCTATTGCAGGCTATTCAACAATCAAATTATAATTTAAACATAAAAACGTGTACAATTACGTACAGTGGAATAATTTAAACCATTTTTGTAATTTATTATAGCCCATCACGTTTTAAATAATAAATAATAATATTATTATAATGTGATTAAAATTCGCGGTCACGGTTATGATAATTTTTTATGTACAATTTTACCCATTCGTTTTCGTCATTTGTGATAATATACGTTTCTTCGGAGAAGATTGATACCGTGGTCTAAGTGGGTAAAGTCATGTTTCCGTGTTCGACGTCCAACATCTGGTCCTATAAGAATATCATGAGCTACTGTTCGGGAAAATACAACAGCTATCGACTTCTTACTCATTCCGGTTTTGAACCGAATGAACGAATCAACAACAAAATTGTTCAGATATAGACGATTATAAGTCGAGTTGGATAATGCCATTCGCCGATCGCGCGGACCAATAGAATGACATATTAGAAAGTGGTTGCGTGTAGAGATGAATTCTGATTGGTCGAATTTGTGTATACCCACGCCTTAGATTATGAAAAGATCTACGTTGATTATTAATTATTATAAGGTTTGTTTTTCACAATTTATTTGCTTGAAGACTGTTAAAAAAAAAAAAAAAAAATAATAATAATTATAAAATAATTTTCTACATAATATTTCGTATAAATTTACATAAAATCTACATTACATTGTACAGTTACTGATATTATCATTAGTTTTTTTTCTAATTTTAAATGTTCCCTTTTGGCTACAATTCCATAGGGTTTTCCTCGATGTCTATTTTAACCAAATTTTTAAATAAACTGTAAATGCCCTATTTTAGAGGAACTGCACAATGATTATATTATTTCAAAAACAGGGCCAACTCTGATCGTTAATGTACTCGTATGTATTATATAATTGTATCACTTTACTTGGCAATTTCTATGACTGAGACCGCTGTCAAGGTTAACTATCGGCATGTCTATCATCGCTGTCGCCATCTACACGTCGTATACAAAAATAATAGCCCGTGTTGGAAGACCTATTAAGAGTAGAGAAATAAAACTATGCCCCGTTCTGCGCATTACAGCCGTTGATGTACACGTTTAACGATCATCGGGCCCTCGCGATTTCTCCGGGCGTAATAATATTATACTTATGATAAAACTATAATATAATATATTGTCCGCGTTCATTGCGACAAACAGCGCGAGAACACAGACATCTTCATAACAATAAATATAATAATGTGCAATATGTGCAACGGTATAGGGACAGTAATAATGCGAACAGCGTGTATCGTATATAATATATATATACGCCACATCGGTGCAAGTTATTATATTATATTATAACCATTGTAATTATGAAATAAAAGTCACATAATAATTATTTGTACCGTCGTGTCCACTTCTCAAAGTTTACAATCAAAGGCTCGCGGCCACGACGTACCTATCAATGTCATCATCATCGCAAGGATTAACGAGTTGTTGTTATCATTATTATGGTGTTTTCCGATTAAAACGCACATCGTATAGAGACGATAACAAGGATATTTATTATAGTTTATCACATTTTTAATATTTTCATCTTTGTATCGTTATTTATATATCTGTGCCGATCCACGTAGTCTGACGATATTTTATAGTTTAATGCGTGACATCACGTGTTCCCTCTGCAGAGATTAATATGATTTCTTTTATGTGTTGTATACCAGTCTTTAATATCACCTATATACGTATGCTATAAGTTTAAAAAACGTGATGCGTTTTGTCGAATGTTTATTTAAACCAATGAAAGACGCAATATTGATTATTATACCTACGTGAGACCAAAACGATCGCTGAAGATTGGATGGATTTTTCTTTTAATAAAAACCACAGAGTTCGACCATGTTTCTGCAGTCACCTTTGCTACCGCAATTCGAATTTAAAAGAGAGTTTTAATACAAATAGAGGTGAATGTGCGCATTAGAATCGTCGCATTAACGGGTTTATGATATACAGCTGGAGTCTTCTAACAGGTGATTCACTCAGTGGATATGCATGTCAAGTCGCCTTATTCAGAGAGACCGAACCAAATATATTCCATCACTGATGTTGCACGATTGTAAGATTATTTTTCAAGTTGTGACGCGTTTCAACAATATTATAATCACACAATAATGAGTAATATTACGCAACATTATCATACGGTGCGGCGCTATTGTATAGGCAATTCAGCTACAACAATGTCATGTTTACATTTTTATGGTATCTCGATAATATATTATTACTATTATTTTGGAATTTATTATGACCGCTTCAATGTGTTTATTGTAGATAGGTACTATAATAAAATTATCGAATATTCAAGTACAATCCAAAAGTCTGATTTCCCAATTTTTTTTAAGCATCATCTGCTACTAAGTAGGTACGCGATATCCTAGTTGTACTATATAAACAAGCATGCCAGCAAAATCGTTTTGCGCATAGGTATAGTGTGTCCCAGACGAGTTCTTTATCAACACCCAAATGTATTTAAAAGATCGTTTATTCCAAGTCGGGGCATACACACACACGTGTATATATATATATATATGTGTATACCTATATATAAATATGTGCAACTAGTATAGTTTTGTTTGCTGACATGCCTATTTATTTAGTCATGATACCTAATACCCGAACATATAATATTGTAGTTGTGGTCGTGACGATGTATTAAGACCTAAAGCAATTTTATAAGACATAATAATATGTAGAACTGAATAATTAATATAATAATAATAGTCACGGTCGTACTACAGACGACGGCGATCTTTGCTATGGTCGTTGTCCACGTCCGGCCGTCCGGGGATGATTATAATCATTAATCGGCCCAACGCACTTTCGATACCGACCCTTTGGGGACTCCTTCCGGTTATAGTTCTGCGTTATAGTTTTGCTCTGCGGTTCACGAGCCACGATTCGACTCCAAACCAAATAGCGTAGATATTCATTACTTTTATTCACCTGCGTTGCAGTAATAACATGCGTGACACGAACGGCAGTGCCTGTGAAAAAATAAATTTTACGCCCCTCGAAATGAAACGTTTCGTTCGAGGTTCAGCGCCCTATACAGCCGCGCATAACGACGTGCGTTTGCAGTTATCTTTAATGCATATATCTCTGTATAAAGCGGTGTCGGAGAAGAGACCGGGTGGTTCCGTTTGGTGGGGAAAGAAGAAATATGCAAAGGCGACGCTAGGATATACGGAAGGCGAAAATTTTTCCAGACGATCGCGAGAACGGGAAATTTGGAATTACCGTCTCACCCGCAACATCGATGACGTACGTGCATTTTCCAGGGACCTTTGCGCCGAGCACCGATGTATGAGATATTATATGTTATAATATTATGTGCGTCCGGATTGATTGAACCATTTACGCGAAAACGACAACTTCAAAGTCATCCTCCCCGCCGCCACCCTATTCGTTGTTATACAGTTGTATACCTTAACTTAACTACGTCTGCAGGGTTTCTTGCAATGCGTGACTGAAGCGGATAAAAAAAAAAACTCTCTCGACGGAAATTTCACACTTTGAATAGTGGGTCACCAATCACAATCGTCGCAGATCACACGAAATACCTGACGAATCGCAATGCAATTTCAGCGCGTATATGTAATATATAAATAGTGTTGTATTGTACATAATCATCGGGTGTGCTACGGCGTCCATGTGTGCATCCCTACTTTTACCTATATGTTATTTTCTCCGATCATCATGCTTTGATATATCCGCGACCAAATACCAATGAAAGGCGGAGAACGGAACACATTCAGTGGAAATGTAAGCGTAACACAATGTTGTTGACATACCAATAATATATAGGTACTTTGTCACGACGCGGCTTCAATATAAAATATAGAATCGTCTACGATGATGCGATTATCCGTCGAGTCTAACTTATTTTATATAATACCTATGTATAAATATCATAAATTTAAATTATTATTATATAGGTGTACCTATATGAGTCGTTGCACAACGTCGGGGTTTTTTTTTAAATTAAAAATATTCATAACTAGGTACCCATGTATATTCTATACCGTCTACCACTCATAACGACAAGTGCTCGCTCGCGTTTTCTGCAGACACTTTTTAGTAGTCGCGAATAATAACCATGCGACGCTATGCAAATACTTCAATAACATATATTATATTATATTATATACACTCGATGAATAATTTTACATATTTCTCGTCAACTTTTTTAATCCTGTAAACTTTGTTTTCGCGCACACGTCGTTGTATTTTGCGATCGGACACGGAGTTCGTTTCGCGATTATAATATATAATACAATATAATATTTTGTTTTATCGCGTTAATGTAAATGTCTATGGTACGCGCACGACGTGCCTATATTTAATAATAATATAATGATAATAATATATATGTACGGCATCGTTGCCGCTGCAGCAGCGGGCGTCGTATATCGATTTTGCGATATCATTATTCCGGGACAATAATACGCCATTAATATTCAGACCGATTGTCAATCATATTATTATAATTCACGCCAAGAACGCATCGCGTAAAATTCGAAATTTTAATGATTTATGTAAGTTGTTTTTTGCACGAGTTTATTTATGGACGAGTCGCCGTGCTCCGCGCTTTATCGGCTGACACATCCACCAACGGGGCACGTCCCGCTCAGTGTTTTCTGTTAGCGTTTTCCGGATGTATTTTCGGAAGTTCTGGTGGAGTATCCGCAAGCGGCGGTGGTGATGGTGGCGGTGGTGGTGGCGGCGGCGGCGGCGGGTTCCTTCCATCTCCCGCTGTAGCGTCAGGGTTCACTGTTGCAAGATATGGCAATCATAAATCTTGGGTTTTCCGACACGTTAGTGTTCACCATACATATATACATCGGAGCGTATACGCGTATATTGTATGTATATTATAAGGGTGACGCGGAGAAAAAAAAAATACAGTAAGTTTTTATTGCTCTCCCTTTTGGCCTTTTATTTAATTTTTTTTTTTTCACTCGCCCGACTGTACCCTATACCACGCGCGTACGGCGGCAGTTAAAAATAATAAAAAAACGAAAATGAAATACAAGTAGGTATACCACCTATATATACATACCTACATGTATGCACTATATATGTATATACGCCCGGCACGGTCTAATTAAATCCAACGTCATATAAAACACAAGATAATGGGTGACCAGTGGGGTAAACGATAAACGGCTTACACAGGTTAATATATATATATATATACATACGTGTATACGAAACGAATACATTCGGAACGTGCACACATATATCAGAGAATAATAAGGGGCGAGCGGTGGCAGATGAGTGGCGGGCGGGCTCCGCGTGTATGGTATAAAGTTAACGGCGGCGGCGGCGGTAGTTTTTAATTAGGGAAAGGCGGAATATATATTCACCCTGGAAAACGACATTTATCATAATGATGTAATGTAAGGATTCTGTTTTGGACCCGTTATCTGCGTCCATAAATCGTGAAGCCCCCCAAAACGGTTGAATAACAATAGAGCGACGGAGGCAGTGGACACTGCAGCGCACAACGGACCCCTGAGGAACGGCACCGCGCGCAGCCCACCGCCGCCGACCGCCGACCTAATAAGATTTACTGATTATTCATGATTTACTCCCGTTTTGTAGACTTTTTAGCTTTTAGCGTATACACATGCATTATAATCCACATGAACGTTTCTTGGACCAAAGCCTGACCCTTTTTATTTGTTCATTTTCGTCCACCGCAGCCTTCCCACCGTCCCCCCCCCCCCCAAGCGCACGGCTACCGGTCACTGCGATCCCTCCGTCGTCCACCGCGTGGTGTGCCGTGTTATTATATACACCGGCTATATACCTATTATATTATTATAATATATTATATTTCACGATGTGTGTATACTGCACTGGACGCCGTTGGTGTGTGTATTCCCTCGTCGTTTTTTTTTTTTTTTATATTGTTACATTATTTTTATCATCCTTTTCCTTTTTCATTTTTTATGTAGGTACGTTCTTTATTCGTATTCCTCGACTGACCGACTGCAGATTATACGTCACGCCGCGGCGATTCCGAGCACGAGATCTTTATTGCCAGCGACTTCTTTTATGCAACCAGCGTATTATATTATTATGTATTATGATATACGCGCGCGAGGACCGTAGCCAGTGCCAAAATTCGCACTTTGCGTCTAATTTTTATCGCGCTACCCTCCACCCCACCTGGTTGACCGATCGCTCACGCCAAATCGATCGCGACTGAGGACTTCGCTGACTAGGGGGCAAAAAAAAAAAAAAATTAAAAAATCGTGCTTGAAGACCGTTATAAAACAATAGGTATGTGATAGCGGCTGTAAGCTACCGTTGTGGTTCCTTAAGAAAATCGTCATTGCTGTAGCCTGTAATGATCGATGCGGGTTTAAGTTTTGGATTGTAGCGGCGGCTATAGCGATGAACGGCAGTAGTGTCTCACTTAAAACTTGAAGTGAATAATATATGTACCATTAATATTTAGTAGGTAAATTATAGGTACTGTTTAATTTATCGAAAGTCTAATTTTTTTAAATCATGTATAGGTACAACCTATTTACCCATGATGAAATCATTATGTTTTTGGAAATGTTATTTAAAAGCGTCAGAAGGATAGTATAAACCACTGAGAACGTATTATTATGTTATATTACATTGAGCAAGCGAACCTGATGTACTCCTATTTGGTACGATTTTGGTTTTTCAAAACAAAATTATGTGTTTTTTAAAAAAAAAATTGGGACGTTATGTATGTATGATATTATATGTATACCTTCAAAGACGGTTGTTATACGCATAAAAGCCACACTCCAAAAAAAGTGCAATCTAAACCACCGTTGTTTGAAACACAAGGATTTTATTCGCAATCCTGCAGGCCGAAGGAATATTTCGGTGGGTGACTATATTGGAAACAAATTCTGGAAGGATGCCGCCATGAAAAACTACGATCGACGTGCTACGTAATATTGAATAAACCTAAATTAATAGATACCTATACTGTTTGTTTTGAACTCGCCATAAAAAATAAGAACAACTGTTTTATACTTCTAAACTGTACATAATACACGGGTGGTTTTATTTAAAAAATATTATACATTATGGCGCGTCGACTGCAGGACTATTTGGCAAAAACTATTTACAGCGTATTACAGTTTTTTTAAAATGGTATAAAGCCGACTTTCAGGATAATCGGACGTCGTGAAAGGTTACGTCGGGGGTTGCATACGACTTGGTCGTGACGGAACGTGGAAAAAGAGATTATTATAATAGAGTTAATAATGAATATAATATAGGTAGGTACTAGTGCAGCGGGCGCGTAATTGAAATTGAAATTCCGATCGTTCTCATGTAACTATACAATAATAATATATTATATCGTATAGACTCCTACTGTCTGCACGAGTCGCTATCCGTGTTCAAAAGCCTTCGTCGCCAATGTGACGCCGCCAAAAGATTTACAATAACAATAATAGTAATAATATATAATATATTATTAAGACGCACAGACCCGCCCGTAACATACTTGTGGATATATATAAGTATATTAATATATTATTATACATAATAATATTTTATGAGTAATGCGTATATTATAGTGACTAAATCGAAATGTGTAATAATCGGTTTTTTTTCTTCTTACTCGTGCGTAACCCGTTTTCTCACGACTGGTATTGGGAAAAAAATACATATAATATTCAGCTCGACGTTTGTAATAATTTTCCATCGTGTTCTGAAACGCTGTTTGAAACCGCCAACGTCAACAGACAAGCAATAAATCAACATTGTTTGATGTTTTCGATGCGTATAACTCACTCGGCAGTCGGCGCGTGCGTGAATGTGGTTGCGCAATACTTTATTCGAGTTACGTACATTATTATTATCATTTATCGTTAAATATTGAAATATAATATACACCGCTCAATGTCGAATTGGCGGCGATACCGAAGGCCATACCGCCGCCACGTCACAGCACCGCAGCAACAGCAGCAGATGATATATTATTATTATTATGTTAAGTAAATAATATCATAATAATAAAAAAATCAATCGCGATTTGTCATTACACGCTCGACATCCGTGTCGGTGTAGTGGGTAGAGTGATGAGAGAAGGGGGCGGGGGGAATTTAATAATTTTAAACCATTAAAATACACATATTGCGCGCGACAATATAATATTATATAAAATATATAATAATATATTACGTATTATAACGCACGCGTTCGATATTGATATTATAATACCGACTCGATAAAACCGTTTCGACCGATGGTTTCCGTTGTTGAAATCTCGCCGCCACCCCGACCGCCACTGATTCTCGAAATGGGAATGTGTCCGCGAACTGGACGAGGGTCGAAATATCAATTGGTAACCGTGAAATGAATTTCCGACTGCGTACAGACAGAATCTCGCGTATATATGCATACAGACACACAACTTTATTATTATGTAAGTCACTGGACGTCACGTCCACACGCGAACGTCCGTGTCCACTCGGGCGGTTTACCCTTATTCGCGCCACGGACTCTCCTCTCGAGTTTCGCCGAACCGTCTGCTCGTCTGCCCCGTCGCGTCGGTCGGACGGTCGTGGTAACGCGTAGGTATATATAATATAATAATATTATAAATTATAATACTACAACAATACGCACGCCGAAGACGGACGCGCATACTAATGTATAATACACCGTCGGACGTGTATCCCGATCGGCAATTTCCACCGTCGCGAATTGTGGGGTCACCCGAGTATATCAGGATCCTGCGACGCCGCGGCCAGACGAAAACACATTTTCAATTTTGGCCACAGAGACAGGAAACGCTGTTCACCGAGACTTGACATAAGATAATCGAGATACGAGGGTTTCGAATTAAAATTAGCTATAATAGTATATGATAAGTCATTCCAAAGACTTTAATATTTTAATATTATAATATGCATGTAGACTATATGTCTATATTATCATTTTGGATGAACCGTATTTTTATCTGAGGTTTATTTCAACGGCGTTTTTGTACATAATAAACGATTTGGGGGAACACTACTAATTCTATATGAGGTACCTACTTATGTTCGATTCTTAATGTAGGTATAGTCCTGCGAAAACATTTTACCGGATCTGCACGTGTTTCCGCATTGTATTGCATATTACAGTGAAACCATCATAATATTGTGAAGTTTCACGGGGCATAAAAAAAAATCGTACTGTAGAGAATTTCGATGACAGAATTGAATAAATTTGATTTTGTTCTCAAAAATATTTTGACAAATGGAAAATTTTTTCAAAACAAAAGTTCGTTATATGAAATCTTACTGCAGTATATTGCACAGCGACGAACCTTTGTTAAAGACCCTGGTATGCTTCGTAATATCTTATAATATACTGTTACGAATGTTAATTGAGTAGGTACCTACTTATTAATTTTACTTTCGCCCAAGTCTCGTTTGTTGTAACACAAGTGATGCCGAGTTACCTACCTATACCGTGTACCCGAGCGCATGAATGCGAGAGAACGATAGGTACATAAATAAATACTTAATACGTATACCAACATTATTATTTAAAAGTTATTGTAATAGGTATCATTGCGCATGCGTCGTTATAAGCGGTGTTTGTAGAATACCTACGACATATTATTACAATTGTGTTTCATATATCGAGTGCGTACGAGTATAATATTATTATGATATTATTATTTATTATTATTACCATTATTGTATTGACCCACTGCTGCAGCAGGCAGTACCTACGTATAATACCGCTCGCATGTTGTATTATGCATCATAGTCGGCTGCAAAAACGAGCGCGGCCGTAAATAACACTCGTAACGAATAAAAACGACGTTTTCTCCGACCGTGACGAAACACAGCCTATGTGTACCTATGTGTACACCTTATAATATATCATGTGGTCAAGCGGCGAATTCCGGCCCCTGAGACGTCACCCCCCTCACGAAAAACTTCGGCTACCACGTTTGTTTTCGCCAATATTTTCGTTTGCACAGAATGATATTTATATGAGGCGTCGGGCGCAACGCGTTAATAATAATAATATTATTATGTGGACTAAACAAAAATTAAATTATTGTTAGTTATTATACCAAAGGAGGGCACTTGAGGGGCATTACTATGGATATAAAGTCAAAGGTAAGTTAAAAAGTTAATTTTTTTAACTTTTTAATTTAACTACATTTTTCGGTTACCTTATAAATAACTTAGAGTACATCGGTCCATTGTAATAACTTGGCTTTTTCAAATTAATTTGAAACATTGTTCGTCAAGTAAAAAGAATGTATATTTTTTTTTATTTTTTTTTTGGTTTAACGACGCTCTGATTTTAAATAAATAATAAGCAACTAAATATTTTTCGATTTAATAATTTAGTTGACACAACCGTGTAATTGCTATACAACAACAGCAGCTGTCTACAGTTGTTAGTGTGCAGTAAGAAGGAACAGTAGAATGCATATTCAACAAAATGTGTAGTTTTATTTAAAACATTTTAAAGTTGTATAATCACATTGGGTTTGACACTGGTGACAATAATTAAAAAAGAGTTAACTAACTTTTTATCTGCAATATTTTTCTCCATTTTAACTTTAGACTTTTATAGTTTAATATAATATATTGTTTATTAACTATGAACTAAAACCTAACCTAACTAAAACCGGTCGCTACAATATTATTATAGGTAATATAATTGTACGAGGTTACAACAGTGTGGTTACACTGAAATATACATAGGTACACGCTACTACATAAACAATCCGATATGATACCTCTCTCTGCGCCCGGATTTATGCGTACCTATACAATAGTAATAATAATAATAATAATAATATGTATTTATGTATTATGTGTTTCGTTTGGTCCCATTGTGTTAATAAAAGGCGGTGATATTTTATTGTCGCCGTCGTGCTCGGTCGGTCAGCTCGGTGACGTACTCATAAGCGTAATCGTATAACGTTTTCGAGTCTTTAGAAAGCCCTAAAAATTTATATTTTTCCGAGGATTTTTCCTAAGATTTGAAGTTCGAACGCGTAACGACAAGCATCTGTGATTGTATGAGTTTATATTCAAACTGAGCGCGGGGAATCATCCAAATCCCAGTCGGAATCGTCTTACAAAACGGTGCGGGGCGGAGATTATTAAGAACGCGAATTCGTGGCAAAAAAGTCGTTATCGCATACAAAACCACACCAAATGCGATAAAAAAAAAATGTTATCACGTTTGCAATGATTTAAAATTACTAAAATTAAATTATTATGGTTTGCAATGTAGGTACTCTTGCATTGCAGCTTCAGCGAATTTCAGTTCGATTCGACGACATCAAATTTCAAGCCGTCGTCTGTATAATTTAGTTTGATACGATGTCGTTTCTGCGGGAGACGCTAGAAAGGAAAAAAATAATAATAAAAAATAAAAACGATGCGAAATAAAACCGGACGGCTATTCGTCTCCCGGGCTTCATACAGTAAAAATAGAATTTATGATCTTCGCTCCCTTTGGAGTTCTCACCCTCTCTCGGGCGGCAAAGTAAAATAAAAACGAGAATGAATAAAAAAAAAATAGAAAGAGAAGAAAAAAGAATCGAGAATTTAGCAACCATCGAAAAAACGGCGAGTAGTCATAAAATTATTTTAATAAATCAAACGCCGTTACCGGTTCCTTGTCAGTGCGGCGGGCCCCGGCACAATGGAGAGAAATGTTATCGCTGCTCGGAGAGGCAGAAAGAATGAGAGAATAAAAAGGAACGCACACGCACACGCGCAAACGCATAAAATGGATCAACTTGAGCGAAACCACACGACTAATACGGCATAATATATACGCGTATGTAACATTATTATGCATGCGATATTATTATTTGCGGGGTATTATTTAAAAGAACATTAAATGTCGTAACGAACCCTTCCGCGTAACTGCCCTCTCGCGACTATTGCGCGCCCGGGGTACGATCATCTGTGCACATAATATTATCTCCTCGCCGCCGCCGACATATATTATTACTATTATTACTATTATTATTGTTGTTGTACCGCTCGCGTACAGGTATACTGTCTGTAATAATATAATATCATATAATAATAATATGTCGGGCAGATGGACTTCGGTTGTGTGCGAACCAAAGGTCAGAGATCGCGCACGAACGATGAGATCGGCGCATTCGGCGCGCGATTGTTCTCGGCGAGTGGCGCGGCGAGGGGTTGAAACGGGAGCGCGGAAAAAAAACGAATTTATTTAATATTTATTGTCTAATGCCTCACGATAATAGTAATAATAATAATAATAATATATGCGACGCCACCCAGCATAGGTTATTAGTTCGCTCCTGTCGATGGTTACTGTCGAACTAACGGCCGTGTGTAATTTTAATCATAAGACGTAATAATAATATATGCGGACGAAAAGTGAAAAGTGTCGAGTGTGTATATTTTGTAGTATTTTATTGACATTTTAAATCCATTAAATCAATTTACACGGAATTAAATTCAAGGACATGATATTACAGATGATATCATATTATATCATAAACCTATAATATAATACGACCTATGTGCACACTATCTCTGTATAATGTGCCCGAGCGTAGTCGACACTCGAATCACTAAATTTTCATTTCGAGGAGGATGCGCCCGGCGTCCGTGTACATATACCTACATAACTCTTTCCATTTTATTTTTTTAACGCACACACACACACACACCCATACATATTTGTACGTTGCATTTAGGTGTGTATGCGTGAGTGCTCTACTACGGTGTATGTTTTTTTTAGCGGAGCTGTATATCTTTCGAAAATAGAAGAAAGCAAGTGCCCCGCAACATATATATTACACACATATATATATATATTATACATTACATTATGCGTGTGTTTGCGGGTGTTTCTGTGTGCGGTTTATACCTCCGCCGGACTCATAAATATCGCGTACCCCGCGCGTCTAACGTTTTTGCGTCATAACACGACATTTCCCTATCGTCTACTTAGGGACGTTTTAATGTTCTGTGTGTAAATAATTTCACGTTCAGCTAAGCCGTGGCGCTCGGCGAATAAATAAATAAAAACGACAACAAAAACACAACGGACTAGTCTGCACATATATATATATGTATACGTATATACAGTTTTAGCCTGCAGTACAGGCATAATAATAATAACAACATGTATAATATGTGCGTATGCGGTATATACGCGGCACATTTATATATTATGGTTATAGCACTATACCGCGGTATATATTTATATAGCAATTTCGGTACTACAGCGGTTATGGCAGCTGTATAATATGCCTCCTCGGCGATCACTATATTATTTTCTCCCTCAGAACGCGCTTCGGTCCCGCCGCGTCACACAATCGTTGTATCTGCCTCCAAGAGTATATTTTGGCCATCGAAATCACCGACCGTTTTGGTGTCACACGTTTGCAGAAAACATTTTTTGTTACCTATCGTTTAACATAATTTCGCGTCACTGGTTTTCTTCAGGTCTTCTCCGAAACGATCAAAATAATATTATAGCCAGTCAACTATATCGTCTACGTCGCGACTTTACAGTCTTCCAGTCGACTTTGCCACCTGCCGTGGAATTATTTTTCATATATTTTGTTTTCCTGTAAATTTGAATTTTCCTCGATTTCATCTCGTCTTCTGCTTGATCATATACCAAACCATCCATTTCGTATTTTTCTCTCACCCTATATAAATTCGTATGCGTCCATTACAGCATATTATTCTAAACGACGATAACATAACTAGCGGCGTCATTTGTTTTTGATCGTTCTCCCCATTCTCACGGTATGAATTGTATTATTTATATCCCGTTAACTACACTCGACATTTATTTGATTCTGAATTTAAATGAATTGTTTTGTCATTTTTTATGATATCTTACCTTTATTGTTGTACCTATATAGGTACTAAAATATGTTTTATTATAATTAATTATGAAGCTTCTCAACACTATACGAATGTTATAAATTGTTTTATGATTTCAAAACCTTAAGGGCGCACTAGGGGGACTTACCTCATCTCTAAAAAATTGCTGCTTCATATTATATTACTCAAAACATGATCATTAATGCTTAAATTCTGGGTAATTTATATACCTATATTATAGCGAAGGATTAAAAATAATAAAATTAAAAAATATCCATAGTTGTCGTCAAACAGTTTTTTCGTCTTCTCGCTTTATTTTCATAAGACTTTCAGGTATTGACCAAAATCAGGTGTTTACAGCGACTTACTCATAAGACATTATAGTATAAAATCTTTAATATAAATTTGTTTGCAAAAAAATGTATGTTAATAGATAATGTTTTCTTAGTTGGTAATATACCACGGATTAGCTTTGATTTTTTTTTTAGACATTTATCTGAAATTATAATTTTAAATAATTATGATAAAAATAATAGTTTCTTGATCCGTAAGAGACTGTTGCATAATCATTATATGTCAATAAACGAGAACTGAAAATGTATTTTTTGCTTTACTACACCAAAGTACGCTTATAAGTTTTGAAACTAGTGTGTAAGCCTCAAGCGGACGTTTATAATTTTTATTTAACGGAAAGTCAATTATTTACTCGCTCAAAAGATATTGATAATACTTAGTTTGTTCAAGGATTGGCAACGTTAAGAGATAATTTTAGTCATTGGAGCGAAGTTAATATACATTCCATTCGAGGACAAGGAGAGGAGTGACTATATATATGTATATACTTAAGCACTACAGACTAGTCTAAAATAAAATAAAAGCATTGATAAATACAATTCCTATGGCACGGGAAATGAAATTTCCATGGGAACATTTGACAAACATTTCAACTTAAGAACTTACACGAACTCGTCGGTATCGACCAATGACATTACGGATGCCAAGAACTGAACGTCTACAAGATTTACGAACAAAATAAAACTAACACAATTTTATTCTGGTGCACCAATGACGCCAAGTAGGTGCCGTAGGCACATCGACGAAAAGCTATATCGTGGGCTATACTGGTGTCTGTGTATAACATACGGGTAGGTATCTACAATTTAGCTGTCGGTCAAGAGTTTCACAAAGAAGTAGCCGTAAAAACGCGCCGTCATCATATGATTACTATTATAATATGTATTATTGTTATAATATACTATACGAGCGTTGCGGGTTTTCAACATCACTATAAATATATAATAAGTATTATATATATATATACATCGGAATTAGCCGATTGTGTGCCAATATGTATATAAATGTATATTACGGGAGCGTATGTCCCGTCGTCGAACAATGAGAGTGGTTGGCTGCGTGACGTTTATTCTGCGTCGTATTATATTGTATTATAAGTGTAACAGTGTGTGTGTGAGTAATGCATGTAACAAGTATCTCGGAAGAGCTTTATCGGACGGTGCCGCCTCGCTGCGGTGCGCATATGCTATGTGTATCCAATCGCGTATAATAAGAATGGGGCATATACATATATATACCATAATAATAATAATAATAATAGTAATGATAATATACGTGACGCGTGAGTACGTGTACCTACCGACGTTGGTATCCGTATACCTATATAACAGTGGTATACGAGCGGTCCGGTGTCGCGTGCACAAATCAAACGGTCGTGCGTCAGCGACGTGAACGCGCGCGCCCGCAAAGTGCGCGGGAGCCGAATACGTCGCGACCTTTCTCCGCGCAGTGAGTATACGGACGACGACGGCGGCGTCTACAGTTCGCATTATAATAATAATAATACAATATTGTTTTATACTATTATTATTATTATCGCCGTATGAATATTCGCCTCGCCGGTAAACGATTTGTAATAATATATAATCCCTCTCGAATGGTATAATATTATTATATTGTGTTTTAGTATTAGGTGACAACTATAAATAAGCATATTTTGTAATGTAGGCCGGTGAAGCAAATGAGCTGAGACAGCTAAACTGTAAATTAGATATTATATAAGACAAAAGAAACAAGAGACCGGGGCAGTCGTGGTACCTGAGTAGGTACTACGATATACGTTGACTGTTTTTTCTTGTTTGTGTGTGTTTAGAAATTAAATAAAGGGTTTTCTTTTAACTCATTGGATTGTTTGTTTAAAATTTGACGTCACCTCGTGTATCTAAGTCTGATCTGAAACCGATTAATTTGTGGTCGGTGAAGACGAAGATATTACAATGCTTGCCAGGCGCTATAATATGTTATTATACACACGTCATGTAATGTGCGTGGAAGACTTTTCGAGTATCGGTCGCGAACCCAACATTGTTACTGACGTGGACTTCGGCTGCCGCTGGACGGGCTCGATCGTTCGTCAGACTTAAACGACTTGCGAGGAGTCTGTTGTATATTGGTAGTAGTTACTGTGTATAGGTGTATATTATACCTATATCGTTTTACTGCGGGCGACTAATTTAATGGTAAACGATCATTTACGATAAGTGAAGTTGAAGTTTTTGAAAAATCATTTTCTCACACAATCGGAAGTTATTTCAAAGCAACAGTTTTGATAAATGTTATGTTTTTCACTGTATTATTATTGTTATACATTTTTAAGTTTTCACTTTCACTTTTCTGAATGACAGCGTTTACCTTCAAATTCATATGTCATATAAATCGCATGATAATATTACTCCCCGAATCTCAATAAAGATGGTCGTAAGTTTTTCACTTTTCTGAAAGACAGCGTTTATCTCCAAATTCATATGCCATAAGTTGCAGATTATTTTTCGCAAATCTCGATGCATAACAATTTAATTTCGAATGAGTAGTTAATAGAATAAAATATATTTAAATCTGTTCAGGAGGAGTTAAATTAGACACAGTCGATAGGTTCTGTAGATAAAATTACTGTAGTCGGGAGCACTGGGGCAGATAGATATAATGATCTTAAAAACATTTAAGTAACCCAAAATTAATTTCAGTTTAACTAAATGCTTACAAACAATAATACATATAAAGTAGGTAAAAAATGTTTTTTACAATAGTAGATGGTGGTAGTTATTGCGGTAGTCATGTGCAGTTAAGTTATGTATATGAAAAGTGTTGAATGTTGATGTCCATACATTTAATTGTACGTGCATATAATATTATTTTTGTATCGGTCAGCAATTAATCGTATCGTGTATATACTATGTACTTAATATAAAAGTTGTATAATAATAAATACATATATGTGTCATCTTACATAATTGCTGCAATTTAGGTTATCAAAGTAGTAGACCAACGTTTTGTGTGGCATCTACATATGTGCCACCCCGTAACATTGATATAAACTAAGCGGTGTACTAAAAAGTATAAATTAATTAGTAAATGGTAATTTTAGTATAGGGTAAGGGTAACTATAATTATTAACTACTCGTTTGAAATTGGATTTTTATACATCGAAAATCACAGAAAAATATTCATCTTTGCAGGAATATGAAAATTAAAATAAATGCTGTCATTCAGATAAGTGAAAAAACTTATAAAAATATAGTAAAAAAGTAACTGATTTTCAAAAGAATATCTGTTGAAAATTTCTAGTTTCTAACATCGCCTTATAATTGGAATTTTAACGCAACGACGACTATACACTCGTCATTATAAGAACACAAGCTTTATATTATAGAATCTTTAAACTCGACGGATTACCGTTGCGTTTAGATTTATTGGTTAATATCGTGATACGGTTACCGGTTACCGAATGTCAGTTCAATAGACAGAAATTTTCCGTGAAAAGTGGAGTCTATAAAATGCATTCTATACTTAAACATTAGATTATAATGATTATATTATGATTTACATCAGGTTTACAACCGAATAATATTGAACACTTAATATCAAGTTGATATACGATTATCAAATGACGGCTCTATAGCGGGGAGGGCCAATCCATGCCAAGCCACGGTTAACACCCCCCCCCCCTCCCCGTCCATCAAAGTCTATATTGTGTATTATACCATGTTTACCACATATCTCACATAGCTATTCCATTATACGAGTACAGTTTTCCAATTCCCATGGATATGAATCACTAATTAGAAAAAAATACAAACGAAGATCGACTGCTTGTTACCAATTATTAACGATCGCTTTACCGTGAATGAATTACATTAAAATATATGTTCTTTTATGTATTCAAAACTTAGATACCTCTATGTACAGAAAAACACTCAAAAACGCGTAAAACATTTACGACGTTATATATTCTAATAATATGTTAAAACGTGTACTAAAAGTAAAGTGGAAACACCAAAAACGAATCGAGAAGATGAGGATCGCGTGGAACGATCGTTCTCGGGGAAAGGGTGCGGCACGTTTTAATTCGGTATTATTATTATTATTTTTTTTTTGACTTTTCAAAAACGTGGTCACCCCAAATAATAATAATTATACAATTACTACGACTACCCGCGTCGACTTAAATTGTTTATATTATACACGTGCGGTTTACGACAAGAAAAGTATACTGTACCCGTCATAAAATATATATATATATATTTCGACGGATCCGCATTCCGCACACTCGAGACCGGGGTTCGGATCTCGAGTAGAATTTGCATATTTTTCGGGGTAAACGTTTATGGTATACGTATACGCAATACAAGTAAAATACAATTTCGTTTCACAACGCTGCTCCGTGTATAGCTGTACGTCAAGTCGAATAGTACCTACGCTCGTAATCTCTTTTGCATATTTATACGATTTTTCGTGTTATTTTGCTAATTTCTAGTCTAATTTAATAGTATACAGGTATACTATACCCATAACCTATAACTCCATCCGTACGCATATTCGGTCATTTATTTTTCGGTGACTCGAAATAAAAAAAAAAATATCATAACGAATTTCACTCACTTTATACTCTCAACGTTTTGACGTGTTTTTTTAAAACTCAAATCTTAAACGTTTGAAAATTTATATTATGGTTTGTTATTCCACGACTTATTAATTCTAAGCGTCTCGCTGGTGTACTGGACGACAAATCGTTGTATAATGCGTCTTGCAAATTATAATATGGATAAATATTCAGCTAAGAGCAAGACGGTTAACTTTTCACGGTGAATATTATATCTTTATCGTGTTTCTAGTGTCGCGTTTTGCTGATGAACACTCTCAAGATCCACAGAAATTGCTGCAGCGTTCTATATCGTATTAATTAAACCCGCTGGCTTCGAAAGGTTCATCGCATCACGCACCGAATTTTCACGGCAAAAAGAAAATAAATAGGTATATATAATAAGTAATAACAGTTGTAAAGAACAAAAACATCAATAATTATTATAATTTATATGGCGTACAATATATCATCGTAATATAATATACGGCCGAGTAGTTATATTAATTTTAACGTCGCGGGAGATCTATCATCGCCATATTCGGTGAATTGTTTTCGTAAAAAAAAAATCAAATTTTTTTCAAATATAACAGAGACGTGGGGTTTAATTTACCGTTAATTACGTATGTTTAACACTGATATATATATATGTTTATATATATAATAATAATATATTAATAATACGCGTACCTATACGGCACGGAAAAGAGACCGCGTGAGACTCGGCGGAATTTTTATCGACTCCACGGTGTGGTATAAATAATTTTCCAAAAATGTAATTACTATCAGACGTCACAGACACACGGGACTTACGTGAGGTATTTGAACATCCAACGCCTTTGAGTATAATAATATTATAACAATTATAACATTTCAACGCCCAAAACGATTTTTAGCGCTCAAGGCGCGCCGGTAAGACACCGTCTGAACGCATACGATATTACACACCTAACCTGTACGATACAATGTGTATTGTAGTACAGGTGTATACATTGTGTGTCTGTGCGTATATATTGTAATAATAATAATAACAATATTATTATCATTATATATACATATTTAATTACCGGGGTCCCCGCTTTGATTAATGTTTATCCGAAACCGTAATGCGGGATTAATTTATTGCCGAAGACGCGCGCGGAACGGTCTTTGTTGCAGTACACACGGATTTATCTCGAGTACGAGATTTATATATTAATATTATATTATTATTATTACCTACACTAGGTTACACATCAAATGATAATATGAAATATGATGCATCGAGCGTGTGTATAAATAGGCGGGACTATTATAATATTATGTACTAGGTATGTGGTAAATACCGCGCCCGCTATATCGCGACTTTCCGAATCGACTGCTCGCCTCCGCGGCGGCGGCGGTGGTGTTTTACACACACACACACACACACACACACACACACACACACACACACACACATACACACACACACACACATACACACACACACACTATTATTCAATAATACTATTAGTATTGACTATGAGTCTATGACGTGTCATTGCGCTATACGCATGTATAAAAAATACCGTACACATCAAGGTTCTTTTAGAGACACTCATTTTATCGATGGGTTTTAAAATATTTTAAGTTGTTTTTAATTCAATGAATAGATTTATATTATTTAAATCTAATCTTATATTATTTTTAGGTAATTTTAAGATGTATAATATACTATAATCGTAAATACTATAACGATAGTACGATGTTTTTTCCTAGAAGGACATTAAAAATCACACGTTTTTAGGTGTAAACGATACAACGTGTGTGTAAACGACACAGTGTGTAAATGATACGACTTGTAACGATTTCGGATTTTTAATATTCGGTCAATATTAATAAATTCCATACATAAATGAGTGTATGATATTTGAATCTAAAAATCTATCATTTAAGTACCACTGAGATAGCTTACTACAATATCATCTATGAAAAAAAGAAGCATTAAAAAGTAAGTTACCTGTACAATCTTAAATTTACATTTCTACCGATCATAAAATAATTATTTTATGACATTGGAATAAAATATAATTTTTCTTTTATAAGAATGATATAAAATTCTTATTTAAAAACGTATACTTATGTATAATAACTGTATAATATAATTTTAATTTTTGTATAATCTGGCAGACAATTTTTATAAATATTTTGGATATGCCTAGCTGGTATTGAATACCGAACGAATTTATACATTTTATTATTTATATTCATTTGATATTGAATTATACTTGAACTATAAGTTCGTTAGTATTGAAGTAACACGGATCAACTTTTCTTCAGATGTTAACCATTCTGGAAGCTGGAACCATTACTGCTCTGTACCTAAATTCTGTGTTTTCATATCAACAGTTTTATAGTAAGTAGTATTTGTCTTCGGATCATGAGTTTAAAAACACATAAGTAGCAGCTACTGTTAAACATAAAAATTCGATAGCTGTTTCATCATTAGACATAGTACACATATATTATGGCAGTGAAAAACATATAGTAGGTACCTATATTTGCATAGACGTAATTTAGTGGGGGGGGGGGGGGAGTTTGAGTGTGCTTAGAACACCCCCCATTTAAAAGCCCCATCATAGTTGGCTGCTTGTGGTAAATTAATTTATATTTTATAATAATAAATCAATATGAACAGTACAAAGCCATTATTAATAGGTATGTGATTATTGAATGGATTGGCGTATGTGTGTGCGGGGAGGGGGGTTGAAATTGCTCATCGTGTAATCCACGACCAACTGAAAATATAGGGGGCTTTCTTAGCACCCCCAGTTTTTTCATTGAAATTGCGCCCCTGAGTATAAGCGGGTCAATGTTTGCGTAAAAAAATAATAATTTAACGTGGCAAAAAAGTTGCGTACTTATTATACGAGGTAACGACTGCACCGACAACTAATATTTGTAATAATTACACTGACAGTTTATTTTTATGTTTAGGTAACTTCTACGTAAATCACACATTTCGGACGTCACTACTTCGGCAACGACCATCACAATAACATTGTTGTATTATTTCTACGTCCTGTATCACCTGCAGAAAATGTATATACGCAACGTCCACGGACGGAGGTCAGAGTAGGTTACTATGCCAATCATTACGTCGAGCAGCATCTCCTAAGTGCGTTTTCAAATAAAATATTATTTGGCGTCAACCATCGCGGAAGTTTTGATTTTCCACGCCACTGCACCCGAAGACGTCTTTGTCCATACGAACGAAGCAGGAAAACTCGTTTCGCGCGGTGAGATTTGCATCCCAACAACTACTGCAAGCGTCTCTGGTCGCAGTCAATGAGAGCAATTATAATAATATATTATATACTTATACAATTTATTTAGGTAGTACATTACGCCATATTTTACACTATACATATAGCCGTGTAAATATTAAAGTGTGATAACGGAGTGTGTATCTGTCTGTGCCGTAAACGGAAAGAGAGACAAATCGCGTTTGATAATATCCAGATGGGCGGAGGAGCGTGTCGGCGCGCAACTGCAAAATCCAAAATGTTTCTATTCAAAACGAATTACAATATAAAAAATACAGAGAAGTCGGCAGCCGCTGCGAATCCCGTGACGGTCCGCATTACGCTGACCCAACGACGACTCCCACTGAAAAGTGAATTCCCGAGCCGAAGAACAAAACCAAACCCCATGATCGGTGCACTGAAATAGCGAGTTTGACGCGCGAACGGTGTCGGAAAATACACCGCCAAAAACGTCATCGCGAACTGCAGTTTCGCCGTCCGTGGAATGTGCAGCGTGACCGAATAATATTGGACGTCACATATTATCATCGCGTTTTCGACAAAACGCGTTTCGTCCTTCGAAATTGTTTCGTTCCCCACCCGAATCGTAGCACTTGAAGGGTTTAAACGTATAAAACGCGTTATAGGTAGAGTAGGACGTGCACGAAGTCGACCGGCGAAGGTGCAACAGCCGTAAGTCATTGGCTGACGAGCCAAATCGCCGTTCAATCATCGGCCATCGCACGTCTTTGACAGATATCATGGCGGCCGAATATCGTGCGATGATGTGCGTACTCCTCTGTGCAGTATAATAATAATATGATAATAACACAGTAATAATATTATTACACAACGTCGTCGCCGTCGTCATTCCGGTCCGTTCCTCGGCCGTACACGTAAATAATATTATATTGTTATCGTTTGTAACATCGCGCGTATATACATATTATTCCTACAGGTAGCTGTACCTATACGGTAACAATATATTACACATATACATAATAATATGCTGTGCATAGGTAGCGAGCATGGTATATAACCGTCTCGGCGTGTGTCTCCCGCCAGACCACCGCCACTCGCCGCCACTGATCGCCGCCGCCGCCACTCACCGCCACTGATCGCCACCGCCACTCCTCGACCGCGTTCTCCCGCGGGTCTCGCCGACGACGGGGCCAATGGCGATCGCACTCCTCGCGGGGTATTGTGCTCGTGTGCGTGCGCGCCGATGCGACGTGTAAACCGCAACGATCGAGACTCGAAGAGAATATTATAATATTATAATATTTATCGCCCATTATTGGACGATATATTATGCACGTGCAGGTGGTGCCTGTATTGTAATATACCTGCGCAGGTATAATATTCCATTATAATAGTAATATACGGTATACGTCTGCCGCGGTTGTGGTATAATATTATAGAAGCGATCTACCTGGAACGGCAACGTACGGTATGCGGTTTACATAATTTCATCTACGACTATTATTGCAATGACATTTTTTTATCCCTTTGTCAGGAGGAATTATTCGCAAAACGCGTATAATACGATTATACAGTCAGCTTGCGAATTAACACTCATCTCCGACACGATCTCCTTCTAAGTAATAGTAATACGCTGCAGTGACAGCCGTCGATCGTATAATTTGACGAAGCGAAAATCACCGGCAGCGGATATTATAATATATATTATTTTAGTTTTATTTCTATTTTACTTCGGGCGGGAGTGGGAACGCGTTCCGACACAGATCCATATTATTATTATTATTATTATTATATTATTATGTACGTTAAATGGCTCCGAGGCGCATGCATATGACATTTTACATATCATAATGTTATTATCATTCCATTATACATATCGTACGCGTGTATGTGCATTACCCGAGAGCGACCAATAAATATTAAACAACATCCAAACGGATTGACACCGTCGCGGAAAGAGATATATATTTTCATGTCACAAATGCGTGTATATGTAGAGTTTTTTCCGAGAAAAATTTGATCCGCCGCACAGATATATAGAGAGAGAGATACTATACATGACACTGCAGTATTGCGTGTTTTAATGAAATTTGTTCGAGATAATAATATATACCTAGGTAAATATTATTGACGTTTGTGACGTACTTCCAATGTCCCGTGATCGGTGCTGCCGGTCGGTTAGAATCGCGTGGTTAAATATTATATTATAGTCATATTTAAATCGATAACCCGGCCCTAGCGAAAACACGCAATATTATTGCTCTGCTATCGAATTGATCAATCTTCATTTTTTTTCTTCCGAACCAGACGCTCCCGAGGAGCCGTAATGATACGCTATGATCAATTATAAGCGATAGAAATCTTGCACTATATTATGTTATAGCCGTTGTACGGTCGCTGTAACGGTCACGTACTACCCAATAATATACAGTCGGCCGTGTGACACAATATATTGGTAATATAATATAACATTGTACGTATATGGTACAATAATCTAAAGTCCCGCGTTTTAAAAGCGTTTCGAGACCGCGGCGAAAACCAGCGACGCCGTACGAACGGAAACCAGCCGAGATGAAAACCCCGTCACGTTAAGACGGTCGTCTGCAGAAACGAGCATAATATCATACCGACGATTTCTAATCGCGAACGAGCCATAAACAATATCGAAACATTACAATATTATTACTGTGATACCTATATATAAAGCGACCTAGGTTCGGAAAAGTATCGACGCGGAGAGCGGTTATATTATGATATGCGCGTATATTATTATCGTGCGCCGTTCTTCCACAGTAACGGTATCGCACAAGTAAACAAGGGATGGGAGGGTGATCCGCCGGGCGTATAATATACAGAAAATCGGACGCGACCTGAATGCGATTGTCGTTAGCTTTCCGAAGTCGCGCGTAAGTAGTCGTCGTCGAGCATATAATAATATATAATATTATGTATATAAGATATTTTCATATATATATATATAAATGCGCACATAATACGCGTATAGATAAGAAGCGCACAGTGGCGGCGACGGATAAAATATCGAACCGAAATCGATTAAGACGACGACGACGACGACGACGAAAGGAGAGATTAACCTCCTCCGTCGTCAAGAGGTACCTATATAATAATGCCGCGAGTATACTCCGCCAATGGGACTATATACGCGCGTATATACACAACTGCAGTCGAACATTGTTTAAATAGTAAATCACGGGCACACCTGCACGGACGTTTCGTAGGTCAGGTCGAGTATAATATCTGCTCACATTATAACATGTAGTGGAACCTTTTGAATTTATCGGTATCGGTTCCGGTACTGGTTCTCTAAAAATAAAATAACTGTTCCTGTTCGGTTTTGGTTCCAGATAATTTCGGTACACAAAAGTATAATAATTTCAAATACCTGTCCAGAATGCGGCTTTTGTATATAATTAATAGTATAAGGGATATTATAAAACTCATATGGATCACACATACCTATACTACCTACATAGTTTGTAGGTACACACAATAGTAATACCTATCATTAAGTTATTATGATAAATAAAATAATTTTATTTTTGAACCTAAAAGAACGTCTTTTGCTTAAAAATTCCTTTTAAGTTTCGATACTTTATTTAACAAAATAAAGGTTTTGTTCCGGTTCCGGTTCTTAATATTTTAAAGGTTCAAGAACTCGTTCTTTTAGTTTCGGTTCCAGTCCCTGCATTACAATACGCAGTGAAGATAAGTTTACCCGTCAACATAATCGTAGTGTTTCCCAACCAGTAATCCTTGGCACCAGAGATTGTTTTCCATTTTATTTTTTTTTCTACTAATAAACAAAATATGGTTAGTGTAGAGAAAAAAATACTATTCATGCGTGTCGACATGCGTACTATAATTATAGGTTCAAACAACAGTATATCTATACATCTCAGACTTCAAAAACTAATAAAGGAAAGGTCAAGATTGAATTAAGTGAATAATTATAATATATTAGGCATAGAGAAACTATTAAAAATAAGTTAATAAGCTGTAAAGCGAAAACAGTAAACTTGTTTATTAAAAATGATGTCATTGTTTTTATTTAGTTAAAATTTTGAATCTATGATAAAAGTGATCTTTGTTTATAAAGGGAGGGGGAAGCCGGAAGGTCTTCATAAAATCGAGATGGTTCACAACCCATTGATAGTCCTCAAACTGTCAAAAAGATTGGGACACATGGATGTACAATAATTTATTTTCTTAATTAAATATTGTGATTTTGAAAAGAAAAATGTTTTTGTAGAATGTATCTTAAGATTTTTTTAAAAAAAAGTGTTTAAAGATAAGCTTTAATTTTCAAGAAAAAAGATGTAAAATATTTGATAAACTTCTCGATGTACCTATTTACGCACCTATTTGAAACATTAAAATATTTTAAATAGTTTTTTTTTATTCATGAGTAAATAAATGTGCGGGATACACCTCACCATTCTACTCGGATCGTCGTCTAAACTTTAATCAAGAAACCTACGATAATAACAATTTAGGTCACTCAAATTATGAGTGTACCCACCTGTAATATAAACGGATTACCCTAAACATACGCGAGCTTCTATGCCTATAATATACATACCGTATTTATATTTATAATAATACAGCTGCAGCAGATGGCGACTCGAACGCAAGACAATGATGAAAATAGTGTCGAGGATCATATTATATTATATCTTAACGTTACACTCATAAAATACACATGCTATTATTATAATGCGTGGATTTCTATAATGATAATCGACTTTGTATCTGACGATATTGAAACGTGTGGAGGATGATCTTTATTGTACCTATAATACCCGTGTAAATCCACCTCGTCGACTGCCTATACTATCTACGACGGTGGATCTTCAGCTTGATGTCGTATCGTGTATTACTTATGTGATGTACCTGTTTAATAAATTGTCTGCGTGTGTATACTCTTAAGAAGGAAACAACATAGTAATGGTATTTTTTTTATTTTTTTTTTAATATAGATTTTAGTACTAAAACTAAATTATTACATAAAATTAAAATAGTTATATAATTAACAAATTAAAAAAAATAATATTTTACTACGCCTCGATTGTCTACAACATCGTATGTGTTATTCTCAAATCTCAATATTACCTACGTCTTAGTGGATTTACCATTCAAGTTTTGATGTTTTCAATTATATCGGAGTGAATCGAACTTGAATCCGTGCTGCTCAGTCGTCTATAATTATTTTATATTTCAGTTTAAAAGCAAGTTATTATCGAATAAAATATACCAATTGAAATGTAACGATTTATAGTAAAAACTTATTAGGTACCTACTTGGTTTTAAATTTTAATAAACAAAACAGATAAAATATCACATGTAATTAACATTTACATTTGACATTGAAATACATTATTATAGGTAATATTAAAAACTACAAAAGAGTTATTAGAAATGTGATAAGTAAATTGGGTATGTTATGTTTCATATTTAATGATAACAATCAAAGATCCTAAGAAATATTTTGTATTTGTTGACAAGCGTAAGTAGACAGCAATAATTTAAAAATAATTGATCTTCGAAAAAAAGTCAAATTATTATTGTAGCCAACATTCATTAAAAAAATACGTCTCTTGGATTTTCTATTCAAAATAATAATATTAAATATCTAAAGAAAAACCTTAAATTAGAAAATGAATATTAAAGAAAATATTAAAGGCCGTCATAATATTTTGTTGAAAACGTTAAATAAAACATGTGTAAAATGAATTCTTGTGTACGCACTATAGGATTATATGCAACATATTTTAATGGAACTTAAATCCTGCTTCGATGCAGTAACGAAAAATCCTAGCGAATGCATTAAAATGCACTGCTTTGATTATAAATTATAAGGGTATATAAATTATAATGTATGCGTGTATAATGTACGATATAATGTGTATCTGGCTAAAATATTATAATATAGAGAATCGATAAATATTATTACTGCAGTTTTCCATCCCGAACGATACACGTCACGTATTGTCTATAATACCTACCTAGCCGTGGAGTTTATGCGCATGATACAAATAAAATGTAAAAAGATTGTATCAAAACGATTTTTAGACACAATGGTATTTTTACAATTACGAGACAATGTGGTTTTTGAATTTCGAGTTGCAATAATAATATAATATTATTCATGAAAACCGCACTGTACCTACAAGTCGTATACTGATAGTCGTGCAGCCATTAGCATAATATAAGTAAAACATAGATAAGACAAACCGTGTTGTCATACGGGACACGTCACATAAACAGTTAATGCATTAGGTGGGTGGTCCACTTAGATCGACGACGACAAAGACGTGTATAATATACATTATTATAGTCGGCGGCGTTGACAAAATTTTCCATTTACATAAACGATATCTAATCTCATTTTTGAAGACGGAAATACGAAAAAAACCGCCTTGATTCGGAGCATATTTTACTATCAGTTTTTTGTTTAAAATTTAATTAATAAAATAAAAAAAAAAACCTTTAAAAGAGGGCAGCCGTGGTTACTTACGATGAAAAAAAGGAAAGATTTTAGATTAAAACATAATTTACTAAATAGGTTACGTGTTATAAAAAGGTTTGCAAAGTTGATTACTAAAGATTAACTATAATAATTATTTTTTGAAAGTCCGCGAAATAAATAAGTGCAAAATATTATTCCCATATAGTTGATAGTAGCCCATACATGTTTACTTAGTTTCGTTATAGTACTATAATGTACATATTTCATTTGAAAATTGTAATAAAATCGCGTGTGTTTAATCGGTTTCAAAACAAAGTACATACAAGTAATTAAAAATAAGTAGTATCCCGATTAGGAATCATGTGCACGCTATGACTCGTGGATGTATAATAATATATAGTTTTACCGATTCGACCTGTCCAGTAGAACTCGCGAACGGTGTGCGCGATTGGTCTGAAACTAGTTCGGTGCACTGTTCTTTTGGCCAAAATGTCCGATACGAATACGAACAGAAATCTTGTCTTGCAATCGTTCGTCCTAAATTAATATACAGCTTGCCAGTGTTGGTGGCGTACGTTGGTTTGAAACGCTGACGGTGAGGGTGAGGGAGAAAGGGTTGTCCAACAACAACGACGACGATGGTGACACGGGATGGAGTGAGGGTGTATATAGGCGCAAAAGGCGATTTGTCCCTATCTGCCAGCCCCCCCCCCCCCCGGCAGACTGGAAGGGAAGTATGGAGAGTCGGCCAGACTCATTCGCAGGCTAATACCATACTATATACTGCTATTATAAATACCAATACTATACGACTAATACTACTGCATAATACGACTACTACGACTATATAATACAAAATATATTATATACATACGATTTTCGCGCGGGGTGTATATACTCGGTGACCCGCCCTGCCAGCGCTTGAAGTACCCTCCTCTTTGCGCCGGTGTGCTAGGAGAGAGGACCCCGGGGCCATAACGACGGTGCGCCGACTTTAATAAAAGTGATTAAAAAATATTTATGAAACCGTATATCACCTTTCTGGAAAGCTCTTTTTCCCCCGGCGCCGCAGCCGCTCTCCACGACCGAGGGCAATTATCATAAAGATATATGCTCGCAGACGATTAAAAGCTGGCCCGGGCACGGACGCCCGCGCACACACACACACACACACACACACACACACACACACACATTCTCACACACCCGCGCGTTCGTGTTATGTGCGGATAATATAATATTGACGGGTCTCCCCGAATGGCGATCGTAACTCGGCGAGGTGCGAGCACGGGGGTAAGGGGAGGGGGGTGCAGTTTAGAAGGGATCGTGCGGCGGGGAGGACGGGATGAGCGGGCAATATGCGCCTGCAAGATAACCGACGCGGGGGATTTTATGGCGTTATTTTTTGGCACCGGTCGCGCCTACAGTGTATATATATATATACATACGTATTATATACACGCACGCGGGGAAGACCGGCGGCGCGGCAGGATATGGTGGCGGGTCAGCGGCGTCCGCGTGGGCGGAAGGGGTTTTTGTTCAATGATTTACGAAACTGCTGTCCGGCCATCTTTTGTAATTAGCCGCCGCCGCCGACCAATATACGCACCACCCTTACGGTCCTCAGCCGCACGTAGCCCCCATTCCGTCTCCCCGGCCGCCCGTCCTGCGAGTGTCGTCCTTTAATATCTGACGGCACCGCGCCGCGTCCGCGTATTATATTATATTATATTTCCTACGGATCGCGTTTTCCCTTAAATAATAATTAGCCTATAAATTTAGCCCCGACACGCACACTGCACCATATCTCCGGTCACTGTTGTCCGCCGTACTCGGTATTCGCACCTATAAAAATCTTCGCGACGACCGACGCAATTATATAATATTATACAAGTTAGTCCGCAGCGGGAAAACAGCTGACGAGCCGTTTATTTTCACGAACGATTTCAAATCCGTTTATGTGTGGCGTTTCGATACCTATACGACGACATATTATATATTATTATGTATTATGTACCAACCCATATAATATATCCCACCTACGAAATAAGTAAAATATTATGTATAGATCGCGAAAACGATGCAATAAGAGCACACGTGTATAATATATGTGGTGACCCGAATCGCACGTGGTCGAAAAAAAATAAGAAAAAGTATAATATACATTCGATGTTTACAAAGCGAACGGCGGCGATAAGATCGAATGATGAGATTTTGAAACCGTTTGAAAATAGATATATGGTTAGGTATACCAGTCACAGTGTATACGGTAGAACACCTACAGATATTTAATATGTCCTCAAAATGAGATACCTACAACAATTGACTTTTTCGTTTTTTATATATTTTTTTTTATTTGGATACACGTTTTATTATACAATATAAGCTAAGCATTATAATTACAATAAATTGGCAATGTTTTTATCCGTACATTTGGAAATAAAAATGTTTTTTATTTTATTTTATTTATGTCGTGGTTTAAGATATTTTGGATCGTTCGATTATTACCGACCCACTAGTCGAAATGTAGGTAGTTTAATATTATATTTCCATAATGGCATAAACTTCGTACGCGAGCACAAACACACACTTAGGATGACTCAACTGGTTTTTTTCTTTTCACGGATTATGGATTGGATACTTTCTTTAAACTAATAGTATAATGATTTGCATAATGTCGAATTAATTACATTATTCGTCATTTATACACTTAAATTGTAGATATAAACGTTAGTTTATTGAATATCTTAAGTACCTGTTGTACCTATATACTAAAATGTTGATTCAAATAAATATATACTAGTCACATGTAACAGTGTCCACCTGTGATTCTGTATAAGCTATTATGATTCAAGATATGTGATTTCCAACTTGGCAGAAGTTGTTCATCGCTGTAAACGCTCACTTGTAGACTGTTGATGTCTAGAGGCCAGTATAATCGGTCGAAGAAGGCACAACATATTTACCTCTAGGTGGTAGAGTACTTTAGCTCTTCTCTCCTAGAGGTATTTTTTATGAAATAATATAGAAACTGTAAAATATATTAAAAATTAAATAAAAACAATTTACGAGGTAGGTATGAAATAAATAAGGAATATTTGCTGTTATATTTTTAAGAAAATTTAGACTGTCGATGCGTTATCATATAATCAACTAAATCAATACAAATTTAATGTAAACGACAAAACAAAACTAAATTGTGTGAAAAAAAATCACTCGTACAAATCTCGACCACGGACCACTAGCTATAGTAATACAATATAAAGTTTTAATTTGCTACGATAATAATATCACGTTCCATAACTCAGCAGGACTTCGCCTAACAGTCGTTCACTTGCATTTTCAGCATTTTTTTTTTCAAACATATAAATGCGACGAGTGACTCATTCAACCCGGTACACACACACACACGTCAAAAACCTTTAATTTATTGTACGGACGAGAGGGAGGTACACAAAACGAAAGAGTTCCAATAGCGGTCGGGTTGATCGTATTGTTCAGACGGTAGGTATATGTAATATGTTATAATATCATATGAATTATGTAGGTACCTACGTTATATTATTATTATTGCACACATTGCCAGTCGTATCAGTTTCCGAATCAAAGGCGAACGACGCGACGTTTCGTGCAATATTATACCGCGAAACATCGGCCACCTACCTACCTACCTGCTTACACAATATAACGATGATAGTATAATAATATTATGGGGCGCGATAAATCACGAATTAAGTGTGTTTTTAAATAATATTAATGACACGAATCCGCGGGATCGAGAGCGGTTGAATGGAAAATAACGAACGTAATATAATAACGTACGTAATATAATATTACTATCGTGTGATATTGTTATTGCTCCATATATACATCCGACGCGACAATCGTCATGCTATATAAATTAACCCATATAACTGCTCGATAACTAATTAGTATATATTATAATATTATCATACCGATTAGGAACCATAGGTATACTACTGCATTTTATTGTTATGTAATTCTTTTTTAGTTTGCAGTTCGTTGAAATCGAACACTTTTTAAGGTAACACACTATTGCGTTTATTCTTTGTCTGTTTTACCGTTTCGACGAGATATTCACCAAACGACCGGACGAAATGACGAACTTCGAGCGATCAGTCTCCTGGATCTCCCATATTATATTCGCAGAATGCGGCCATTCACCGATAAAATTTTGAGTGACGATGAGTTGAGGGCGGGACACGTCTTGAGGTGCATATTTGACGAACGACTTCATTATTCTCATTCTTATTCTTAAAATATATTCGTGAAGGATTTATTCTTTAAGATTGCCAACAAGATTTTGATATGCCAAATGTTGAAATGTCTATCAAATTTACCGACTGTCGACTGCAGAAAAGGGGTGACACTCACCCCACAACCTCGTTTGGCTCGTTCCTGTTGTCATTGCTCGGATAAATACAACGGGATCGACTGACCTATAGAACAAAACAAACTTAGATTAACATAATATGCTTGTACAATATAATATAATACGTTATACATACAATACATTGTATAATATTATGTGGTAGCGGTATGTTACTATCCTATTAGTTCTTATTTTCATTAATACATATATCGAAAGATAATTTATTGTACTGCTCGTCAGCTTATTTAAAATGAGTATTAAAAAATATTGATATAAAAAAGCATATTATTAATTGTTGTGTTATGTCTATATCGTTTTTCTGCTACGCCATTTCTCAAATTATAAAAACATTTTTTCATTGTTTATATATATACCAAAATGCAATAACTATACAATATGGATACTGTGCACGGTATATACCCAATGGCCGTCGAGAGATTTTAGCCAATTTACATTCACTACTCATTACGAGGATACAACTATAAACGCAGCTTTGCGCATGAAATATATTTTTTATAATATTATATGTTGTGTTTATATTATAATCTGTATGTCGTCCGTTTTGGGGTATTACACAGGTACCCCACTTATATAGGTAGATTCATGCACGACTAATTTATTATTAATTTTACTGCATATGCGTTTAAAATGTTTTTTTTCTCTTTGACAATGTCCAAGGTTGACCCGGCTTCGTTAATATCACGACGTTTGGATATCTACTATACCTAGAATAAGACGTGTACACAAGCATTACTTTTAAGCTCGTAAGTATTGTATGTATTTGAGGCTTCTGCAGAGTTTACTCTTACGGAGAGATTAAAAAAGTTTTCCTGGAAGAGTCCCTGTTAGTTGTTACAGATTCAATGATATAGGTAACTTCTTGTTTGATGTTTGGAAATAGATATAATATATAAATATATAAATATTATTAATTATTATTTATATTTTTAAGACAATTTAGCGTTGTCCGTAAACTATTATTCCATATTATTGTTGTTCTTTTCTTTTTTGATATATTATCAGTGAATTATAAAACACAACTATATGGATATTGTACTACGTACAACGTATCCAATTATGTCTTAAAATTAAATAATAATAATATGCACTTCTTAACTATGTTTGGCAAAAAAAAGAAAAAAAGAAAAAAAAGAGAGAGTATTTACGAACAGTGAAAATGGACTTTGAAACACAAGACAAGTTTACGCACAAGTTCACCATTGGACAATATGTAGGTGGGGCTTTCCTGGAAAACTTTTTTAATCTCCCTTTAAAAGTGGATTTATAGAAGCACCAAACGCTGATCTCATACTGATCTTACTATTTTTCTGAACGCTACGACACTCATTCTTCCTCCATTATATGATAGCGATTTCAAGGCGTCTTAATATTGTGATTCTGAACATGAAATAAACAATAAAAGTTATAATCAGAAAAAACGAACAAGTAAAAATTACATGATGTTTTATTCAATATCATAATGTGGGCGGGTACAGGTTAATATTTCAAACCTAACCTACATTATACACTCGACATGAAACAGTTTTTTCTATTTTTTTTTTTTTTCTGAAAACGCATAGATTGACTTGGAATATAGAATATATTACGGTGTAATCAGTCGAACGGATCACCTTGCAGTGTACTCTATATTCGTGGACGAATTAAAACCAGTGACATTATAATATATATATTATTATTATGACATGAATCTTGGCAAATCTACTGCGTGCGAATACGCTCTTGCTCTCTTGTGTGCACGTAATATTAATAATACTCTGCTACAGTGTACATGCGTGTGCGTGTATATATAATATATATGCGGTGCCAGTTGTGTTCGAGCATAATAATATAATAGGTATAATAAACGCCAAATGAGAAATTATGTAGCACCCACTCTAATATAATTTTATGCATTTCGATAACCCGTAAAAACACCGATAAAATGATTGAGATTTATAATACGCGCTTACCTACCTATGTATATTAATATACATAATAATAATAATACGAACCGGTAGAAACGTTTTTGGTCGATCAGAAATCCGGGATTAAAAACGTATGACGGTTTTTGAAAAAGCAGGAATTTATTCACCCGAAATACCCGTCAATATAATATATATAAAAAAAGAATAAAAAACGTAAAACCAGTTGAAATCTTATGTGTACCTACCGCTGCAGCCAAACACAAATATCGACAAGCAGTTTCACATTAAAATGTGTGTGTGTGTGTGTGTGTGTGTGTGTAGTATTTATTTATGCTCATTTACGTCAATGCTATACTGCGGCGTTGACAATAAAATAATTAATTAATACGCAATGCGTTCGCATATTTATAACTATTATTAGAGGCGATTTTAATACGTACCATGTTTAAATATTTTCGTTATTTCGGTTTACGAAAATCCACGAAATCGCGTACATCTGGGTCCCTATATCTCATGACACAAGTAACGACAGCGGCGGCTTAAAATGTTTTCTCTTGACTCACATTTAAACACACACACCACCCACCCCAAAACATTATTTCACTGCTCTCAAAATAGTGAATTCATAGGTAGATAGTGGTACAATGGTTTGATAACCTTTAAAAATTGTTCGAACTACATTAATTTCCAATCACAGCTAGGACAGCTACCTATTAATATTCTTATGGATCACGTGATGAAAATGTACCTCTTTTGAGCCGTCACTCAGTTGATTAAAAATCAATCGCATATAATTTTCTTCATTTATAATATAACCACGAGTTGGCGGGGTATAAGATGCATAACTTGCATCTTATAGGGGAGGGAGGTGCAGAGTTGTGTATTCTTCATAGTTGAAAAATATTTTCCTATATTTTAATCATTAATTTTCTCAGTGAAATATCTTCAGAAATACGACTCACTTAATTTTTGATAGACTAAACCTTGCAAATATTATCGAGAAGGTATCCAAAAATAAAATAAAAATCCTAAACCAAATAATAATATTTATCTAGTCATAACCGAAACCGGTGACCCATGAAAATCATTTCGGTTACATGTATATTACATGTTAAAATAATAGCTTTTGTGTTGCTAGGAGCAAATGTTGATTGACTCGAGAAAAATATAATAATAATATAATGTAAGTAGCGAATGTAGGTTTCTAGAATATTGGATTTATATCCAACTATTATGCGAGCCAGCGGGGCGCCCGGAGGAGGTATTCTGCAATCTAGTTTTCGAGTTGGTCGTCCGATTTCTGATCCGAAATTTCACACTCGCACTCTTCTGTTCGCGAATAATTTGATTTTTATTATTCGTTATCCGTCGTAGGTATATAATATAATAAAATAATATAATACATTCGCCCAGTAGATTTTTCGTATATAATAAATTTTGAACGGTGACGGCGGCGGCGGTTTAATATTATGTTTGTCATTATTAAAATTCAGACCGCTAGAAACGTGCCGTTAGACGACTAGCCGTAATTCAGTCTCGGTGAAAATAATAACAATAAATAATAATAATTACGTTTTAAACTCGAAAACAAATTTTAACGTGTTTTTTATTTTTTAATCAAATCACATGATCGATGGCCCGCAACAAATTTCTTTTTTAACGACCATTAATACACACACACACACACACATACGTATGTGTGTGAATTATAAGACTAATAAGTAACTTAAATATTGTTATTATGATATAGAAGTGTAATATCGTGATAAACGTATCGGCGACGGAGGAGGCACACTATAGCTGTTACTGGTCTGTTATCGCCCCGCGGCGACAGACTAATAATATTTTGTGACTGACCTGGAAATCGTACAACAATATTCAAGTTATTGTCATGGTCAAGTTAACAGTAAGTACAAACTTATTGACTCTATATCTGGAGTTCCCTCCCAAAACGGGGGCAAAACGAGGTATGTTTTTTAATGGGAGAAACAAACTGTATATATAGATACGTAGGTAGTTGTGGTACTGCTAGGAATTTCCCCGAGCCCTATAATTTGGCAGAGTTTATGTGGCGGCCAAAATTTAATGAAAAGGATCCTTTGGAACACATTTTTTATAGAATAGTTGTAGCCTATATAGAATAATTAGATAAGAGTATATTATCTCCGTCGTGATATCTTTATATTAATTTATAATTACCGTAATCCTAAACTAAATAAAACGTTATTTGATCGTTGTCTTTTTTCATTATTGTTTGTAACCTAAGAGGACGCTACACAGACATTTGTTGTCTCTGTCTTACAAGTGCGTAACAAACCGAATATTATGCTCAGCAGATCTCGTTCAGTTCCTTTAGTTTAAAAATTAGAGTGAATTTACCTCTTTTAAATTTGTTAATTGTCTGTACATCTTAAAATACTTATAACTTTCTTTGAAATAAAAATAAAATCAAAATCCTATGATATGGCCCAGATAATAATCTCGCCTTTACATTTTATAATAGGTCAATTCACACTAATTTTTAAACTAACAGAGTTAAACGTGGTCTTCTGTGCGTAAAGTTTGTTATGTTACGCACTTGTAAGACGGAGACAACAATAAAGTTTGTGTAGCGTCCTCTTAATATTTCTTGTAATTTTAATAATTCAACATTTTGTCTAATTTTTAATAATTTATTAAAAACCAATCATACCTATTATATGAACGATATAATTTAATATAATTATATATTAACAGTATTACGGCCAGGCGATAACAGACTATATGTGTACCACGACACACTATGTGTACTGGAAGAGAAATATATAATAATAATAATAGTAATAATAATAGCAATAATAATAATCATAATAATAATCATAATATAGTTATAATATATTCCGGTGGAAACTACTTGCGTTTATTGCAGTGCAGTTAAGTAGTATATATACGAGGAGCGGTTTTCGCAAGGGACGGATTAACGTAGCCGTTTCACTGTAACGAATGATTGACATAAATTATAATAATAATAATAATAATAATAATAATAATATAATATTATGATATACACGCGCGCCTTTCGCGTTATTAGTAGCACGCGGTTAATGGCCGCGACCATAATATATTATTATTTTATACAGAGCGCACGTCGTACACGTTTTGACGTCGGTCCAAATCTGAAACCGCATCAGAGTCCGATCGTCGAGATAGCATTGTAGGTAGGTACTATATGTAATCCTCTATCCTAAATATACTATTAACTGCGAGCAATATAATAATAATGCTGCGTGTGGCCGTTTCTGTGCATTTTTTTCTCTAAGACGTCTCCACGGATTTCGTCTGCTGCAGACTTACCACTTACGCGTACCTACCCACGTATCTATTTTCTAAGTATAGGGTTTTTTTTATTTTATGAAAACGATTATTCTACGTCATTTGAGGTCGGCTTCCGGAAAGTTTTCTTAGTTATGCTCAAAATTTTGAGAAAATATACGAAAATCTTGATATTGTTACGTATTAGGTATTTTCCTTTTGGTTATATTCCACATACAGAACATAAACTATAATATTCGAAATACACAAAGTGATGCTCACGAAAATTTTGATTTTGAAATTAATTTTAGTTACGGCGTGGTATTGCCGCGACAACCGCGATATTTCTATACCTAATGAAAAATTATTATAATAATACAAAATAATCATCAGAAAATAGATTTCTACTATGGAGTAGTATTCCTCCTTTAAAATCACAGACGACTTGAACGAAATCAATCTGACCTAAATTGATCTGATCCTTACCCATTATTATAAAACATTCTCATTTTTGTTTCGTTATAAGAATAAAGAAAATAATATAAACATTTTTTTATTCATACAAATATACGATTTTTGAAAAACCTAACCCCATCTAATCTCGGTAACCCGGTATTCAAATTATCTAAATGAGAAATAATATCTTAAAATCTTCAGATACGACAACATATACGTATATAGAGACTATAGAGACGTATAATATTATTATGTTTATATATTTAAAAAAAAAAAACAAAAAACAAAAAATAATAGGCAAATTTTATCGTAACTTGTCGGAAAGTCTCGAAAACCGGGCGGCCGCTGCTGTGTAAAATAAATATTATAGTATAATATTATAAAATGGTCTCAGTCTTCGCCGGTCGAGACGAATGCGAGAGACGGAGGGCAGACTGAGGACGGTCGGGTATTATTCTCGAAATGATGAAAATAATAATAATAATAATAGTAATATAATAATGTATTGTATGGTATAATATTGTATTCGGTTTTCGTCCCGACGACGACGTTATTTATTTCGTTTTACAGATTCCGAAGACGAAAGCTGCCGGGCAACCGGTCGTAGTAAATCACGCGGCGGCGGCGGCGGTCGACACAATTAATTGTTCGGCGTTATCATTATATTATTATTATTATTATTACTTGTGTGAGCGAGCTACATACACACACACACACACACGTATATATTTTATCACCGTTCACGATCGAATCCCCGGAGAACTCCGATTCGAATCCGTCAAAAACAACGAAGGCGGCCGAGGCGGCGGCGGGTAGAATGACTCTCGCACCGAAAGAATATAATTTATAGGTCCACTATACCGCGGTCGTGTGCGTGCGCGCGTGCACCCGCAAAGAGGGAGTGTACCTATATATTATCATCACCGCTGCGTATGCCTAACCCGTTACGTATGGGCGTGGGGGTGGGGAAGACGACAGCGACGACCGAGAACTGACTTGAAGTAGAAGAAGAAGATGACGATGGCGACGTCTGAGCTAAGTCCGCGACGACGACGACGACGACGACGATCGCGGAGGAAGAAAACGAAAAAAAATTTATGTGAGTTATAATAATATTATTATGTTATGCTGCCGAGGTTGGGCCGCCACGGAATTCCAAAAGTCTGATAAATCATCAACGGATGTGACACGACCCGGTGGCGGCGGCGGTCTTTACACACATTATTATATATTATTACTGTTTATGATGTACGTGTGTGTGTGTGTGTGTGTGTGTGTGTGTGTGTGTGTGTGTGTGTGTGTGTGTTTGTGTGTATAATACATGTATAACGTACGTATAGGTCTCGTCCCAGCGCTGACGGTTTCCAATTAACTGGAAGCACCTGAAACGTATGACTCGGTGGCGGCGGCGGCTGGTTGACTGTATTATTATACATACGCATAATTTGGCCGCCACACGACTGCAGCGTGTGTGTTTTTTTAAAAAAATTTTTTTTTTACTTATGCTCTCGGAATATACGAATTTCTTGTGATTATCATACGATATAATAATAATACATAAATATAACGTGTGCATTAGAACATCGCCGTCGTCGTCTCCGCTCGCACAGCGTTACATATTATATGTATTATTATTATGATATTATATTTAGACTCGGCGCGACGACGACTCACGTCTAAATGATGCAGCTCGAAACGTATATTATAATCTTGGTTGATATATACAAGGTAGTTTCATAATAAACCGTACGATATGCCTCGCTCCTCCGTCAAATAGTCGATGGCGTCATGGTGAAAACAAAACTGTCGGCGTAAAGAGATCCAATAATAAACAAGTATTTAATATGGTATATAGGTACGCAGAAATTGATAAATCTGTGATGTATCTTTGCACAGCCATTTTTTTATCTCATTGTAACAATCTGAACCTATAACATGCAAAAACCTATATAATATTATTTCAACCATATCATGCGCAGGTTATATACTTATAATATACCGACGAGTGATCCGCGTGTTGGTACATTTTTAATAAAACGTGTACAAACGAAACGCCAACCGTGGTCATGGTGTTGGGCGCACACAAAAAACCAAATTATCATAAAAAACACTGCCCCGGAAATCGGCAAATATAGTACGAAAAGTGATTTAACATGTCATGTACGAAATCCATCTGACCTATATTATCGACAGTCTCGACGGCTCCTACAATATCGTATCAGGCACCTATTATCTTTGAAAAAGTATTTTCGTCAAATCGTGTGGCTAAAGGTCGTGGCTAATCGTACTTCGTCGTTATACGCGGTGTACGCTTTTCGTGCAGCTTCCTACTTCCATGCGATCGTCGTGCAGGGGTGGATTTATGGGGGGGGGGGGGGTCACGTCGCAACTCCTCTCCTCCCTTGGACTTCAAAATATCTAATCGCTAATTACGGTCAAGTCTTCTTTGTACCTTATATGTCACTCAAAAATAGCCTTACACCCTCGCCCTCATTAAAAAAAAACTCAAACTTGTCCTTGTTGCCATGTATACATTCGGATTGTAATATCGTTTACGAATCACAATCATTACAAATTTAATTATGTGTGTAATGCAGCAGTATACATGAGATTGATTGATAACTACCACGTGGCGATCGAACGAATATTCTCTCTCTCTCCCTCTCGTCCCTCAATATCCGAATCGATCCGGTTACTACACGCATGCAACATGAGATATTATTGTATTATCACAGATTATATGAAATATATTTCAATAGGTTTCATCTATTCTGTGGTATTGTCCTCTACAATACGCGCTATCGTCTAGACGTGTATCACCGTGGAGTGCCATTCGAGTGTCGGCGATCTCCAGAGTCAAATATCGGTTTCGGAATAGAAAAAACAAATCTCGACAGCTGAATACGTATCTTAGAAATCTAGTGTTCGTATATTACTATATATATCATATGGTATGGCACGAAATTCAATAAAACTGTAATCGGCAATTATATAGTTAATAATCATACGGGACCGCTGGGTATATGATTTAATAATTATTTTATGTTATTCGACTACAACATGCAATCGTATACGATAAGTACGGAAATTTAACTATCAGCGACCTGAACTTTAGGATCGTGAGAATTGTTAGTTAAAGGCTGTAATGGCTGGGCTGTGGTGAAAAGGGTAATTTACGCATTTTATGTTTTTGGCGTTTGACAACGATGTCTATTGACATACAACGATATTCAATTTGTTGAAAGTGGTAGAGAGTTGTCTGTCAACTATGGTTGGGTACAGAATAACGAGAAAAAAAAATGGAACTGATAAATCGTTGCATACGAAATTATGCAGCAGATATTCCTAAGAATATTTCATTGGCACCTCTGATACCCAGTTAATTTATATTAGTATTTTATTTATCTATTAGTCATACTGTTTGTTTGAACTAATATTTTCAATAACAATGCGTACAAAAATATGTATAGTTATTATTATAATATTATACAATTTATTTTTGTTAACTGTTATAGGTATTCCTCATAAGTGGTAACGTAATTGAAATATTGGATGTCAAAGATATTGTCGGAAAAATATGTTTCCAACAAATGTGTATCTTGGCGTGAACATAGCTTTAGAACAGTGTGAATAGGATCGTGGTAAAATATAGCATGGAATTAGTTTAAATATCTATGTCCTATATTTAAATTGTAGCTGTATATAAAATATGTACCTACGCTTGATAGCTAAAAGTTTCAATTACCTAAAGAAAAAAAACTGAAATCGTTATTTTTAGTTAAAATATACAATTTTTTTAATCGAGTTTTTTTGGTAAGTATAGCTGTACAGGTACTGGTTATTAATTTTGATCTCAGAAAATATAAACTATATCTATTTTTACATAAAATACCTACTCTTAATATTGAAGATTGCAGCATTTTTTTATTGCACAGAAATACAATAATTGTATTATATTATTATAATTTATTAAAAAAAATGTTAACTTTCTAATAGATACCTTATCAAACATTATACAGATATGAACTAAAATCTAGTCATAGAATAATATAATAAATATTTTAAAATCATGATAATAATAAATAATAGCTACTTAAACAATTTAACTTATATAATTTTAAATCTTTTTCTTTTTGCAATGTTTTATTTTAATGGCTAAGTGACAATAATAGTGTTGCGACACTCACAATTCGTCCACTAAGGTACTATTATAATTTACGCTATCGTTATTTACTATTTAGACAGATAAAACGAATAATTAAATAATGTCATAATATTGTATCGGCAAGTATAATTAATACAATATACATAATAAATATTATATTTAGACTAATTAGTATTGGCAAACTTTGTTCCTACGAATTAATCCTTACGACGTTTCATCCGTGTCGATTAATTATTTAATCACTTACATTATTATTATACGAAGTCGAACTTAACGCACTGTAGCGAAGTTAATATTAAGTTTGGGCGGAAATTATTAAACCTATATTATTATAAAGATAATAATATACAATTATTACATAAGTATAAGTACCTACACGTTGTCACCGTGAAAACCAATATAATCGATGAATAATTTGCCGATACACTACCGCCTAATAACTAATAAGTACCTACCTAATATATTATTATCGTACACACAAACGAATTGTCACCGAACATCGAAATTACTACTGATGAGCTACTTAAATCAAAATTTAAGTTACGTATTATATAATATACATAATACTTTGGTAGTGAATTGCGAGTTTCAATAAATCGTAGATTTCATATTCGCGGCACGGGTGCAATAAGCACATTGCGTTATGCAATTATGTTTTCGAGTAAACTGCTAAACAGTCATACTTTTGGGTTCAATTATTCATAGCACTCGTCGAGATGATACACACAAGCATTATGGTAATGAAATTATTAGATAATAATAAGTATGAATTGTTTTTAGCAGTTTCGTGTCATCAAATCCCTCCCAAAATCGTTATTACATAATTCGTCTCACGATGTGTATATTATAGCTAAGACCCAGATTAAAATGCCCTAAAAACGATTTAGAAATGCTTTGAAAAATAACCGAAAATTAGTTTTTAACGCAATAATGCTTTTAAAAATATCAATATTTGGTATGTGGTTCAATTTTCTAAAACTTCAACTCTTTATCTTAGCTAACAATAATTAAAACACTATATATCAAACTTAGGCACGCACAATAAATAAAAAATGTGACTGCGATGTATCTGCAGCTGACCAATTATTTGTTATTTGTTTAAGCCCTGATAAGACACCACATCCGATAATAATTACTGGAGACGTTATCGCTTTCGTATAATATATAGAACCGTTGACATTTGGTACGAAAGAAAAATGCTTAAAAACTATTAATTATGAAAACAATATAATATTATCTTGATAAAATATTTTGAATTACCTGATTTACACTAAAACCTCGTAAGATGAATATATGCACAAAAAATTAATAAAATGACGTGGAAAAGCTAAAAAAAATGGCAGCAAAATAAAAATGACATCTTTAAAGTATCTGTTCTATACGAAACTAATAATTATGAAATGCGCATTGTCACAGAGCACAAAAATTTGCACAGAAATCCGAGACCTAATTATAACATTATATTATAGCTACGGAGTTTTTTATTTGAATCCGCGTGTTAAAAACATCGATTTGATTAAAATAATATATTATACTTTGAGCTAAAGTTATTGTTAAGCAACGAACACACTAATCTTACGCTCCTGACGTATTTAATTAATTTGATTATGTATAGGTATAGAGGTGAACCGTGAAATTTATTAGAGTTTAACAGTAAAATCAACATAGTTTCAATTAAATTGGCATGTTTATGATTTTAACTAAAACTTACTATACACGCATTGTTCAATAACAGTAATTATTATTAATACGTCTTAGTAGGTAGGTACCTAATAACGTTTTCCGATGAAACGTTGAACTATATTATTTCTCATCGTGAGCTATAAAAAAACACACGGTAATTTATTCTTCGTGACGTTTACTGCAACGTACATAAACTTCAATCAAACATCCAACCATGATAATGTTGCATTTTATATAAAGTTCACGTTATAACGTTGAACATAATAATATAACAATAACGACATGATTTTTTATCTTATTTGTTGCGAATTATCAAAAAAAAAATGTTAATCGTTCTTCGTCAATTTGTTAAGATAATCCGTTATTAGTTTCCATTATTGTGATGAAAGCCAAACAATATTATAAACACGTTTATATCTGAATATTTTGTTTATTCTGATGGATTTTTTATTTTTTATTTTAAATTTGTGAATTGACATTAATAGCCATTTTTCAGTTGATGATATTTTTGTCCTTAAATTTGAATTTTGGCTATTCTTGTTTTTAATTTTATTCCGTCGAGTCCACGATTTATGGTTTATTCGCCTTTTCATCGATCTCAGATGCAATAATATATAAGTTTATATCGATGGTAAATTCGAATGTTAATTAACAGAGTTAATAAAAAACGTTTACGAAAAATAACTGTCCAATTTAAAATATTCATCGTACTTAAATAATATATTTTTTCCGTTCAAGAAATTAATCACATACCTACATAATATAATGATTTATCCAAAAATAACATTTATAGTATGCATGACGTGACTAATGAAATAAATCAAGTCTGCAGGTTTGTCTGCGTTGACCGATGCATATTTTGCGCACACATTATTGGTTGACCGTTGTACGGTTTTAAATTTCTTACATAATCATAATCAGGAATATCGAAAAAGTGTTTGTATGTAATAGAGTAAAGACCGGATTTGTATGAAGTTATTATTATTATTATTAAATAAGCATGCAAAAATACACTAAAAAAAGTCAAAATATGCAAGAAAAAGTTACAAAATATGCAGAATGAATTAATATCAATTTTATTTTCATTTTATTTATTGTATTTCGTAATTTTCAAGAGTAAAGCATTCAGCAGTAGTGTGAAAATGAAATATTAAATTTTTGTTTATCACTAGACCTTCTTTATTTTTTTTTATAAACCACGTCACATAATTTGCATTTTAAAAACGATTTTCTATCCTTTTTTTCGTTCAAAATGATATTTTATACATTTTTTTTACAAAAATGTAATTTTACAGTTCTGTAAACTTTTAGTATAGTTTTTAAATTCACTCGAAAATATTCAAATTCAAAAAAAAGTAAAATACTAAAGGAAATTTCCAGAAACAATTGATTCTCGCCAGCACTTAAGTATTAAAAAATTAACATTTTTTAAATTTTATTTGCAAGAATGCATCCCACCACCTGAAATACACATATAACATCGTTGGCAGAGATTTCAGAGTTTCATACTCCACAAAAACTACAGTAGGTCGCGCAACTGAAGACTATATATATATAAATTTTATATATACCTATAATTCGTAGTACTAAAGGCGTATGGTCTGTTTTTCACTAACTGTTACCGTGGTTATTGTAAAAGCCTTTGACCTATGTCAGAAATGTTTAGGTGACAGGACAGGGCAGGACAGATCTTTACGCCGACACAACCATATGTGTTTAAAATTTTCAATTAAATTTAAATCTTAAGGATGTTGAACGTATTAGGTATGTGTTTTAGTTATAGTGATATATTACTTATTGTAACTATAATTGTGTTGTTTATTTCATCTGTTATCGATCCGTATATATAATTCTCATTCAACAAATTTGTCTAACATTTAAATTCTTAACCCAAATGTTGTATTGTACATATACTTAAATATATTTATCTTAAATATTTTTTCGGAAAGTTTTTAAAGCATTTTACTATAGGTATAACTAAGAAATTAGATGTTTAAACGAAGTATAAAAATGTTTATTTCGTTGTTATTCGAAAAATTTATTTGAGGGGACTTAAACAATTATAAATTTAAATTACTATATTCGCAATTAATTTTTCAAAATATTTAGATTAATTTTAAGCTATCACCCATTCATAATACCATGAACCTATTCACAATGCTCTATGGTTAGGTGATATTGATCTGAAAGATAATATCAATAATATAATATTATAGAGATACACTTCATTATAATGATTAAATATAATATTAAAACATGTAATATAAAAATTCAATATTATTGGTAAAAATTAAATCAATCTATGTACTGTAATACCAATACCAAAAAACGTAAAACGACCGTCTTCTCTCAGAATCGTTTTTCCATACCGTCGAATTCAAATTTAACACATCCATTACAGGGACCCACTAGACTCTAGATAATATTTACATTAGACTCAGTAGTTGCCTATATAGTGACTAGACACCTACTGATCAGAAAAGCGATACCCATTTGCCCATCTTTTCAACTATTAATACATTTTGAATTATACCTAGGATTGCAAGAACAAAGTAAACTGTGTGTGTTTGTGATGCACTTAAACATGGCGTAATGTAGGACATTTTACCATCAAGATTAGATAAAATGATCAATTCAACTATTACGACGTCTCGACTATAAGAATTGTACAAAATATTCTTTGAAACGTAATAAACGTAATAATATTTTTGTTTTTGCTCATCACCTTTTTGAATCGCCCATCGTATTTCTTTAGCCCCCCTTTAGAAAATGTAGGTAAATATTACTATGACGTATTGTTTATAAAATTAATATAGTTCATACGTCTTAAAATTCATAAATTTAGGACATAAATACAATATTATTTATATTGTTATCAAACCGTATCTATCATGTTATCTATAATCTATTACATTATGTACTAAAATTATGATTGCATACGTTTTGTTCTGAGAAAAGTGTAGCCCCATCCCCACTTCAGATTTTTAGATCCGTCTCTAAACATATTATGTAGGTACATAATATTCCCTAAAATCGACATATACGCGAATAAGAAAACCTGCCTGGAAAAGCGACGGTTACGCATCATACGTAATATTATAGCTATTTACTGGATACCACAATATCAAACTGTATAATACATATAATATCGCGTTTTTAGTTTTGTGTAAAACTATGCTCAATGGCACTGCCATACTAAACATATATAATATTATGTATAACACACACACACACACACACACACACACACACACACACACACACACACACACACACACATAATAATATAGTATGTGCACCATTCGCAACATTCGCGCGCATATAGCGACGGTCATTTGAATGTTACAAATTACACTCTGAACGGTGCTCAACGGTTGTGTATGTGTGTGTATGTGCACGCGTTCACTTTAGATACACTTCCGGTTACTATGTGCTCGCGGAATAACCGCATTTATCATCCTCGTGTTCAAAATATATTATAATAGTATACACTGCAACGACATGGTTAATTACGTGCCGGCGGTACTACACACCCACACCCACACCCACACACACACTTGCTCCCAAACTATATAACATATAATACGAGTTCGCGTATGCAATAATATTTTAATATAATAATAATAATAATAATATAATTTTGCGATAATGACACAGATATACAATAATACACAAATCGGTTCTCTCGACGGGCCGGAATAGACATTAGGTAATATTACCCTTATATTATTATAATACGTTTGACATGCTTCGATCACTGAATGAGTACACCCCCCCCCCTCTACAGAGCTGTTCGATTGACGTCTACAAATAGCAACGAGATATTATAATATTTTACGTGTATACGTCCTAAAATGACCCGTGGAGCGAAAGTGGCAAATTAATTTATCGCAAAACACGTATGAAATGTACGTACGAAACTAATAATACAGTGTACACGATAATTTAGAAATGACGGTAGTCGATATGAATGTATGATGACATCTTGCCTAACTTGCTAATTATTTTGAAAACATTTATCACATTTTTTTCAACGAGAGACTTAGTTAAGTATAGAAAAATCTACATGACAGCATACATTTATGAAAGTAATAATCTTATAAAAAAAAACCGATACAAATACCTACTAAATAGTGAAAAGTATAATAGAATACATAATTTTTTATAAATTCTAATTTATTGAAAAATTCTGATTCAGACACATATGAAAAATTTCATGAATACTTTTTAAATAATTATAGTGTCTACGTTAACAGAACCAATGATTCGGTAAAGGTATACCCCCTCTTTTACGATATGGAGAAAATATTTTAAGAATCGAATGTGTATATTATATATACAATTGTCAGTTCACACCAACGACCTTTGGACCGCAGATATTTTTAATCGATTTTAGTTTCAGAAATAAATAATGGAGTGATACAAATATTTTGAAAAGCTGCATGCAGCAGGGCTCATATCAATTCCAAAACGGTAATAGTTCCGGTTCCGGTTTCTCCTAAAACATTTGTTTTAGATTCAATTCAACGTTTATACGCTTTGCTGGTTACTGTGTCCTGCACATGTCTCTGGCGTTTAATACGCCGATTTCTGCATTTTATTGTAATATATACACGAGTTTCAGCACGAAACGAATACTGAAAAAATTAAAAACATAATATATAATAATATGACGGCGATAAACGTCGTGTGATGTACAGGTACAGGAACCAGGAAAAACACATTTTAACGCGTCGAACCCCTGCTGGTGCGATGAACATAATCATAATATGAAAGACGTATTGCGTTAAACACAGTGTTATAAAAAAAATTATGGAACTTAAACGTGTAGGTGAATCGGCCGTCGCGGAGTCCATCGGCGCGTTTATTGTAGACGGAAGAAACCAAACAGGCGCACTTGCAGTAGTTATACACAGGAAAACGCGTTAAACGGCATAATATTATAATACTTCAACGTACATAATACACACCTAAATACGATATAATATAATATTATATAATGACGTGTTGCGGTTTGCAGTCCTCGTGGATCTTAATAATACTATACATGTACACTCTCGATCGCCGCACCGTAGACCGTATATGATTATGACGACCGTCCGTGCTACATATTATACGAACGCTGAAAATTGATTTCGAAAACCGTTTAAGACGTTGGACTTTTTGATTTATTGCCGCGGAGTACACCGCAAGGTGCCTGTATTTATAAATATATATATATATATACACCAACAGCATACGATCAACGAGCTATATATCATATTATACGACTGTTGCACCGATCGTGGGACGTGGTCGGTTTATAGACGTAGCGTATAGGCTTATATGTATATAATATAGATTATAGGTAGGTAAGGTACCTATACATAATAATGTAAGTAGTATGATTTTTGCGGTTCAAACACACTGGCCCCTAGCCCTTGCGAGTCAATGCCACGCGCTGCTATTCCCCTCCATGTCATGCCGTGCAGTGTCCCTCCCCCTTCCATCCATACTTATCCAATACATGCTAGACCTTACCTCCCCTCACCCCCATCATCCATACCTATATATGTGATATATGTATATTGTATATATTATATACTTAAGTGATAAATATATTTAATTATTATGTATTGATATATTGTAAACGACTACCGACGGTAAAACTCTTAAAAATATTATTATGAGATGTGAAAGTGTATCACTTTTAATTACCTTTTAATGAGTACTGAAACCCTAACAGCCAGTGATAACTAAAATTTACTTGTTATATTTGTCTTTATTTCGTCTTCATTTTAAAAATTATCAATACGTCTAAATGCAAGCAGTGCTCATCCACATTTACACGTAAAGACAATTTGGTTATCCACAAAAAGAAACACGATGGCGCACGTTTTTCATGAACTATGTGTGTTTCAACATTCAACAATTTCAATATAATCATCATATTAGATAAAAAAAAAATGTTATACACATACATCATGTATGTATTTATGTAGTTGAAACAACTGTTTATCTACTATTATTATTCATCAAGTGCGATGGGTATTATACTAGTATATACTTATATATGACAATAGACAACAACTATTATTAAACCATCACTTAATAGTTCTATACTCTATAGTATATATTATAAATTAATATGTAAAACATAGTATGACACTATGATACGTAAACCCTCAATAGATCATACATACATAATATTCGACAGCACACAAATATCTAATCATATTATAATATATAGTTTACATACATACATCATTATAGATTCATACATATCAAGAAATGACATCGTTAAAGTATACACACACTTTCATACATATATATACATACAGAAACATTCATACTTACTAGCCTAAGCCGTTAAAAAACTCAAAGTCGATGTATCTACCTATTATCCTATTCACTGTGGTATATAAATATTATAAATACATACATCATACATACATACATACATACATTATACACATCCACCGATAATAGAATATTAATTGACTTAATATCATCGTATTTTATTTATTCATATACCGTTAATTAATAATCAGATCTATAGTCAGAAGATAATACATAGGTACATATAGTATATACATACATTTAGTGTTAAACTTTGAATTTTTTCATAGAATAGACTACTATTTACAACCATGTAGTGTAAATAACCCGATAAAGGCATTTAGTATTAACCGGCTAGATGAGATAGTGTTATTACTAAATTATTACCTATTAAACATTAGCCAAACCACCCCCATACATATTACATACATATATACAAAATATAGACCGGCTCGATTATTCGAATTATTTAATTTTTACTTCAATTAATAATTTTATTTTACCTCAATTTTTATAAATAAGGTACTCACCACTGATTAATTGGGTATTAATCGAGTAATCTATCTATCAACTATTTTAAAATCTGATACATAATTAGAATATAATACAAACATAGTTGGTATATGAATTCACGTGTTATATTAGGTATATATACATACAAACAAATACTTATACTTACAAATGAGTAATGTACATGGTTACTTACAGGTGTCCATACATTTATAGATATATGTATAGATACATAAACATTGTACATAATAAATAATAGGTATACAACTATTTTATTATCGTATACATAGCTAGAAGATATTATAAATAGCTACCTACATATTGCATACATGCAGAGGCGTACCAAACTAGGTATTTTTCATAGGATAGCCTACTATTTTACACACCTTACAGTATCAATATCTTGATAAACCTACTCACTGTCATATTATCTGTAACTAACAGATCATTCATTATTTAACTCACCTATATACATAATATACTAGGTATCATATTTAATTATATACATCCTTACAGTAACGCGACGTTATGAACTTAATATTTTTCATTGGATAATCCACTATTTCAAACACCGTACAATACAAATAGGTACATACCTTGATAAAGACATTCGCCATCAGCCAACTATATATAGTTACCATATACCTACCATAGTTATCACTAAACGGTTATTACCTTACCTACCTCTCTTTATGTAACTCATAAAATATATTCATACGTACATAAATTGATACATACACAGTACATTAATATTAGGCTGGTAAAATATTCCACCCATTCTCCATCACCAATAACCCGATATACATAAATAATACGCATGTACAGACAGGATACCTATATTGAGATATATAATATACTAATATTATAGTACTAATAATAATCCGATACATGGAATTTAATACATAAATACATACATATTATACATCATAAAAAAGACTGGCTCAATTTTATATCGATTAATTGGTTTATTGTATGCCATATACTTGATTTATACACTATATGCTCGATCACTTCACACCCTAGTATGACTGAATGTCATTGAGTCTACACAGATTACTCGAATTGTTTAAAAAATAGTAGTACAAAAATATTTCAAAATAAATTACATGACTCAATGATTTATTATAGATAAACACCATACATAATAAATAATACACTACTATTTAATTATAAGACAGAGGTGTGATGAAATATATACATTTTTCATAGGATAGTCTACTATTTAACACACCTCACAGTATTAATACCCTAATACAAACCACTCACTAAATTATAATCCAACCCAATAGGAAATTCTGAGACGATCTATCTATCATCCCATTTGCTACGCTATATAAAAATACATACAGCATACATACATATTTTCACACATACATACAATATACATACATATACAGTCATAGACTTCATAAATTAATTAAATTAATCAATTTTCATACTGATAAGTCGATTTATTTGATTAATTATTTATAAGTATTCACCAGTCAGTTCGATAATCGAACATTAATCAACTTATCAACGTATTTTCTATATTCATGTACTATTACTTAATAATCAGATACATAATTAGAATATAATACAGAAATAGCTAACATGAATAGACCATATACATATTATATTATAAACATAGGTATACATACAAATGAGTGATTATCATAGAAGCACGCATATTATATTTGTATATACATAAACATCATACATAATACATAACAGGTAGTATACCGCTATTTGATTACCGGATTAGAAGATATTATAAATATATATATACAGACAGAGGTCTAGTAAACTAGATATTTTTCATAGAATCCTCTACTAGCTGTTTCATCTACCCTATATAGTATCAATACCCTGATAAACCTATAGTCACTATCATATTATCTCGGTACAACTAACTGTTAAAGTTATCACTAAAACTAAACTATTGTTTAATCCAATAAAAAACTCAGAGACGATCTATCTATATATATTACTCCATTCGCTACGCTATATACAATATACATATATAATATATATTATATACATACATCATATATTCATACATCATTTAACTCAGTATTTTTTATAGAAAATAGACATATTATAGTCTACTATTTCACCAGCCAAACAATACAAATAGCCCGATTGTGGTACAAGCCGTCAACTAGCTAGGTTTCATACAGTTAAGTTATTATAGGCATCTACTCAATTATCATCTATTACTCATCACCTAACCCACATATATATGAACATACATGCATATAGACTGGCTTGATTGTTTTAATTTTTAATTTGATTTAATCAAATTAAAAAAATTTAAATTTTTATATAGGTTAATCCATTTAATTTTTATAAGTAGGTATAAGTATATTACTCAACTTATAGATCTATCGGTTATATCTTCATCAGTGACATAGATTGTATATTATACTCATTAAAAATCATAGTTAAACTGTTATCGTTAATAAATATTATAATAATATATTTAAATTTAGATATCTCATATTACATACATTTCACCCACCTCCATTCTAATCTACTATATATATATATATATATATATATGTCTATAGGTATATAGTATTATAATATTACGTTTGAAGAGTAATTTTCAGTGGATTAGAATCGAGGTGGGTGAAATGTATGTAATAAATATATATATAGATATACATAAGCATAGGTACTTAATGATACGTAACTAGAAGATAATTATACATAGGTATATACGTACATAGAGTGTCATACGATGAACTTTGAATTTTCCGTATAATAGCAGACTATTTCACACACACCATGGTCTGTAAGTACTAACAACCTGAGAATTTAGTTAGCAGCAGTTATATTAAATGTAATTAATACTACCACTGATTTTAAACCAATCACCAACCCTTAAATAATCTCAGAGATGATGACTTCTCGATTATATACCTCGATAACCTACCGTAAGCATACATAGGTACACTCTGACATTCGTGTATATGAATACATAAATAATATATATAAATATGTAAACCTGATCAATTATTTAAATTCTGGTTTATTCACTCAAATTTTATAAGTATTCACCATAGAATTATCGAATATTACTCAACTATAGTATTAAGTACTAACGGTTATACATTACCCTCATTATGATTCTAATCCATTTAAAATTACACCTCAAAAAGTCATAACTGATAGCAGTAAGACTTAGACTTAGACTCAATTGTATAAAGATCATCTGATATTTAATATTTCATTAAACCGATAATTTATTAGCTCCAAAAGTCTTATCGGTTATATTATTGATAGATAAATCAATTCAATTGGTAACTCAATTTATTATACCAATAACTATTTATTGAAACAATATATTTTTAAACACCTGACCCTTATCCATATAAAGATACATTATAATATGAATTGATAGATATATAGATACCTACTTATGTATTACACATATATAAACATTACCTATAGTTATACTTAGCTAGAAGATCTCTACATAGGTGTACATAATATTATGTCCTTACGAAATAGACATTTTTCATAGGCTATTCTACTATATCACCCTTAATACAACATGAATAACCTGATACATCTAAATATTATTATATAATTTCTAACTAAAAGTTATAGATAATATATACCAATGGGTTAGAGCCTAGCCCACACTCTTTAAGAAACGCAAAGACTATCAACTTTCAATTACTCCATTCGCTATACTATAATAAACATGCTTACATAAATATATACAAACATAGGCATATACATGGATACTTACACACATACATACTTAAATACATATAGAAGATATTGATTATTTCAATTCAACATTTTTCACATCGGTTAATCGATTTATTCTATGAATTTTCTTTAAGTATTCATCATCAATAATAAATTATTTATCGAGTTATTAATATTTTAATATTATAATAGTATTCAATGCATTGAGTAAATTCGGACGGGGTGGTTAAGTGAGGCAGTGAGGTGTACATATCTATCCACCACCATAGCTAACCTGACCTACAAGTAACTAACCTAACCCAACAAATATGAAGACTGAGGAAAATTTTGTGCAAAGTAAATAAACCGAATTAATCTCGTCACGAACACACGGTGATAATAATATATAATAATAATATTGTTGATTCATAACTAGGGTTCGGTACTTGTTGCACTAAAAAGTGCAGTCGCATCACGATAGTCGCCATCGTATAGGTACAGCTCGCGTTCATGGGCGACGACGGGACCGTGGGAGGTAAACGATTCGCGACCAACGCGAAAACATCGCGAACCATTAACCGCGGACAATATGCCGAAACTAGGTAATTTACCGTTTGCCCGAAGACCACCGCCGGTGATTCCGGATGAGCACTATATATATATACACTTGTATATATTTAGGCATACGAGATAATATTATAATATCGTGGTGCACCGAGGGGGAGTCTCTGTACTGCAGAGCGACACCCACTTACCAGCTTTTTAAATTTATAATTATTATCAGATGCGTTTCCCTAAGCGTATCTTTTACTACATTATCTATATTATTGGTATGGCTAAGCGTACCCGTTCCGGTACAACCATTAAAGGTGGGATTCACAACTGCCCGTGTCGTGTCATGTGTAAAATTATTTTTTCTGATTGGTTTACCAAAATGTGATTGTAAAAATATGATCGTGTCGACCAAAACGATGGATATATTCAACTTTTAATCGTGCTGGTCACAATTTTTACGTTGTGGTAGTGTGGTTTATACGTTATCTATTATATTAATTGATAATCCTTTTCTAATAAAAAAATAATAGGTAACGTATAAACCACACTAACACAGCTTGAACATTGTGACCAGCACGATCAAAAGTGGAATATATTCAACTTTGCAGGGTATTCGCGGTATTATTTTTTTTCTATAGCGTTTTTACGAATTACGCGTTTGTCGTCGTTATTGTGATTAAAAAAAAACTAGGTAGGTATATGCGCATTATTATATAGGTGCTGCAATGGTTACCATGGACGTCAGCAGGTAATTTTTTTTTAAGCTAGGAGGGGAAAAATAGGTAAGTAAATGACGACTTTTATTATAAAGAATAAGCTCTTTAATTAATATAATATTATTATTATATAGGTCTGAAATGTACAAACTATACATCATTATATTATCATGTTGATATATAATAATGTTTGGACAAACAGAATTAAAAACCTAGGTGGGAAAACTATTGCCCCCTCCCCCACACTTGGGGACGACTAATGCCGGGTACGATGTTATTACTGCGTGTTTGGTCACAGAACTATAAACCGATTCGAATAACGAGCATTATTGCCATCTCGAAATTCGATCGACGGAAATCTATATTCGAATACGCGACGATCGTCACCGCGCCGCGGACGACGAATACCCGGGGAAGGATTCGCCAAATCGTTTTCCCGAAACAAATCGTTCCGCTAAGTCGGAGTGATATATTATTATAGTACATATACAGTGTAATTTTAATATGTTTCGTGTCGGAGGAAAAGTTATGTATACAATATAATAATATATGATACGAAAACCTTCGAGATCGATGGCGTTTGCGCGCACGTCCCGTCGACGTATTAAAAACAAACGGGCGTTCGAAAAGAAAAATCAGTCATTATAATATTATATTATTATTTCGAACGGCTGCGGGGGCGTTCGTGGGGGTTATTGGGGGGGGGAGGGGTGTATTCGAGAGGGTGGTAGTGCGCGGTACGGAAAATTCATTTTCGTAAACGACGACAAATGCTCGCGCTGCTACCGTGTGTGCGTGTGCGTATGCGTATTGTGTTTCAATCGAACTTTGAGAAAAGTTCAATTTGTATACGTTTCGGAGCGCGCGTCACATATTATAAAATATACGCGGCCGGTGGTCGGGGGGGGGGGGAGTGACGGGCGGCACGGCGGAAGGGTGTGACAGAGGCGCTCCGCGGAAATAAAAAACGAAGACCGAGACGACGTGCGTACCTATATATATATATTTATTATTATTATTATTATTATTATTGTTATACACATAATGACGAATTCTTTTCCGTACGTCTCTCATTATGCGACGTATTATTATATATATTACGCGCGGGTACAAAACCGTAGCGGAGGCGTTTAATGCTTTTCCATTTTTCATGGCGCGCGACGGGAAAAACGCGGTCTCCGGTCGGGCGCGTGTGGGGGGGTGACACGAGCGGGTAATCCTCGGGACCCGCGTTTCTCCCATCGTCGCCCCGACGAACGGATGATTGCTGACGTACCGCCGTCAGACACGGCCACGCGGGTGCAATATAACGCGACGACGACACGGGCTGCCAAAAGTCGTAAGACATCGTTTTTTAACAGCGGGCGCGGGGTAACGGTTTTTTTTCTCGCATCGCGAGTTTTCGCCGCCCCGCCGCGTGTCCCGCACACATTACGTAATGTGCGCGTTTTCGATGACAAAGACGAATATTATAATATATTATAAAGACTACGACGCTGCTGCGGCTTGACAAATTATTAAACCGCCGCCGTCGGATACCTGTCGATATAATATGCGCGAGCCGAGAGCTGCAGACGAGAGTCGTTCGTATAATCTTCGTGGCTTATACAGAGATGGAGAGAGAGAGAGAGAGACGGCGATGACGCTCCACCGCTCATTTTAGTCGGTGGGTGGTATGGGGGTAAGATTGGGTGACGGGGTGCAGTGTCGCGGAATTATGTACGCAAATATTCGTATTGTTATATTGTTATTAGTGTCTCGTCATCACTGCACTGCGCCGTCTTCGTGTACGCGGGGTTCATATTGTTATATATTATTCGTTCGTCTTTTTCTTCGTCGTTTTTTATTTTTATTTATTTTTTATCAATTTGTACCCGTGTCTTTCCTTTATTGTTATTATGTCGTACGCGCTCGTGTGTCGCCAAAGTCGCATTCCTATTACGCTCGAGACGACTGCACCTGCACGCAAACCGGAACCGGAACATCGCGAGATATTATTATGACATAATATATAATGCGCGCGTATTACAGCGTATCCGTTAAAATTAGATTTTTGAAATGACTTGTATAGCACTGAGCGTAAAAAAACGTTAATTTCCACCTTTGCTAGGGAGTATGACTGTCGAGTCCGTCTAGACGTCGACCAAATGTCCCGGAACTTGAACCCCGTGTTATTGACAGACCGCTGATGTTCGACTGACGGTAGAAGCGGTTAGATCTTGGGATTTGGAACACATTTTTCAACCGTAGATATTGTGATATAAATGATATAATATATAAATATATTGCTGAAGATGTTAGTAGAATTCGTATCGTCATTACCCGCGACTCTAAACACTGCGCAGCTAATGTACATCATAATATACATAATATTATGTTAAAAATTTAAATCTGTCATTTGAACCATTATGTGTTGTCAAAAAAATGTTCAAATATAAATAATAGTTTTCCAGATTAATGTGTCATAACGAAACAAAAAATTGTTATTTGAAACTAACAACATTCGCCTCCTACTAATAATACTATAACAATGTAACAACTGTTCACAGAGATATATATAGTGTCTGATTTAGGTGATACGCTGTATCTTGGTGATATACAAATAAATTACCATTTTTAACATTTTTTTTTTTTTGAAAGTCACTTTTAAACTGTATAATATCAAAAATTCAAATTTCATACTGTATACGATATTTCATGACCAGTCGGTCCTGTTTTCTGTTATACACTTTTAAACACACGTGATTAGTGTGGAAAATCCATTTATGGAAAATTCGGTCTGTGAACCATATACAAAATGTGCCAGTGAAAAATGTTATCGGCGAGAAGCGTTCCTATCACGGGCTTTTTTCCGGAGGACAGTATTATTATTATTACATGAGGAGCTGCAATCACACGTCGATAAGTCCGGGCGCAGTGATCGAATATTTTAATAATAATAATATAATCATATCACGGATTGAGGTATTTTTCGTTTTTTAGTTCAAGTTTGGGTGTATATAGCATTATAGCTATTATTTATTCCTAAAAGGATTATAATATTTATTTATACCCAAAAATCGTTAATCACGACCCGACGACCCGTACCCACTACACGCGTGTAAGACATGACGTATATAAGAATTTATATCTCTTAATAAATGGATGGTCAAATCGTCGGCACGTTGTCCGTCGGACTTTTCGACCACGACTCGCAACACCTGCACCGAATCGAAAAACGTAGTGCAATAAAAACAATAACGTTATATTTTATAAATTCCCACGCGCGTTCGATTTAATAATAATGAAAAAAAAATAAAACCATCTCCACCGCGCGATATCCGTATGTGTTATACGCCCGTGTTTCGCCTATAAGACAACGCAACCCATTTATAAAACATATTATACAATCGAGTGTATAGTGTTAACGCAAACCGATAACGGCGTAAATTTATTATTATATTAGGTATCCGTAGCCTACGCTCGCCTATAAATAAAAATCATAATTGTTTTTACAATATTGATATTATATTAATATTACAATATCATAGTATTATGATACGCCCACCGCAGGCCGCTCTGTTCGCATACAATAATATTAATTGTCTGTCTATCGCGATATATTATCGTAACACAGCTTTCTGACAACAATAACCCAGAATAACTGAAATAAAAAAAAAAAATGTTGAGGATTTAAATTTTTAACTCATATCGTATCCTTTTGGAGGCCCACCAAAATGTTATTTTCGTCAACGATCATTTAAAAAAAAAGAACGCGCGACAAGTCAAAAAAAAAAACAATAGCTTCAAATTTGAGATCAGCTTACATCGACATTTTGTGCTAATAATTATGAACATTTTTGTAAGTTTATAACTACCAAAAGAAACGTTTTCCTACAACCGGTTTATGCAATAACGATTTTTTGAAAACTGGTTACAAGTTTGAAGGTAATGATATGAAAATAACTTGAAATCCATACAATTTGTACTTACCACATTATGCATTGTCCACGAGTGTGCAATTAAATTTAATCGGTACAAATGGTACAAAATTATTATAAAATGTCGTAAAAGTTGATTGGGACCTTCGTAAGTGATTTTGATTTGTTTTCGTTATAACCAGTTATTGTAAACCAGATTTGAACAAATTAAATATTATTAAACTGATTACTAATATGGTCCAAAATGTATATTTCGATGGGAGTAAAAAGGTATGAAATCCTAATAATTCCATTTATTTTTTGTTTTAGTCATTCCCGTTTCCAAATTAATGTACGTTGTAAATATCGATAATGATACGAGTCTCAGAAAAAAAATAACCTCCTTCAAAGATTATAATATTATTCATAATTTTATGTTAATATTATAATATTATTATTATAAATTGCCATACAATTTCGTTGACAATTCAATATATATTATTACAAAATAATGGTGTACTCGTATATGACTTGTGGCGGCCATCTCGCAATAAATTATAATGTTATGTAAACATGTAATAATATTAAATTTTCCTATAATCATTCGACTGTGACAAATATTATCACAAGACACAAACGTTTATTAATACAATTTCATTCAATGAGCTGAACCATCCTATAAAGTATGAAGTATAACAATAAATCAATACACGCTTAGTATTGTAGTAAGTTTACGATTAATATTACAAAATGTAAACACAACGAACAAACTAACCTTTTTTATTCTTGACGTGACAATATAAAAATATCAACATTTTGAACATTTTTTTTTTTTTTTTAAATTATATAATACATGTAAAAAACAAAAATATAGGTATACGAAAAACAAAATATGTGTTTTATATTCTTTACTGTGATGAATATAACTACAGAAAACATATCCCACTGTTTTTTTTCGAAAAACTATTTGTAATTATATATTTTATTTCATCGAATTAGAAATTTAAACTTTTTAAGCACATGTTGTAAAGTTTTTTCCAGTGTATTAATTTCCGAGCCTTGGGTTTGGCCAATGGCGTTCAAGTCACACCGTCCAGAGTTCCTGTGATTCACTGTAATTAATATGAAAAATACTAATGTTGTATTTTAAAAAACCACTACCTATATAACTATAAATACGTCGGACGTTAATTGTTTTGACTTAAGAGTAGTTGGCGCTTTGCGAGCGTTTCGAAACACAAGATAATATATTAGTTTGTATTCAAAAACCACTAGACTTTTAAGGAGTTGTTTGTTTACGACCATAATAATTATTGCGAAGAAAAAAGTGGAATTAAATGTTAATGATATAATATAAAAAAAAAAATCTACGGTAGGTAAACGTTTTAAGTGTATACGATTAGTGCGATTTCATTGCAATAGTGCATGGTGTTTTAATTTATATTGATATGTTTATCGTCGTTCGAAAACCCGTAACACGTGTGTGTGTGTGTGTGTGGGTTAAAACGTCTCATTTACATTCGTCTCGCAACGATCTCCACACAAATTTAAATAATCTTCTCCGAAAATATTGGCGAACATATGGAAAATAACGTTCTCTCTCCTGACCCGTGGGCACTGGCGCTGTTTGTGTTCGTTTGACGACGATTTATGAAAACCACAGAAACTCGCAGATCGACTGTTTCTCCTTAACGACGCCGTCGCCGCAGCGGTCTGTACACGAAAATCGAACATATTTTGTCTGAGGATTTTTCTAGGGATGATTTTTTAAACGGCCCGACACTACGCCACCGCGGACCCGCGCGAACACCATGTAAAAATAAGCCCTTTGTGCACGGGAACTCCGGCGACTTACTAACGGGTCTTTTGGACCTAGACGAATGTCCGAGCCATCAACCGAATCTCGCCGATTAATATTAAACAGCGTCGTGTAATAGTGGGCAGTAGCTACTATAATATGTTTAATATACTGTGCAATACTCGTATAATACTCGTATATAAGCCACACGAATACTCGGCTGCGACTTAGTGCAGCTTATCGATTATAGACATTACTATTATTATATAATGCGTGTAATATCGTGTATAGTCGTCGTCGTCGTCCGACCTTTTCGCGTATGTGCAAGCGCGGACAATGCGAACGGTCCGAAACGGAATCGCAATAACAATCATTATATTATTACTGGCTTGCATACTATTATCATATTATAATAATATATATTGTCCGTACAAGCGGCGGGCGGACGACTCCGGGAGCAGCTACATTATACGGTCATTATTATTATTACTATTACTACTATTATTATTATTATTATCAATATTAGTCGTGATAATTTACAATAATAATAACCACAGGCCGATAGCTCACGACGGACATACAATAATATAATGTGAGCGTATAAAGGTACCTACGACCGTCGCTACTGCTCTTGCCATATAATATTATATATAGTACTATACAGTATAGTACTACTACTACTACTATATTTACTATACAACGACGACAACTAGGTATATAATAATATAATGGTATATGTAGGTAACATGTATACCGCAGTTACCGACGACGGTAGCAAAAATGTTCGCGTACCTCTATAGGTATACGTTATATTATATTATTGTCGTCGTCGTCGGCGGGTGTGACGGTCTATAATATAATATAATATAATAATAATAATATAATATATTATAAAACGCGTCGCACGAACACAATGCACACACGACGAATGCCATCGGTGTACGCGTATTTATAGGTATAAGCATGTGTTTGTGTGTGTGTGTATATATATATAATATGATATGTCTATGGGGCAAATATAAAATGTAGAACATGGCAGTGACGTTTGAAAAGGGGTTAAAGGTCACGCGCGGGCTGCAAGACGAAGACGATCGCCGACGACTGCCGAGCGTCGCGGCGCGGCCATATAATATTATATTATACACACACACACACTGTGCTCATCGTATAAAATACTTGGAGTAAGCGCACGTGTGCGTGTAAATGCGCACGTGCGTGTGTGTGTGCGTGTGCGTGTGCGTGCGTGTGTGTTAGTGTGTGCTGGTTGCATTGTTACGGTTAATGCGGTTGGTTCTCATTACGGGACACAATGGCTGCTGGACATAGCGCGAAGCTACCTGTTGGCTGTACGCTCGCGAGTACACATACACACGCACACACAGACACACGCACACACAGACACAGACACACACAGACACACACACACACACACACACACACACACACACACACACACACGCGTTAAGGTACATGCGTATCAGATATAATGTGTAGCGCGCGCACACACACACAAACACAGATACAAGTACTGTCGTGACTAACAAATCAAAATAGGTTTTTTTTTTTTTTTTTATATATACCATATTATTTACCTTTCTCCCGTCATTGTTGTATACATACGTTCCATTCCATATTTATATGCCTTTTAAACGTGGAGATGACCGCGGTATCGATAACTATGGAAAAATTAAAAACCTAGGTTTTCCGTACATACGCGTTGGTGCACTGCAGATTTCTCAGGCGGACTCTTTGTCTGTTGGTAGGCCACGTCAATTTATTATTATACTGATTGATGTTCATAATATTCTGATCATCATCGACCGACTATAAAACCAGCCGCAGTCGTATTTCGATCGGCTTCTAAGAGAAATATTGTTCAACAGAAATCAATGACAGTCGTGGATTGTCTATTAAACGTCTATTAAATAGTCGTGTTTTTGCCACTTGTGGAACGAAATGTTACCAACCGAGGCGCAATTTATACTTAAACAGACACAATATGTATTACTACATATAATGGAACGTTTTGTAGACAAGACACAATCGAAATATTATGTTATTATATTTTGTTATTCAAATCGCGTCTTTACCGCAATCGATCTATCTAAGTGGCCGGACTAGGGCTTAAGAGATTTCGAAAAATCGATTTTGTGACCTTCCGAACCACTCTTACTTGCGGATTACCCGGACAGATCACCAATGCCAATGAAAAACAGTAATCGTGCAGAGACGTTCGTACACTAAAGTCTCGTAAATAGACGCAAAAAATTTCATTGCAGTTTGTAAGGTATTGTTCCAAAAAAAAGTAACCCATCACAACTAGTACGATTACTCCGGCGGCGCCGATTTTCAGTTTCCAGATTACGCTGCGGGCTGCACGCATGACATTATATCATATCACGTTCTACCAGCAGGTATTTAGTAAAAATAAAAGTAATTGCATTTAGGCTGTGATTGTTATCATCAGAGATTAATTTTGCTCACCCTTAGAACATACCATGCATAAGTCCTAGACTTTTATTTGCTTCATTTACGGTGACATTTTTGTTTGTATAATCAAAATATATTCGATGGATTTAATGGGTATATAATATGATGCAATAACTTTGTATATTTCAACTTTATAGGGTATACTTATAACGTAATATTATTATTCGAAACGATATAAGAGCTATCCACGCGGTTACAGCATTTTATATTTACACCTGTAGCAGTGGCGTGTCGAAAAAGCTCAAGTTATTGTTTGCGGAGTGTATATTAATCACACGTGAAATCCGATGGGCAATGTGCAACAATCAAAAATTATTTTTATAGGTAGGTACTCATTTTTCTTTACCTAATCTATATTATATACTTATGAAATTCTCACTAATTCAATTTGCTGCATGGGTAATGTATTCATAATTCATATACACGCCTGTAAAAATAGTTATAACTTATAACTTAATACTTATAACCATCAAATTATATTAAATTTATTACTACTGGTATACAATAAAACGGAACATTTTATTATTTTTCCTTAAAATCAACAAAATACTTAATATGTTGCTTATGGGTACTGGACAAATACTGAATGTTTAAAATGTTGGTGACGGATTTAATTAATTTTCATGCCAAGTCATGTTTAAATTATATTATATAAACTGATTAACATTGGTACTTGGTAGAAAAAAAACAGACATTTTTATTTTTGAAGAACCGTAACGGAATTTTAAATTTTTTTCAAATAACTTTTTTAAACCGTAATTAAAAAAATCATAAAATTTCCGTCCTTTACTGTGATATTATATCCAAAAAGTAAACAAAATATTTTCTTAAAAAAAAATAATAATAAATTAGTTACAGGTAGGAAATTTTAAAACCAGCAAACTTTAATATTAAATTACCCTTTTTAATAGGTTTAAGTACTTAAACTAATAATATCCACTTATAAAAATGGACCTAAATTTCAAAATTAAAGATTTAAATGCCTATTTTTAAAAGAGAAAAAATTGTACATACTAAAAATAATTCTTTAAACAGTGGCAACTTTGTTTTCTTCAATCTGAAAAATCAAAAAATTTAAAAAATGAACGAAATTCTAAAATACTGTGATAACTATATAGGTACCTATGGTATTAGTGAATGGAGTTATATGGTATAAACCATCCGATATTTCCAAACAATATAAATACGAAAAAGCATTTTAAATATATAATTACTACCTATACCTTGAATGTAGGTACATATATGTACCTACGCGCGCATTACAACGATATTATCCTGTATGTATAGGATAGGTACCTACCTACCATTGCATGGTAGAATTATATAAGCCCCGCAGTCTTCGACGAACGCTTTATTTAATTCTCCAACAACATAATAATAAAAATAACAATATAAATAATAACAATATATTAAATTTTCTCTCCGATTTTGATAATACAAAGAAGTAAGCGATATTTTTACGTTTCATCACATTGTTTATCCGTCAAAACATAATTCGGCCACTCAAATAAGCCGTACACAAAAGCTTTGGTTTGTTTTTGACGTTAAAGTTAAACCACGGTGTACTAATCATTTAATTGACTGAACATGAAATCCATACTGCACCCCAGCAATGAATGGACAGATTGTTATACAATATTTTTAATGCACTCGAGAGAACTCGTCGTAACAATAACATGGCAGTAGTTGTGCGATGGTCGTATCGCATTAATACCGCGGCGGTCTTGCGGCGACGGAAAAAGAAACGCGCCGGGTCAAACGGACACGAAAACCGCGATCAAAGTGTGACAAACGTAGCGGAATACGTCTTTATTCCCCTCGGCATCGCAATAATGTGAGTGGGCGAAAAGTCAAGTTAGAGTCTTATTAAGTACCCTAGGAATCTCGGACTTGAGGCGTTACTACAATTTGAGTGTATGACAATCCGGCTCTGGTCGGTCGAACGAAATCGGGCGCAATTTTATTATTTCGCGTGACGTTGTGACCATATATATTATAGAGAGTGATTTTTAAGCACATAATATGTACACATCGTCTTTATGTTGAAATTATGCGCAAATTAAAATTCTGACTTTTGACAATGTACGCGTAGCTACAGACGATATTTTCAAATACTTAAATATTTAGATTCAAAAGGTTCAGAGTCATAATTTTCAGTAAAATCTTCTTATCTACGATATTTCCGTAGTATAACACGCAATAGCTAGGTTCTAATTTGAAAGTCCGTATATCGCTGCAGGATACCCTGCTAAAACGTTCTGAAAAATCACAGCATTCGAAAATATCATCATTTTTATCTAAACTTAAAAATTCTGAAATTCCAAAAATCTGAATCCTAGTAAATTGTATATAGTTTAAACGTAAAAATGCGGCGAGTATGCCTATAAGAAATCATCCTGTACATTATTATTATTACTGTTCAGAGTTTGCAGCGCTTAAGCTACCTATAGCTAGGTACTTGGTACGTATTCTTAAATTTATAACCTCGGTCCATCGATCGTGATATCGATTCATTCCCATATCGTTGTGTACCGCAGTGTCTTATTTTATAGGCGTGCACTCGGTATACTGTTATATTGTTATGTCCATACGAGTGACGAAATGATAATATTCGTGTACATTGTTACAGTGTTATCACCACCATAGTCGCACTCGGTTACTCGCGTGGTTTGTTTACAATAATGAAAAAAATTAGGTACCTGTACAATGTACATCGTCGAGAGCCACGTCCACTTTAGTCTCGGACACATTATTGTTGTATCGTTTTCTTTTTGAATTGCAGTCGTCGTATTATTACTATCATGTCACACTTCAAACCAGTCTTAACTCAATTCTTCTCGTGTCGGACGCATTTACGCCGTGTGCCGTTTACGACGAGCATCGCGTCCAGACGGACGTAATATATTATTATGTATGTATAGATAACCTAATTTTTTATATACATTTTATATGTATTCTATATATAGGTACTACATACGCGGTGTCTAAAGTGATGTATCGCACTCTCGAGGATTTCGATACATTATTATTTATTTTACATGGTCTGTATAACACTATAATAATATTATCATCCGGTCTGATGTATTATTCTCCCTTCTGTTATATCATTTGATCGTACGGCCTCGTCCGAATTTCGCGTAACAATATTATTTAAACGACCTGCTGCCGTATCGACGAGTTTTGCTAATTATAGTCAGTCAGCGGGAGTCGATTGGTAGATTGACCCCTCCACCCCACAACCGTCGAGTCTTGGTTTTTTATGTATGTGTTTATATTTTAATGTATACCTACTTATATAATAATAAAATTGTCAAATTAACATTAAATAAAATAAAAAAAACGAATATATTAAACAGTAAAAAAAAATTTAAGAAGTTGATTAATGTGAGGCTTCAACTACGCCTACGACAGTTGTACTTAAACAATTTAATTGTCGTCCCTCGCCCTTCCCACCGATCTTTAGATACGCCACTGTCGTCAGTGTCGATTTAATTACTATAATATATTATTAAATATACCTACATTAGATACGTATATTATAATAATTTTCGACGTGAACTAACGGGCACTTGAATCCAAATCGGACGACAGTATACCAAAAGCGATGCAGTTGACCTATTATGGATATGCGTGGGCGCAGTCGGAATAAAATATTCATAACATTTTTAATTCCAATATTTTTTTAATTTCGTCCTATATTATACCTATTATAATATATGGTAGAATATCGGAACAATCATATGACATATCTGTTGACCCTAAATGTCAGCACCTCCTGTAGATATGTAGGTATACTATATACCCATACTGATTTCGAACTTATAAAACAGCGGTACCTATACAAGCATGCATCATACTTTAGGCAAATGAGTTAAAAATCCTCTGGCCCCGACGTTAAATAATAATGGTATAAACTAAAGTAAGATAATATTATTATAATTACACCCACATACAGTATTGACACAGCTGTTTCTAGCTCTGATATTACGTATAAAATGGACGGTAAAACACTAAAACATATAATATTATATAGTTGCGGATGCCGGGCGGACTTCCGATAAATTCACTGTATCTGCGGCTATATACCTTGGTATAATATACGAGCTATATGAACGTTATATAATACTATCTACGTCAACTAAACTCGTCATCGTATTGTCATAATAGTTTAATATATTATACTGTCACGTATCGAGCGGCGTATCGTAGGTACCTACGGACAATAACCAACAACTGCATATACCGCGAAATTGTATTTATATTATATAGGTATTGCATTATAATTTATAATATACACATATAGATGTTGACGGGGGATCGGTGCTTCGGGCTCGATGTCCGTCCGCCGACTGATGCCGTTGCCAATCCTCACATAATATTTATATATATAACAATTATTAATCAAGTACCTAGTATAATTAGAATGGTGTGACAGGTATTCGTATTCGTTTCTGACGAATTTTGCGGCCGGCGAAATACTCTATGATAATGAAGTGTCTATCGGAAGTCGATTGTTATTATATATTAGCCACACTGTATAAAATAATAAATTGTTATTATTATATTATATATTGCGTGACTGAATGACAACGACGATAATATATGGTTTGGTCTTGGCGATCGATAATGGCAGCGTTCATTCGAAAATTAAATCGATAAGAAAGCCAGCCAATTCCAGACGACCATCTAATATTTTTGAACTTTTAGCTTATTGACCGACTGCGAACGATATACGTTATCATTTTCCAAACCCAGAAGTGCGATAAATGTGGCCAGACTAAAAAATAAACAATTCAATCATCATAAATGTTTTAGGTATACTTACCGAACTCAGTGTTATCAAAAAAATTACAAAATATATTCTAATTGACGTTCGACCAGGAGATAATATGTTCGACGTAGATATTCCGTTTACTCGGCGAGACGTTATTCTACCGTACAACATACAGCTCACCAGTGCTCACCGTAGTTCCGGTTCGTCATTTTGGCCTTTACTTTGTTTTGATTCGCAAAAACATGAGTTTAAGAATTCTTATTTGTGAAAACATTAAGTAATTGAAAGAAAAAAAAGTATAGAAAGGCAGGCATTTGACTGAATAGATGACATTACAAGTCGCAAACGTAAAAAAAAAATAAAAAACAGTTGTACACGAAGCACTGTAGAAATTATTATAAAATGTAATTATTATGACTTTATTCATACACATTTTTTTAAATATTTAACAACTATTCATCCTGTTTTATAATTATTTATATTAGTTTTAAAAAGTAATCATGCTTTTAAAATTTTATAAATAATGAATCCTGTAACGACATTAGTAGCATTGAAGTTAATTTATGTATAATGGTAGGTACATAATTTCATCGATATTGGACTAATAAATTTGAATAAAAATAAAAATTACATAAATTCTATATTTTTTGGCAACGTATATACGAGCTAAAAAAAATTAATCACATTGACTGCTTGGCACAAATAATGTTAAAGATATTTTGTTGAAGCTTAAAGCAAATATTTGATAATGAGTAAAAATTTATAGTATTATCACAATACCGTGTTTGACATGTTTTTCATTTCGAGCACTATTTACAGCTATAATATTATTACATTATACCTACCAACTAACCATGATGGTTTATGACATTGCAGTGACTGGAGTGTATTTTAATACGACTTACAGTGTTTGTCAATCCATATTAGATATTTTCAAATTCAGCATAATTATATCACAACGAGTTCTCTATTGAAAATTCAAATATTTTAATTCCATTTATTTTATAACGATTTAATTACTGAAATTAAAAACTGAATTACTGAAACCGACGAACAAAAATCGATGGTTTTATTTGTAAAATAATATTAAATTGATTTATAACGATGGCAGTGTGGGGCGAGATACGTTAATCGTCATCAAACGTAATTAATGTGAGTCGTCGAGGCGTATACGCTATATATACCTAACCTTCTGTTTTTGAATAATAATCTGTTCTAACAGGTTACTGAATCCGCGATGTTAAAATCGTGTAAAACCTAAAGTTATACACTCTGGTGTAATACATAATATTTATAGGTAAGTACAGTAAATTCAATTATCTGCGGAATAGGGTGACACGAAACCGCGGATAAGTGAATTCCGTGGTTATAATTGATAAAATTAAAATTAAAACAAAAATGCTATTATTAAAATAATGTTAAAAGAAATGTACTAGTTATATTATGTCATAGTATTTTTATTTAATATTATATTATATTATATAACATTTACACTTATTTTAGTATAATACTGTACCTACATATAGTAGTAATTATTGTATATTGTTATACGGAGAGATTTGTATTAGTTTTTTGTCGATCGATATTATCGATATCGGTTGGACACAAAAATCCACTCATTGTCGTCACAAACTTCTCAATATGTATTGCTTCTGATGAAGTGCCAAAATACAATGTTGGGCTTAAAATATAATCATCGTGCGATTCGTATAACTCTTTAAAACCCCGGAAAATAAAGGTACATCATATACGAATATTATAATATGATTCGGATCATTCATTATATCAGTCCTATTTTTGGCAGATTTTTTCATACCTTTTCAGCGAGAGAACTTTTTTTTTCGTGTATTTCTTTCCGAGTCTTATTAAGACATTATTATCCGCTCGTGGCATGCATATAGTATATATATATTTATACGCACGTTCGTCGAACGTCGACGCCGTCCGTCCATCATTATTGATTACAAAACTATAGGCATTAAAACGACGAAATTCGGACAGATGTTCTGGATGCCGAGCAGGAGGTTCATAATAATAATATATGATACATATTATAAAACGGTATGTCATTACATCAAGACGGAGACAGATAAAAGTGGCATCGCGGAGACAACACACACACGACGCGTGTCGTATAGCATTGTTACGTTTATATATAATATGTACAGCGTTAAACCTTTTATAATAGCATATACATTGATATATGTAACTGTCTGACAGTAAGCCCGGATTGTGCGACGTCTGCGCTGGAATTCGCCGAGGGTAACGGCGACTACTACGCTAATAATGATAATAATAATGATAACGGAGAGCGCAGAAAGTATAATAATAATAATAATATAATATTTGGTATAATACGCACCTATGTAGTGCTCTTGTACGAAGCTCATTTCGCAGCGAGCGATTTAAATGTTTTTCGATATTCAGGGCGCTTTCCGTGACGCGTTACTACACGCATTTTAATTAATTACACTGTATACTCGCATTGTATACAGAGTGATACATCAAGCAGTGTTGTATTAACTTAATTTAATATGAAAGCTAAATGTTAAAAAAAAGTTTAAAAGTTATTATTATATATTCGTAGGTTATATAGGTAGATATATAGTCAATTTACATAGGTCAATTATTTCTCTTACGCCCTGTGCGAAGGATGTTTAGATAATTTTATACTGTATAAACTAAATTCGAATGTATCATTTCTTCCAGATATACCCTGTATACCACGTAAATATACGTGTGTATATTATTATACATTAATTGCGACCACGATGGATAGATATTTTTGTCGCCCGTTAAACGCGATATTTACATAATCACATGATATATTATCTCTCGTGCGAGTTTTTGCGTGAAAACTATTTAATAATATGTACACAAGTACATAATGTACATAATATATTTCAGGTGTACCTATATATAGGTACGCGAGAAAGCAATTAAACGAAAACTGGTTTCGCACAGGTGGCCGCGGTGGCGAACTTATATCCGTCTCTCGAATCGAATAATATACGACGCGTTGTCAACCGTCGGACGAAAATCTTCGCGAATGCTCCGCAAATCCAGAACGAATCAACAGTTGTTTACAACCGTCACACGACAACAACATGGATTTTAGACTTAAGTACGTGGGCAAGGCGGACATCGTGCACGATTTTCGCGGCCGGAGTGGGAAAAAGTCTACGTTATCCAGGCGCCGCCGAAGTCCGCGAGACTGGAAATCCGCGACGATCGAATCTTAGTTTGTAAGCGGATATGATACTGCGCTGAGTATCAGAAAACGTCAACCACGGGGAGAATAAAAACTTTATGTTTTTGTTGTAAAAAAGACGAATATTTTAATAATGGCCATTTGATTTCTAAACATTTAAAGAAAAATGTAAATTAAATTGTATTATTCAGCAGTGATTCCCAAAAATGTTGTACCACAGTGACCTAAAAATAATAATAATAATAATAATAATAATAACATTCTCTGCAGTATAGTCATATGTTGTAAATTGTTATCTATATTATTACTTTATTATTTAAGGTATCATTATATTATACAAGACTTGGTCGTCTACAACTGATGAATAAACATAACACATATAACTATATGATTGCGATTGAATAGACATTTAAATATTTGATTAACGTTCTAATCATTAACGTCGGTGTGCTCGTTGAACGATATAAAACAGTTTGTTCAGTAATTTGTTCAAAATCTGGTCTAATCACGTGATCCAGGACCGCCACATCAAGTTTTGAATCCCTGTACTAAATATTTTTGCGGGTCCTATAAAATATTATTTAATATAAAACAAGTATTCCAATCATAATTTCAAAATTTCTAAAATTACAAATTCATTTCAACGCGCCTCTAAAATAGCCTGCAGGTCCCAGAACTCCAGGTGCAACTGCCCTCCCCTTTGTGGGGCCCTGGGAAAACCCGTTGTCTGCAGACAGATCGAGTTTCTATTGCGGATGTGTTGGAACGCAAAACTCTATTGAGCATGTCCCTGCAATCCTGCTAGTTCTGTGATACTTCGACCACGTGTTGGAATTAACCTAATTCAAAAAAAATATTGTAGGACAGTCGGTCGGGCGGATGTGCGACGTCGTCTGGAGATCGAGAAACCGATCGCGTGACATTTAACGAGAACAACGACGCGCGCAACGACCGCTGCTCGACACCGGTATAGGCGGTATATACCACGTATTACCTGTACGTATAATATTATTATGTGCCTCAGTATATCGCGCGTACTAACGGTTTTTACACCGCCACGACAACGCACCTATAATATAATATGTGTAGTGTGTACCCATATTATAATAAACTTCACGTATGGGCGGCGCGTGTACATTTACGCTGATTTATGGACGGACGTGACGTCGAGAAAAGTTGTATATAGATAGGTACGTACAATATATTATAACATATCTCGCTGTCCGAGATCGCGGTATTGAATGGACCGCGGAGCCGGAATATGCTTATAACCTCACAATATATACTTAAACTGTACTATTATCATTACTATTATTATTACGGTTAAACGCGTATCGGTGATTTGTCTTGTCCGCGAGGTCGCCGTGACCGAGAGACTTGCTCTTGCGATATAGGCAAACTCCGCTACGCGGGTTGTTATAATTTTAGTCGTGTGTACCTACTGCTGCGGGTGCAGATACGCTGTTGCAGAAAACGATTGCAGTTCCCGTGACTGTTGTACGATTTTCCACGGCTTTCGTTATTGGATTTCGTCCGGTTTCCGTCGGGACACTTTCAGGTCCGCTATGCTGCGTCGTCTCGCCGAAAAGTCCTCCCCAGAAGCTGATGTAGACCGTGGTCATACGGCTACATAATATCAATATCATCCGCTCTCGAGTTTCCGAATAATAATTACTGTTACTATTATTATTCCGGGTAAATTATTTGTACGGGCATCGGTCGTGTTATGATTTAAGTCCGCCTAGAATTACGTCGGCCATAAATAAAATCGAAACGATCGCACCGCATTGATGTATGCCGTCCCCCACCCCGCCTACGCTCAATTATTTAAGCGTATTATACACGACCCTCTCCTATACATAATATTATATTATACGCAAATACACACACACACGCACACACACACACACACAAAACCTTCACCCCTCCTCGCCACAGTCAGTCCAGCGGTCGACACGCGTGTACGAAACAATATGATAAATAATATGTATAATATCATTCACGTATATTATAGTATATTATATAATATATACGTCCACCTCGTTCATTATTATTATTATTATCAATAAGTCTGGCCGGGCAGTATTATAATGTAATGTCCCCGAAATCGTAGTCGCGTATTATTATTATTGTTTATTGGACACGGTAACATCTGTTTGTCTATGTGTTTAATAAATTTCGAGGCAGATATTATATAAATTAACCGAATGGGCCACATCAGACCGTCGGCCGTAAAATATAACATGATCGAATTATAATATATGCACCGAGACGGTCGTGCCATAACTTAGAGAGCGCATTATATATAGGTAGTTCCACACATTATTATTAATATCATGATAACATTCGTAGAGGACCTGTACTATAGGTATATATAGAGGCAGTATATGTTTAAATTAAATATTTAGGTAAATTATTGGATTAACGTTTAACTTGGGGTCCTCTTCAACTTAAGATAAAAAGAAAATCGGCCAACACTATAGGCTATATCTCCTCCGTCCTCGTCTATTCACATTCTTCTGTATGTATACAAGATTACCCAAAGACATGTTCTGAGAATTGGTCCTGCCAAACTTTATATATTATCAAATCAATTCAGACTTTCCAATATATTGCACCGATGTTACGAACTTACGCTCCTATTGGTACGTGCCTATCAAACCTCGCCTTAACACGACGACTTAAATAATTGTCCGTTTGCCATCCCGCGGGCCCTTAAACGCAAACAGGTGTTACCAATGAGTGATTTTCTCATCGTGTTGATCGTACTGTCACGTTTTAAAAAATAATAAACGTAAGTGTAATATACAATAATGCGCATGATTTGTATAGCAGGGCAGTCAACGTATAATAATAATATGTTGGTAGGGCATAATATTTTCGGACTATTAGAAATTTCCAAAAATACATTTTTAATATACCTTTATCATACATGAAAATAAACATACGGTGCGGTATGTCATTATGTTTGATACCTATACATTTTTAAAACTAAGATAATTCCCATGATTAGTCTGTATCAAAGATGTATACAGTTTTCTAACCTGCAGTTAAATTTATCAAAAATTGAATTCTTGAAAATCTAACACCACCAACGTCTATAAAACTATATTATATTATTGTATACAGGTACATAACACAACGTATTCGCAGTGACGCGTTATAGGAACCTATAACTCCGGACAGTCCGTACTCACACGCGTTTAATGTCTCGGTGATAAAAAGCGATCCGTCGATTGACCGATGCATATATTAACACGTTACCTATAAAACGTGGATAATATGAGCAGCATCGAAGCCTGCTCTGCACCGATACAGATCGATATCGGAAACCTATTTCTGGAACCCGCGAAAACGCGTTAAATATCGTAATAGGTATATTATACGACAGCGGTCGTCACGCTGCAGCAGCTCTGCAGGGCTCGTCTAAAACACATTCCGTCATCTGCAGTGTTTTACTGTGGTATATTACGATATAATATTGGTAACCGTTATAATTGTACGCCGCGTATACCTCTACACATTATTATATGATACGTTGGAAGCGATAATCGGCGATCAAATGGGTGAGAATAAATTAGATATTATGAAATAATCGACATATTTTGTTCTTCGCTATAACCGGCAAGTGAGTAAAAGAAAAAATACACCGTCTGTTCTAATTCACTCACGAGAGTGTCATGCGCTGTCAGACGCGTTTTGGCCGCCTTACGAACAGACGCATTTAGATTTTAATAAATACATCATAATATTGAAGTGGGTAAATTTGTTGTGGACGTGACGACGAGCTTTTAATAATTATAATATTATTATTATAAAGTGTAACGCACCACCCCTAGCGTGTTGCAGCTGCAGCTGATATATAGGCCAATAAAAGGGACGTTCGATCGTGTATCAAATTACTCCAAGTTCGAAGTTTTGAGCGAAGTTAAAATATTTATAAACAATATACCGTGCGTATATAATTATACGATCGTTTGATCCTATGCGATTCAATATAACCCAACTTTCAAGAGTAGAAAAGTTTCACAAAAATCGATATGCAATGCAATGGGTACGTAATAATAATATTATATTGACGGAAAATCTAATATTTAAAGTCTGAAAAATCGAAATTTTAAAGGCTCTCTCTATTGTATTTATACCTATATTTTAAGTGTTAGGTAGATACTTCGATGTCGTAGAAAATCGACAATACACGGGAAACGTACACACGTTAGACAATATTGCAGTCTTATAAGTTGAACGTTCTCGTTTTTTGTTGTTGTTTTTTTTGTCATTTTATACTAAACTATATCAACATATGTATGACAACATATTGTGTTAAAACTATCAAAATATGCATTCAGCAACTTAAAAATAAAAAATGTCAAAATATGCACTATAATTTTTGGTGTCAGCAAATTAACAGCATTGTAATTCGTATTTTGTACTTCTTAACAGTAAGCGTTCAATATTAGATTAATCACAGAAAATATGTAAATTCACGAAAGTCCTTGCTCTAATAATTATTCATATAACATGTCGATCAAGGCGACGAAACCTTCAAATAATAGAGGGTCATAATAATAGATATATATTATACAATATATAGATACTCTTCTTTATTTTTTACTTATTTTTAATTGTTTCAATATACCAAATGCTTATTTTTACAATATTAATATAATTATAAAGTCATTCTCTCAGGTTTCATGAACGTCTGTAAAACGGTTTCACGTCAAAATATCACGGTCGAAATCCTGGTCAACATATCCCAAAACCAAAATATTCCGTAAAAACAGTAATTCAAAACCATTTTTTTTTACCTTTTTTTTTACCTTTATTGTAAAACTAGTGATTAAAATTAAAAAAATAGGGTTTTATTCGTATTACAACATGTGTCATGAACTAAACGTCTTAACTTTAATTTATTAATTTTTTTTCTTTAAATTTTATATTCGAAAATGTCAAAAAGTCAACAAATTACTAATACTTGAAGGATATAAGTATTCAGTGCATACCAATGAAAAAGTAAAAACGATATTTGGCTATGCATAGTGTATAAAATTAAAAACTGTTTGCAAGTGTTTCACAAACACCGATGAAACTTATCTGGTTTTATTGATTTATAATATTAATTGATAGTGCACTGATTTTCATGTAAATGCACAATTTTATTGAATGCCAATTTTTTTGATTCGATTTTAAATGAGCATGTTTTGTAACATTATAAACAACTTAGACATATTCATTTTGGCATATTTTGGCATATTTTTATATAAATGTACGTTCTTAAATATTTTATCGAATAATAAACATATATTTTTATATTCTAGTTGTTATCTGTTAACAAACATATTGTCAATAATCATTATTCTGTGAGAAAATAATTAGTAACGCATTAACGATGTAATAAATTAGATAAGATAGGTGAATATATGTTTGATAGCACCATAAACGTTTCCCAGTCTATTATTATTATTTTTGTTAGAGAACTCGTCGTCCTAAAATATAGAAGATCATGAACACGCTCCAGATACAGCTGGTTTAGTTTCATAGAAGGTAATAGAACGATTAAAAAAAAGTTAATGGTTCAACTCAGATGACACCGAGAAATATTATTATTAGGTAAGGCATTTGCTCAGTCATCTATCGCAATTGCTGCGCTTAGTTCCAGGATAAATAATGCAGCAGAATGATGACAAAGAGCATAATCTATACATAGCCGGCTAACCACGTAACGGTGTGAAAGTTTATCGGTATGATAATGTTAAATTGATCAACGAATAGCTGGAGGACCAACAAAAAAAGGTGAAAATATAACAAATGTCGACGTGCGTTTAAATGCAGCTGTAAAAGGTACTTGCAACGAAGCTAATAAAGATATTCGTAACATATTATGTATCAAATTAATCGCACATAATTTGGTGTTATAGTTATTATTTTTAAAATTGATTTTTACCATATCATTTTGGAAAAGGAAGATACGTTTTTGTACACTATATTTAGTAATACACTAATACAATACAATATTATATGATATAAACGTTTGATAATAATTTAATTTCTGTGATTATATTTTGTCATGGAATACTTTTGCTGAGTTATTTTGTCCTGGAATGTTCTTTTGGATATATTCTGGAAAAGGAATATTTTTCGGGGATAATAATTTGTCGAAGATATTTTAAACGGTATAACCCTGCAAAACCGTATTTTTCGAATTTTCACCTACCTATTGCAACTCTACTTATAACACAACGGAACACATAATATAGGTAGGTACATATTATATAAAATCGTCGAACGTGCTAACCTCGATTATTGACGTTTAAATCGTAAAACGCAAAAACACCAAAAGAATATTATAATTTACTAATATAAAGACGAAAGCGCGAAAAATGGTTTATACCAACGTCTTGGATAGTCTATCGATAACGAGAGGAAAAAAACGTCAACACTCAACACCAATTTATGTATATTACGTATGGTAATAATGACGGAATAATAAAATATCGTATTAAACGCGTAAAAGAGAAATCGTTCGTCATACGCTACAATAATGTAATGCGGGTAAAAAGATTATTCAAATGCACCGTCTTAATATCGAAATAGATTATTATACATAGGTAGATCATCCTCTGTAGATTCGTATTACGACACCTATATTTATATATATTTTAGATTTTAGTGGCTCAGTTATGCATAATTGGTGTTTAAAGCCTGAAATATTTAACGAAAATATCAAAGTTTTTTTTTATTTTAAATGACAAATGTATTGACGATTAAGTAATTAATATTTGGATTAAGTCTTGTCGACTTTTTTGATTTTGTAATATCACGAAAAAATGTAATTAAATATATTATTACATTCATAATTATAATGGGTTAGATATACGTACTTTCCCCTCACTGAGTTCGTTCGCGGGTAATCTCTATCTCTTCCACCGCTCCTGTAAAATGTATATTTTGACATGCAACTATATTTATCTAACATTATTGGTGTAATATAAGGTATCTGGTACATGCTATGATGTTATTGTTATATAATCTATAATTGCATATTATATTATAATATAGTAATATTTTCGGCGTTAAGTCTGATGTGTGCACGTCAGATACACTCATCGGTTATTCGTAATGCGTTCTCGTGTCGTACACTAAAGGTACCAATATACAATGATGTCATAATGCTGGTATTACACCAGTTCCGGGTTGACACAATCGTGGCGAGATTATAATACTATGATATGCTAGCACATATCCCTCAGATCGTAACACATCCACCTCTGATGACTGCAGCTGTTGCCGAAGGGAGTATTGCGACTTATAGATTCCTAATTTTTTGAAAACTTCATAAAACCAAAGTAAAAACCACTACGGTATACGCCGAGCAAAGAAATTTATTTAAAGTATGTTTGTGATGATAGTAAATTGTGCGCGTTAAAGATATTAGGGTGGGTACTAATGTCTTAGCTAATAGTATAAAGCAGACATTTCCGGATAGCACCGGAACCATTTTTTTCAGGTTATTTTTGTTTCAGTTTCGATTATTGGAAGAAACCGAATATTTAGTTCTTATACCAATTTTAATCATTTCTTATGATAAATACGTCTCAGTAAAAATCAAAACCAACGAAAGCAATTTATGAACACGGAAAATGCCTTTATAGTATTAAAACATTATGGTTTCTAAAATATTTAAATAACATGTTCACGTCCCTGTATTTTGAAGAGACGAGTGTGAAATTTTAAACAAACTAGTTGTTATCATTTTCACAATATTATGTTACAAATGCACTTGTATCATAGTACCTAACTAATATATATATTGTATTATCATCGAATACAAATAACCTAATAATATAAAGGGCGTTTGTGTTGAGCACTCGAGCACGTGTTTAGTTCTTCGGCGGTGGATTTGTGTCCGAGTTTTAGGTACGACTCATTGATAGATTTATGTGAATTGTACCGTCGCCTGGACTGTTTTATGACGAGTAAAAAAAAAAAAAAATCCCAAACGAATTCTTCGAGACGAATGATTCATTATGTTATTCTACTGCAAGACGATTGCACGTTCCCATGTATATTATTATATAGTCCCGCACACCGGTTGATCTTGAAACATAATAGAATAGTATAAATAACACTGTCCTGTAGTATAGAAGATAATAGTTTTTTCGGTTTTTTTTTTCACCAGTGAATGACAAGTGAAAGAAAATTATGATTTTCTGTTGGATTTGTCCGATACAACCGGTTTAACGGACATTGTCCATATGTATAACATTATAATATGTAGGTATATAAAATACGTGTACGGCGGGCGAATAGGTGTGGTGCCGATCGACGAAAACCACACCGATAATATTTATAGATAGTGTAAACTATAAACTATAAATTTACAATATATATATATATATATATATGTAGGTAGTTACAGTACGCGATGCACAATAATATAATTATTATATATTAAAATATAAAATTATTCACCGCTGTCATACGAAGCAAATAATGGCGACGTGTATCATTAATCAATGAAAGTAATTAGGTAAATGAAAATAATATTTACTAACCCGAGTCACTTAAGAGTTAATTCTATAACAAGAATCTTAATAGTTACGACTTTATAGCCAACCATTTGGTTAAAACATAAATTTTACTACTTATCCCTTCTATTGTTCACTATTGTGGTTTAGTAAATTACATGCAAGAGCTTACTAAATATTATGAAATCAAGAAAATATGTTCAATTTGTTTATTTTTATTTAAAATAAATGTGCACAAGGGCGTAGAAAGGGGCGAGGGGGGGGGGTGTTGATAACCCAACCACATTTTATTGATCATCTTTATTAATCACTGCAAGTATACCTATAGGCTATAGGCCTATAGGCCTATAGGCTATAGGTAATAAAAGGTGAAAAAACATACTGTACGATATGGACTAAATTTACTTATTTTAGACATTTGTGTTGCTTGTTGACAAATTAAGTATCAGTAATATTGTATTTTGCCCATCAAACTTTTTATTTTGCATAACACCCAAGGGGAAAAGGGCCATAAAAATTCTTGGCCACAGCCTCAGATAGTAGACTACCATATTATATAAGTGTTTGTTATTATTTTAGTCATTACTCAATAGTCATTATAGTTATGAGTAATCACTCTTTATTAGTCATTGACGAGATGTGTCGATGTGATTTGATTCAAAAAGGACGTACAGTAAAGTAAGACTTGATACGAGATCTCCCGTATGTGCGCCAATGCAACACTGCGGTAAACTTGCAAACGGTTTTCATGACCTACTTGCACATGTGTGTGACGTCTGCATACACACAGACCGAAAGATTAAATAACATCATCGTTAAGTATAGGACACTCGATATAACAATAATAAAATTGATGAGTATTAGCAATACTCATTGGTTTGAAACGATTGTTTATAAATACAATAAATAGCTGAAATAAATATTGTTAATTTTGCATAGAACACATATATTTAAACATATTATCCTTAATGGATAAACTCAATGTTCAATAACTCAGGTACTTTACTTGTTCAGAATTGATTTATATCTGTTTATAGGTGTCTCATCATATTTATCGAAAAAATCAACTCCTTAATAATTTACCATAAAATATAAGGGTTGGGCTCATTTGAAAAAAAAATTTGGGTTCACCACAGGACTCTCTTTAAATTTATTAAGAAATCCGAGTAAAATACGGTCGTTAATAACAAATATTAGGTATACTTGAAAATCCAAAAAAATCGCGATTTCATGTACCCACCACACTACGCCGCCGCCACTACCCCGATTATCTAATATCAACACTGGTGGTGATGGTTATACTATTATATTATATTATGTTAAAATTATTTATAACAATATTACATAGTCAAATACGACAGGATCGTATCGCGTATGTGGCGAGCGCACGCGAACTTAAAATGGGTAATATGACTCGGCCGCAGCGCAGCAACAACACAAAAACGACTTACAAGCACGCGCGCATGCGCCGTCGCCAATAATCATCGGGTCCTCCGCGAGATACAACATCATCGGTGCAACGAGGGCCGCGTTTTATAGGCATCACTTCATGCCTCGGCGGCTATAATAATAATAATAATAATAATAATATAATAGTCGTGGTCGTATGAGACAACATTTTTCGCGTTTTTTGATTCATTACGTATTCACACGTCCGCGTCCAGAACAATGACCGAGGTCCAGTCACACGCGCGCTCGCACACAATAATATAAATATATAATAATATTGTATATTGTATAAATACGCCGACGAAACGATCCGATGGTGATGGGCCGTGGGGGGGGGGGGGTGGTCGGACGAGAGGAGACCGCGATAACCGATCTCGAAACGATAATTCATTAGGCGCGTATTACCTACCCATACCTATATAATATAATACGTAGGTATACGCAGGCACTGTGCGCGTACATAATATATATTATAAGAAATGCGACGACTCTATTGTGCGGGCCGGAAAACGCATTAGTTTTTACGATAATATATACATATGTTTGTAATAATATGTAATATCGTCGTAGTAGTGTTACAGGTATATAATATTATATATCGTTCTCACTGCGGCGGCGGCGGCGGTGGCGGCGTAAGTCGTTTTTTCGTATAGTGAGAGCTCTTGTACACGAGTACGGTATATACCTGTACACACATATATATATATATATATATTTAATATACCTAAAATCCGGTCACAATTCGACGGGGTAAATTATAGCCGGGGAGGTGGGTATGGATGTATGTGTGTGTGTGTTGAAGAAAAAATATTGACCGATGCCCGCCGTGGGCGTGAGCGCGCGCGTAAAGAAGAAGAAAAAAATCCAAATCCACGATAAATCAATCACGGACACCGCCGAGAAGGTATTTTATTATTGTTATTATTATTTATTTATTTTTTTCCTAACGAAGATGGCAATTATATATTATATGTATATAGACACACACGCACGCACTCACTCACACGCTCCACTCACACCGCGAGTGAGGCTCGCTGCAGAATAGATGTGTGACTGCGATATGATATATTAATATTAAAATAAATGTAGGTACACCTATAACACAACCAGAGAACCTATACCAGCAGGCTATATATACACCAAGCCCACCGTTTGAGTGATGGTTATACGCCGCCGCCGTCGGGTCACGATGTAGCTCCACCTGCAGTGGCGGCTGTTGCTGTTGCTGCTGCTCTTGTAGCCGGATCACCGGTCGGGGTGTGGGCGTGGGTGGTTGCAGGTTAGGTACGACTTACATTGGACTGCGAGTGTGCCTACCGGTGTAGGTATAAACGATATCTATATTACACTAATGCGAGTAACTTACAATTTAAAAAAAAATATTAACGATTTTGAAAATATCTTTTTTACACAATTTTAAGTCGTTAAAAAACAAAATGTATTCTTGATGTTTTTAAATATGAAATTAAAAAAAAATGAATGTTGTTGCATTGAAAAGAGCAAATAACTAAAGTATATAGATATTAAAAAATAAAAAATAAAAATTTGTTTCCAAGTACCTACTAGGTATATGTGGTTTTATAACGATTCAAAACTGTGTTAAAGAAATATTTCCAAAAACCAAGTGTTTTCCGATACAATAATGAGTGTCTTATGTTAAATGGGTCACACGCCGTACATAATATTTATATGCACACACACACCGACACCACCCCTCGATATAATAATATATGTACACACAACATATTATATAATATGTTCGAACCATAAATACCAATTAACACGTTTACATTGTGTGTGCGCGTGGATCGGGATGAAAATAAAAAAAAAATCCTCCGAGTCGAGATTCCTTATTTATTTATAACGTATATGTTTTTTTTTTACAACCCATAAAACCACTGCATGCGTCTCCGAAGCCGCGTGTCGTTAATATAACTCTGCTGTTGCTGCTGCTGCCGTTCGAGCCTGTTCGATTGCCTGCGTAGAATATTACATTGTCGTCGTGCGTGTAGCGGGCACCTATACCTATAATGGTCCGTATGTTTGTATGTTGGAGGCGTCGGGTCTGCGAGACGGAGATTACAATATTATAATACTATACGATACACAGGTATATATACGACGAACGACAGCGTTATTCGTCGATAATGCGTCCCCGATCCAACAGGTAGAATATTTACATGTCTTGAAACAATAATTATAAATATTCTGATAGCGTCGATCAGTAGGGCATACGCCGTACATACGTATAGGTAAATATTCGTCCACGGTCTTTTTGTTTTTTTTTTTTTAACCGCGGTAATTACACTGTGCGCAAGCGAGAATGTCTCGCTCGATGGACATCGGTTTTACAGTATCATACACTACAGGGAGGATACACGCAGTCGTTGTCCACCAATGTACGGATTTTGTAAATTGTTTCCCCCCCCCCTCCACTTAAAACTAAGCACTGGATCCTCCGCCAAAGTCGATTTGTCTCTCACACAAAAAATGTAATGTATTACGAATTACAGAGAGATTTCGCACGCAGTCGTTGTCCACTGATTTGTCTCTGACACAAAAAATGTACACAATAATTACAGGAAGCTGTATATTTACCGTTTCGCGGACAGTCGTTCGATAGACATAATATATCGATGCGACGACACCCCGCATCGGACTGGTTGTTGGGATGTGGTCGAACGGCGTTTTATTTCCATTGGTTAATTTCTTCGGTGTTTTCTTCCAGTTTTGACCTTCGTCAACCCTTTCCCAGCTCCTCAGGTCGAATTTCTTAGGTGTGAATCGCGTTAATCACCACACTTCCGTGCAGTATTATTATACCTATAGCAGCTAGGGGTAGCCGGCGATCAGTGAGTCGCGAGCCACACAATATAATGATAAATAACCATATGAAGATCGGGAAAAGCAATAATACCTATTATTGTATAAGTAAAAATGTTAAGACGCGATCCGCATGAGTCAATGACGCGAGTCTCGGTTTGACCACCCCTGCAGTTATAAAGTATATTGTATAGTCCAGCTCAATAGTTTAGTATAAAATGTACGAAATATAGAATAATAATAAATTCCATCGTCGATTTTATCAAATAAACCAGTTACCACCTGTATAATATCCACGTATTTCTGGTACCTGTGGTATAATGTGTAATATCAGATTATATATTATTAGTATCTACCTAGCTACCTATGAATTATCTATAGAGACGTATACTGCAGCTGCAGGTAGGTACAATAAGATAGCGCCAAAATCGTTATTTACATTATTCGTGTTCAAAATCATAGCTGTTTGCATTTAAATACCTATGCATAAACATTAAACATTATATCACAATATATGCCGTATTATAATAATATAGCTTCAATCATTGTTGTTAATACTATTATTATAATATATTATATCATACTATTACCATATGTACTATAAACGCGACCAAAAGCCATTATTTTGGACGACGACGTAGCGTTGTTAGCATACGTACTATATAGCCGTATAATACTCTTGTTATAAACTGCTGTATACCTACAACTATATAATACCATATTATACACATTATAAAACAAAATTTAAATATTTAAAAGATTAAAGACCCGCCATAAACGTAGGTATGTGTGCACCGTGTAAACAAAAACTAGATAAATACCCGTGTAAACTTGTAATCGATCTTTTGATTTTTTTCCGTGATACGGCAAAAATAATTATACAGCGCCGAACTATAAAACACGTGAACTACACTCGTTAATGCTTAATATTATAATACTATAATTTTATAGAAACAATAATATGAAAACTCGTTTTTGTTTATACTACCTACAATATAATATAAACGTAATAATTGTTAACACCAAGGATATCGTATACAATATATGTTTAATAATAACACGTCGTCATATAATTGTTTATATTATGTCATATAATTGTTTACTCATTACTCATTAATACCAACATAGTTCACAAAGTATATATAGGTGCACCGGTACTCGAGTGTAATATTCTACTTCTACAAACATCGTCGAATTTGACGTTACTGATTATGATGTAAGAACAATATTAGTTGATCTCCGGACAACGCAGGTACGTAAAGTTGACGTGGAGGATAAAATAAAATAAATATAATACCTACCTGGCTATCCCGTTCGAATCGATAAGTTTCAAATGTATTTTTTATCCCTTCAAGTTCATATTTACCTACATTTTTTCCGCAGTTTTTTTTTAGATTGCCTACAGGTCAGTTTCAATATAGTTTACATGGACTAAATTGTAGTTTAAGCATAATTAATTATAATATTATAGAATCAGATACATCTTAAACAGTTAAACGTGGTATAAGTAAAAAACACAAATTGTTTGGGATAAAAATATGATATTATTTTATTGTGACTTTAACGAAAACAATATATCAAACGGCGTCTAATATTGTTTTCCGAAGACTTTAATCGTGCTGATAATGGTCAACTGCCTCAGAAATGGACAACCGACAGTGATGATAATTGACATTGATATCTTCCGACAAAATTACGACAGAAAGAACTCAAAAGAAGTGTCCAATTTGATAAGCGACGTCCTTAATGAAAAAGTCATAATATAATTTACAATAGTGTCCAAACTGTTTTGAAACAATTTCACTCGCAACTCTCTTGCTTAAAAGAAATCATTCCCGTTTTATTTCAACTCCGAAGCCAACGCTCGGACACAATTGAACGTATATTATGTTTCTACACGATGCAACTTAAAGTTTTAATTCGAACACGACGAACATGACAAACATGTTGATTTCTCCGAGCTGCGCCATCATCATCTGTTTCTGATAGTACTATAACATATATTTATATTGTTTCTGCAGTAATCGGATGTGAAACATTCGTTAAAATGTTTAGCGACGCCGATTATGTTTACACCATAGGAGCTACTAAAGACCTCTAAAACATACAGGGGTGCTAAAATAATTCATATTTTACAAATATAGAACTTATGATATTTCAATATACTTAACAATGATAGTTAGACGTTAAAAAATCAAGGGGTGCTAAATTAGAAATGAGGGGTGAAAGAACCTTTGCACCCCACTAGTTGCGCCAATATCTACACGAGGTTTTGGGCCGAAATAAATCGAAGGTCGTTATCGCTGACTACGAGAGCAACGCCAATTTTCATCTATCTATTAAAGTCATCGCGTTTCAAACAATAGTATATTCCACCTCATACATTATGTGTCCTTATAAGTAAATTAACCGTGATGTATTTAACATTTAAAACTCGGGTGCGCGTATTGCGGGGACCGCCGCGACGTTAGTCTAATAATTTTCGATTCGTTTCATATTTAGGTAGGTAATAATATATTTTGCCAAGTCCACTTGTACATGAAAACAATAAGCGTAAAATATACCCACGGCATAACAGCGTATATATACTATGTAATCTGCGTAATATAATAACACCATCATCATTGACCCGTGTGTAAACCCGTGAGATTTCAATATAAAATAATAATAATATAATAAAACATTTGCATTTAGACGGTCTACGTCAATAAATAACGTCCACAGCATGATAGTATATTATATTATTATAGTTGCGTATACGCATAATTGACATATTCATTGTTGTTTAAGGCCTTAATTCACAGCCGTCACGTCGATGTTCTGCCAGCGTTGGCGAATGACTATTGTAAACCATAAATGATCCGCTGCGAACTCGAATCCGTTCTAATCACAATACACGCTATATAAATGTCAACATCGTAGACAATATTCGGCTAAATTGGACCGATTTATTTATGGGCCGTCTGACTAGTATACGACTATTATACACGCGCGTGCTACTTAATTTATAGGCTCATCGATGTTTCATTTAATTTATACACGGCCCGCGGATCTCGGCGACTGTGATTGGTGGTCACGATGATGCCACAGTCGAGTAATACAAAAACATGAAAACACTTGAACATGTTTGTAAAAACTCAATGATACACGTTGCACGTTTTGTGATTGTAGTCCCGTTCAAAAGAGGTTAAAAAAATTTAAAAAATACGTGAAATCATCATCATAATACACAAGCGATAAATATTTTTCCAACGAGATCGTAACAATAATACTATTGTCATAATAATAATTGTTGTTCGTTATATTCAAGTGAGAGGGATATATTCGCATAGTAGGTATATTAAATATTATACCTTCGTGTGACACAAATATCACGATACAACGCATAACCCTCCAGTGTTCAATATTCACAGAGGCCAGGGAAGAATATCAAATTCCAGACAACCTGTGCGAAGGTACCTATTCTTATACAAAAAATACTATCTTAAAACAAATTGAATTGCACAACTTAATGCCTAGTATAAGTCTTATGTAAATATTACTCTAAATAATATATTAATAATCCAAGACTTAACTGTTGAAATAACTATAAGAAAATAACCTTATAGTTGAAACAATGAAAAAAATAAAAATAATACAAAATGTGTTTTATAATTTAAAAGTATTTTTATTTTTATAATTCTATCCACCTAGTTGACTATATGAATAAAACAGTATAATATTTTGAGGGTTGGATGCATTAAAGACGTTCAATAATTCGATTTGCACGTCATTTTGTAAAGCCCGATTATTAAAAAAAGTAGCGCTTATATTTGGTTTTAATATCATGTGATTTTTTTAGGAGCGACTATATTTTAGACTAATAAAAAATATCAAAAAGTTTCACCCGTGCGTCATCTATCAAATTAAGCACGGTGTGTATATATGTGTATGAGAGGTATTTTTATTTGTTTCCGTACTTCCGATTATGTTTCGTGGAAAAGAGTGAAATTAGGTACGTGAACAAATAATAATATATAGCAAACCGAAAACAAAAAGCTTATATATTCTGAACCTAACGATTGTTTAAGACGAATTCGACATTGGCGGATTAACATATAGATACAATATACATATATAAATATTTTTCGGATAAATAAATAACTGTGTAAATATTTCATCATGAACTAGGTCACTAAATTGATAGTATTTATATAATATTATTCGATACTGTACTAATACAATATTATATAATATATTATGCGGTTAATTATTATACTGAATTTTTGCCGCTCACAAAAACATGACAATATTATTACTCATCATATAGGTAGGTTACAAAATATTATTTGACTGAACTCGCCTTCAGCAGAGTACTCAATGGTCAGTGCAATTAGCTAGGTAGTCTGCACAACTCAAAACACTAGCCGAACGTTGTGTAAAAGTGGTAAATAGTTATATTGTTGAAACAGTGCATGCCACTCTTGTCCGTCACTCGAGTCACACGACAAATTTAAATTCAATTTGCTATTTCACCGCAATACTGCCATGACGGTTACAAGAATTCCTTTCAAAGGTAACAATATTTTATTATTATTATTATTATTATTATGCGTTGAATTAATTTAACGATCGGAACAGGCATTACGATTTTGTCGATTTTTGAGTTGATAAACACGAAACAAATTTGCATAATCATATCCAGCTAATTATGAAATTATTGCATTTTCGGGCATAACTTTATTTTATTATTTTTATTTTTGGACGATGACATCGAGATTGTGCAGTGGTTACAAAAAAAGCTATTAAAACAAAACAAAAAAGATTATATTTTATAATATTATATTATATTTGTGTAGCGCGTAAATACATTTTCGGTACATAATACTAATATCACCGCGCACGGCATTACTTATTTAAATTTGACCGATACGATATTTATTTTTTACAGCCTTCTGAAATCGATTTGAAGTCCAGCTTGACTTGTCCTTAAAACGTTCTAGAATGTAAAATATAATATTATTATTATGCGCTTATAGGCAGTAAGGTCGTGTAGAGTAAATCAATCGGATTTCTAACTATATTATACTGTGCAGCCGATGATAAATCGCAAAACCATTTTAATCCATTCATATCGATTATTCTAATATTATACAACAGCTGCGTGGTCGCCAGTCGCCAAAATAATGTTACATAAAACTCGACGAAAAACGCTCTCAAAGACACAAAATGATATTATTATTATTATTATTATGAGATTGTGTTGTTCTAGAATACGGTGTGATACTCGGGACAACTCTGTTTTTGAGGCACGCACACGTATATATACAGAGTGATTTACCAAGCATGCTCAATTCCTTTTTCTTCTACAATAATGAAGTTATTCAATTTCTAAATTTTGGAAATTTTTGATCACTGCATATTTTCAAAAAATGCCTTGACGTTTTTTTTCATTACTTTTGATAGTGTTTTGTGGGGATACAAACTATTCTGTTTTAAAAAATACAACTCGCCCTTTTTCTACAGTTAATTGTTTAGCTGATAGTTTTACTGAAAATGTTCACATAATATCAAAATCAAAATTCGAAAAAGTATTTTTCGAGTTATTTAACTTTGCGCACTAAGGTTTTAATAATTGTTTCATGATTATCTTGGGTTTCGAAGATGTTGATGGGATATTGGGATTATGGTGGGTTGAACATTTTAGTAATTATTATTAATCTGTCAATATTTATAATAGGTACCTATATAAACATGGTCCTAGTACCTATGATAAATACTAGATTTTATTTTTGTTAAACCATTTTTGAGGACTTTAAACATAAAAAACTTAACAATTTTTAAATTTTAAATTAGTAACATCAACATTTTCAAAAAAATTATTCATTGAGCAATTTATAGTAAAACAAAATGGGTTGTCGTTTGAATGATATAAGTTTGCTTCTCCACAGGACAGTTCTTAAGTAGCACGAAAAATCTCCTGTATTAATATAAAAATATGGTCTTAATGTATATTGAAAGTGGGGGTCACCTTGTTTGGTGAATCACCCTGTATATAATGTATATTATGTGTAATCGTCGTAGTACAATTGAGAACTCGTTTTCGTCATTGTCGACGACAATATCGTTTACGATATTATTACTCTATATAACAGGGGTGGCCAAACCGCGGCTCGCGTCATAGACTTTTGCGGCTCGCATCTTATCGTAACCTTTTTACAAAAAATTTGAAAACATGAATTTATGTATTTGAAAAAGTATAATATTTTATTTTAAATTACAGTGTATAGAAAAAAATTTGTAAAAATAAAGTGCTATAATATATATTATATTCTTATTTGTTGCGTGTTTATTTTGCATGTAAGCTTTTTAAAATCAGGACTATATGTTGTTAACGCAGTCCTTAACAATTCAGTTAAATGATCATCCGTTAATGTTGATCGATTTTTTTTACATTTTGACTCTTCTATATTTATTAATATATTTGGTGGCTCGCGAGTCTCTTCTCGCTGGCCACCCCTGCTATATAATATATGAACGCGTGTAACCCATGAGACCTGGATTTCGGGCCTACAATATTATCATCATTGTGATTTTATAATATTTATAATGTAGTGACGAAAAACAAAGTACACGTCGCCGGACACTTTAGAATAGTGTTATGTCGAAACACTCACGCGGACAATGACGACGTGACGAAACGATCCAGTGCACTAATATTAGTGTAATAAGTGGTTATCCGTAAATTTGTCGTCGCGCTTTCGGGCCACACGGCCGATTAATAAGAAAAAAATCGGAACACTTTTGACAGTATAATTTCCGACGTATGTACCTACTATTATACAAACATTGACACACGAAATCCACTGCCACGAAATAATACCAACGGTCGACGCCGGTTTCCTAACCGTAAAAATCCCGTATGTATACAGAGTGCTGCCCCTGCAATATACTGGGATCGGACATCGTGTCGGTGACTCAAGTCGATATAATATTTTTCGAAAGTGAGGTGTTTAAGCGCACTGACGTGGTTTAATAGAGCCGTATCATTTAATTTTAAATATATTTTTATGCGTACTACATCATTTTATCGTAGACACAACTAGGTATGGGCTTGGAGGGGTAAGGGTGTTTGGCTAAGTAGCCTGTATATATTGGGTCTTAAGTCACGAAAATTTTTTTTTCTTTAACAAAGCATACGATTGGCTATAAGAACGAGTACCTAAGTTGCAGAATATTTCTGAAGTCTGTCAAATATTTAGATTTTTTTTTTGTATCATTTAAAAATTGTCCTGTGGGTGCACCAACTTCTTTTTTCAAACGAACACCAACCCTTTTTACTGTAAACTATTAAGCTGATGTTGCTCTTATATAAATCTAAATAATTTAACATTATAATATGGTAAATGGTTATTATAATTATATTTACAAATTACAATAATCAGAATTTAAATAAAATGTACAATGTTGTTATCAGAGGAAAAAGAGAGGGTGTGGATGCTCGGTGAATCATACTGGTTAATATGTGTATTATAAAATATATTGATGTAAATTTATATATATTTCAAACCATTTGAAAATGTACCAACTTAGAATAAGGTTGTAGGGAATATGCTCTTACAGATTAATGAGAAGAGAATATGAGGGTTCCAGACCCCTCCCATACCCCTCCAAGAGTTGGTCCTATACTCGACACCACGAGAGAACGCAACCGCTTTGCGCATCCGAAAAATTTACTCGAGGAGTGGCGAGGCCAATTCCCCTTCCCCCTTTCAAGCGGTTACTAGTCAGCTTATGACATGTCACGGCTAACTATGGTGGTCACCGTTGGTGCGGTATAGACCGGTTTTCAGAGGCAAATGCAAACTGAACACAATTTGGTCGGCGAGCGGTTGCGTTCTCTCGCGGCGCAGAGTATAGTTAAGCGCCTATGTTTATTATTGATACAGCTCACATATTTCAAAATTCGTGCAAATGTAATAACACAATACGAAATATGGTTTTTTTAGGGGGAGCGATTTTTCTCTTGGGAGGATCAGTTTTTCATTAAAATAAAAATGTACCCGTGACTAGTGCCAAATCAAACAATCGCAAAATAATCGATTGCACTCGCATCGCTGACGAGATCGGTATATGGAAAAGTCGGAAACACTCTGTATAATAATAATATCGACTGGCGCCCACTGCAGCGGTGTCCGTCCGTCCTTGGCGACCCGAAAAACAACGCGTGTGATGTATAGCAGGTACCACGCGCCCCGGCGTGCCTGATAATAATATAATAATACGGTTCGTACGTTACTATTACTTATATATATATATAATGTATCATGTATAATGTACGGGTGTTGAATTTTGTAGTGAAACGACTCGACCGGACATTGTCGCGGCGGCGTTTTACGAGTCCCACTTTACGACGGACATAATATAATATTATTATTATTACTGCAGCGGCGGCAAAGTAACATTGTTATACTGTAGTTGTACATTATACACGTGTGTCTGTGTGTACCCTTTCGGGTTGTCGAACGAAACGCAGACCACCGCCGCCTCCTGCACGCTGACAATCTCAATTATCGCGACCCGATCGACGCGATGTTTTGACGGGTCGACTTCAAACGCGACGATAATAATGATATATACGTCGTGACGATGACTTTTAATGTTAATAATAATATATACTGTTACAAAGGAGCCGTACTGTGTGTATTTTAGCCCGCAAATAGTGTGCGCCGTAGGTCGAGTGGAAGATTTTAGCATTATATAGTGGCATAGCGCGCGCGTAACAAACACAATATTTTATATAAGAACACGTATTATTATAATATTATGTAGTGACTATATTGCATAGGTTACCTTATATTGTGGCTTATTCGGAGTGATCCATTAAACGCAAGGCACTCGTTGTAATAGAAAACACTTAGGTTTTTTAAAATATTTTTTCACATATTATAATTTTAAGTCATTTCTAAACCAAATTTTTAGAACACAAATTAGTATGATTATTCTTACTTTTTTGTATGGCTGTAATTTTTTTTTTAAGCTTTTTTCTGTTTCGAATGAAAACATATATTTTTAATTTCATATTCTGGAGTAGAATATTACTCGGAGTAGGTATGTCGATCTATATATTACACCAATATTTGATTATAACTTCTAAGTATTTAAAGTTTAGATAACCGGAACTAGTGGACTAGTGTCTTACGTTAAATGGATAACCAAGTTAATACATAAATAGATTGTATACGCCATGTCGACAATTTGAATTTTAATGTAAAAATCTAATTTGACACAAAGTATAAGGAAAATACAATAAGTGCCACTGTTAGTATTTATGATCTTCAATAAACAGTAGATATAGTAGGTACTCCAGAATTAATTAAATCAGAATAATAAATTTCAACGAACGAATAATTAAGTAAATTATTACTAAATGTGGGTAAGCCTGATCGGTGAATTATTATTCACTAACCTAATGGTTTATATTATAGTGTAATACTAAAGTTGGTCACCTCTAAGCATACCTTCTATACTAGTATATTATAATAGTCGTCAATTGACGTTTTAATAATATTATGTTATATTATGTAAAATAAAACGTTAATAATTATTATTAAGATTTAAGAACAGCAATCTTAAGACGTCTTTGAAAGCTCTTCTCTCTCTCTATTATATGATTTACACTAACAAAATTCAAACTGACGCGATGCCTAATAATAATTATTATAAAAACCAACAAAACCAATCAAACCCAGAAGAGTCGAATAATATTTTGTTTTTATTGCCAGAGACTGTCGCGACCTCGGCGATAACGTATTACTATTATATATGTTAAATAAAAAATATATAAATATATATGTGTGGAGGCGTGCACATGTGTAGAGGATCCGATACTGTATAAATCCTACTAAATATGTGTTTTTTCCACATCATGTCTTTTAACGACAGTCAATCGCCTTGACAACAATATCATATCACTATATTAATATATGGACGTCCACCGTGAGACTCCATCGCTGTTTTATTGTATATTATTACATATTATATTATGTTCGCGACTAGGAAGGTTTTTTTTACGATCGACGAAACTGGTTTCGAAATTAAATCGTATCGTACCTGCAGCATTCGTCGTATTTCGCAAATGAAATATGACTTTTTGGGCGCTCATACGCGTACTACACACACATATATGCGCACCTTCGTTATAATATTATTATCTTCATTATTATTATGTAGGAACGCGGTCAAAAAATATAAAAACGGTGATTTATTCGGTATCGCCGCAATAATAAACATCGCGCTTATAATATAATATATTACGCGATGCGTATTATACTCGTTAAACTATAATATAGGTGCACGGTTGGCACTTGGCAGTGGGACATAATATAAACGACGGATGGCCACGCGCGGACGGTTGTTAAAAAAAAAAAATAATACAAGGCGTTAAATCCGACGGTTTTTTCCCGGTCTACATTTCGAACGCGATATTATACCGTCTGCCAAGGACTCTGAGAATCTTTTCGAGTTTTTATTTCCGTCATGATCTCACTGGAGTACCTACCTACCAGGTGTGGCGATAGACGTATTGTCGATAATAATAATATTAATGTATCACAATAACATATTATATGATATATACACGGTGGCGCACAGTAGTTATCGTTGTGTTCATTCGATAATGATATAAAACACCTATTTACGAGTTAAATAATATTAAATATGCAAGAAGCGCTAAAAATATAATTTTCTTTCCATTTAATTACGAAATCGCGGCAGCCCCAGCTATGATTATGATCGATCAGCTGCCGTGACTGCTGCACATGAAGTAGTTTTTTTCTATACTGTTTTTATGACATTATTTTTTACTCTAAACTTGATATTGCGAGCGCGGTGGAAGTCGTCACTCATTTTGCACACGATTCCGAGGAACGACATATTAACGACGAATTTGCCCATACCGAATAGTTGAAATATGCAGAGACTCGGCGGTCGCCACTTCAATAATATCTTAAACCTAAAAATACGATGGTGATTGTCACTGAGAAGGCTGCAGCGGTTTGGTAATAGCTTATTGTGATTTGACCTAATTTTTTCCGGAACCGATAATATGATGTATAAATTTTTTTTTCTTCTCACAGATTGTCCTGTTTTGTTTTCATAAACCAAAACCATGTAAAAAAAATAAAAATTTGTTATAGTCGATTCCACTACGTTTGATATCTAAATAATTGATAATATCACAAATACCTAGACGGCGAGAATATTTTGTTTCAACTATCACCGAATACAAGTTTAAGTACATACACGTATATGTATATTATATATATACATGTATATATTCTACCTATCGCCTATTTAGGCATGTATTATAATTTAAATGTTTATTTTAGAAAAAAAATACATAACATAACGTCATAATAACATGAAGTAATATTTAAATTTGACCATTTGACCATTAGGTATTTGTTTTCTAGGACTAAAAAAAGTGGAGGTAAAAATACCGGTATACGAACCGAAACCTTAATTAATTATTGTGACAGATCGAAACCGGAACCGAACCTTCATAATATGGGAATCCTGTCGCCCTTCCAAGAAATGAGGTATCAACTAATTAAGAGTTTTCTCGTGTAAAATATAATGTAATTATTATAATCATGCCGAAATTATTCCATCACACTCGACCATCACACTCTACTCATATGCATAATATCTTAACTTTCAATATTTTTTTATTAACATAACATAAATTATAGTATATAGACAAGAAGTTATAACAACAGAAAGGATGAAGGATAACATATAATATGGTGATACTATTATAGTAGAATACATGAGAACAAAAAAATACAAATAAATTTATACAATTAATACAATTTAAGATATAAATATTACTAATGCAAATAAATCCATAATAATATACAGTAATTACGTAGGACATTACAATTAAACTGATAATAAAACGCGATTTGAATATTTAACTGATATTGATGAGGAACGAGGGTACAGTAATTATAGGTAGTATTAATGGAGAAGATTATATACAACGTGGGAGTGTTAGGACGAAAACAATTAAGAAGAGATAATGTCTTTAGTGTGATAATAGCTAGCGCATTTAGTTCAAAGGGAAATATTAGAGGGCTGATTAAGGAATTTCGATTTTAAATTAAATTTGAAAGAGTGTCAGAGATATATTCCAAGTACGATTTGGTTTTGGGTTGTGCATGAGAATCAGGGCCAATGAAATGATTCGCTAGTGGGATGTTTGGAGTGGTGTTTTTGAAAGTTGTCTTGAATGCTGGGCATCCCTTGAAGTCAGCAGTGTGGTCCTGGGTGCAGAGCAAATTTGGCGGGGCTTTTGGGGCCTTATTGGTGCACCATTCCATGTATTATGGTGGTTCCAACCAAATTTGACGCATTTCCATTCGTGATGGAAATATGATTATGCTTGTGCCAGTAGAACTGGCAATATTATTACATTGCGGTGGGCCACGTCTTATTTATGTGGTCACTCCGCAACACGCAGAACGTATTATAGATAGGAATGATATTATTATATACGCAAGACGGTTCGCGTACATAATAATATAATATAATATAATAATAATAATAATGATAATAATATTATGTATACAAAATACAAGACGCGGGACCGCCGCCGGTCGTTTTTTACGAACTAATTACAGGGGGTGGCGCTTCGTGGAGAGTTATTGTTTCTATCCGTTTGTGCCCGTCGTGTCGGGTTATTATAATTGATTCGGCTCTTGTACGTATATAATATTATATATTATAATGCGATCGTACACACTCACGCACACGGAACATATTGTATAGCTGTACCTACATATACACACGTGACGTGCGCGCGTTTGGAGTCCGTCATGATTTATGCGCCGCCGATGACGACGGAGACGACGGATACGACGTCGACGGCGAAGACCATTTGCGTCGGTCCGATGCTCGCATGCAATTAAAACCGAAAAGGAATAATTCACGTCCGAGGCGGTGCTCCGCTATAAATTTCCGAGTGCCGATTAAGAGTTGCGCGCCTGTCTCTCGCCCGTACGACCGCCGCGCCGCGCCGGTCCGTCCGTCCTCCACCGATTCCGTTTGATTGGGTCTCTCACGTATCCGCGTACCCCGAAAAAAAAAAATATATATAATATATTATTATATCATGTACACATATATATATATATAAATGTGTGTGTATATGGTCGCGGTCGGACACGAATAATATATATTAAATACGTTTCTATTCTTTGTGCGCGCTGCAGGATAATGTAATTATTTATGTTCGGAGAGGGAATTATTAATTTGTTCTCCGGCGATTGATTCGTACAACATGTATATACAATTAAATATATTATTATTACGACGGCAATAAAACAAATCGAGGCGGTCCCTCCGCACCGGTACATAATATAGCGTCTACCGACATGATATGTCATGAGATTGATATATATGCGTACATATATATATTATATATAGCCGGTATATGATAGATACTTTATAGGTATGTACATAGGTCGTCGTCGACTCGATTATAATTCGTGAACAAAACACCGAACGTTATGGGTCGCAAATTTGAAGTAGTTACGACTATAATACTATACCTATGCGAATAACACACGACGGGCCGTGAAAAACTAGCACAATAATTATATCATAGCACACGCGTTTCGCTTCGGCTGTTACTTCGTGCGTCATTATACATTGCAATAATATTTATAGACGTCTAATAATAATATTAATATATATTATTTATCATATGCGGTGTGACGCGGTCGCAGACGAACCGGAATAATATAATATTATACACGTGGCTTCTATGACGGAAGACGCGGAACGGCGGTGACAAAAAGCGTATATTGCACACAATAATAATAATAATAATATAGTGAATTTTACCGCAAACGACACGTCATCGATCGTGTACTCTGCGCTTGTGTATATATTACCATGGTATTATTATGACAATGTGGTATAGGTATACGCGCGGCACACGTCGAGGGTCGGGATGACGACATTATTATTATAACACCGACAGACGCGTATTGTTATTATTTATTCGCCGTCGATCATGTCTCGACGACGACGATGACGATAATACGACTACTCCACAAGTAGGTGTTATCGACGTTTTCGAGCGTCTCGAAATCGGCGAACTATTCACACGGACCCGTCCGAGTTGTAATAACATCCCTAATTATATATTATGTCGACATGTGTATGATATATACAGACATACATTGTGTATAATGCATACCTAATTTTACGTTCAAAAGATTTTAATTTTTTTTTATTATTAAAAACACGCGTTTCACAATATAATATAATTTTACCTGTTGTCTCCGTCTCATGACACAACACGGCAAATTTTAGTTCTGAAAAATACATTATTTCTTTGTTATTTTCAATACCTAGTACTATAGTAGTATATAGTACCTATACTTACTTATGGTACGAATTGGCCTGTTATGACTTTTTAAGCTTAAAATATTATCACCTTGGGCACTTTGCAAGATTTTATTCATATTTGGATTTAAATAGCGAGTTAATACTAAGTAAGTGTAAAATACTACAATTTAAAAATGCTCATAACTCGCGTTGTATAATTTAAAAACATCTATATAATTGCCTGCTATAAAATAATAAAAAAGTCCTTACCTTCAATTTTGATAGTTATTTGTCGATTTACCCTTATATTAAAAGGATAAAAAGTGGATTATGTTGAATTCAAAACTTTTGCTACTAAGGACGTTCGTAAGACAGACAGCCACATGCTGTTCGACTTCTTTGCCACTACGTTGATATACACAAATATTGTTCTGCACCTATACGCTATCATAATATTTTCGATTAGTACCCAGTGGCGTATTTAAAATTATTGGATTTTGATAACTATTTTTTTTATCTGAAAGAAGATGACATCCTACAAGCCGCATTGAACTCCGATTTTTATTTTATTTAAAATAAAGGTATAACATAATTTGTAAAAAAATGCTTAAAATTGTATTTATTATTGCAGACTAATATTGTAGGTAGGTACTATTTATTACTTTAAAATTTGAGATTAAAATATTGAAAAATGGAGTTCAATGTGGCCTGCAGAATAGTATCCTCTATAGTTAGTCTATTAGTTAAAAAAAAAATAATTTAATATCTTCGATTCTGCAGAATAGGATCATTATTCCTGTAGAGCGTATTTTTGTGGAGAAAATTACGTTGGCACTGGATGCCTTAAAGATGGGATTCTGTCTCTTATATAGCCCTAGAGCCACCATGTATCTCGCTACAAAACTGTTTGGTAGGTACCTAATGTTTTCCGGATGTAATGAGAGTTTAGTGAAACATTGATAAACTAAAAATACAAGTTCAAAGGCAAATACCGTTTAAAAAAATATACATTATTATTATTATTATTATGCTCAAAGTTTGTTGAATACATGTAGTTTTTTTAGTTAGGTAAGCTATATACATAAGTTTCATGTCTTTGATCATGAATTAATTATCAAAAGTTTTTAGTCCAAATTTTAATTAAGTGTTATACTACGGTTGAAATGCAAATAAATTGCAAGATAAAACAGTGAATTACTAATCTACTACGTTTCAAACACTCGATTTACTCAGTCGACATAATGAGCCTGAAATACGTGCAAAAATAATATAGCTTTAGGTAAAAAGAACACTTTAAAATCCTCGACCTAGGCCCATCACACTCACTTCCCCGTCTGCATATCGGACACAATTTCTTATTCAATATTTACTAGTATGCAGCTGATTACCATATACGACAAAACATGTTGAAAACCATGTGATATTAACACTCCCGAGATCGACGCTCAAATTCAGCATCGACGTGAAGTCACGGGTATACATAATATAATATAAAATAGTTAAGATGACGGAAAGTTAGGAAAAATAATTAATTCGAGTTTAGTTGAGTAAAGTGAACTCTGCGATTCCGTTAAGTTACAACAGTTAATAGTTTAAAAATAATAAACTTAACTCGTTAAATTTAAAGTTAATCTATGCTCTTTTAAGTATAGTTGTATACATGGATTACATATTATAAAGATTATTTTGTACTGTTATAATAACATAGTATTCGATTAGTTTTATTTAGAATACAGTTATTAGGTAAAACAATATAATAAAGAACAATCAAGGCCGACAATTTCAAAAGTATTTTTAATTTTGACTTGATGGATAATTCTTAAACAATCTGAAAAAATCCGCGCCATTTCAATGGCCAATTAATACACTATGGTGTTGTCTAGTGGTGTTAATTAGAAAATGTTCGCGATACTTTTGAAGCTTAAAAGTTAAAAAATTAACATTGAAATACCAGCAGCTAAAGTCTCTGTATAACTATAGTTGATTCCCCCGCCCTCCCGAACTTTGCTTACGTCGTCATTGCAGCGAGCTTCGTATATTATGTATAGGTACTATCAGCCATCTGAGCACTGTCAGCGGCGGTTTTTCTCGACCGATTACGTTTTACTTTTTTTCCACCCTCAAGTCTGCGTATATTACAATCCATATGCGTAATGTAGACGTGCGAGACAATTACGTCGCGAATTACGACCGGTGCACGTCTTGCGTCCCGGCACGTTAAAGCGCGTTCCGATAACGTCGACTAAAGCGCCGCCAAAATGTAATTGCGATTTGATTTGTTTTATTTTCGCGGCGAAACCGTCTCATCACATCCGATTGCGGAGACGTTGTATTATTATAAAATCTGATCCGTTTCTATCGCGACAGACGCGAAGTGTTTAAAAACCCGCGCGCCGAGTAAGATAAAAAACTAGATAAAAACTCTATATCTTTATCTTATCTATATAAAAAATAAAATCTAATTTTTATCTAGGTCAAAATTCCAGCTATCTAGATAATTCGCGAAATCCGTAGCTAATAAGTAATAATAGTCCATGGCTGGGAGTTGATATACCACTTTAAATTACATAATTAATATGCGCTATAATATTACCTTAAATATCGCTAAACAAAATCGCCAAGTGTCACTAAATATTATATAATATTATAAATTTAAATGCTGACGTGATGATTTATATGCCTAGTCATCTAGATAAAATTATTTTATCTATCTATATAGTATAAACAAACATAAAACGCGGCACTATAGATTACGAGTCCCACGGTTTTAGTATACCACCAGCACGGTTTACGGGAGTTGTCCTTCCTAGCTAGCTTTGAGAATTGTGAACTAATTCGATGGATATAATGTGCCCATTATTTAGCAATCCCAATATTATGTGGTGGATTTGATATAGGTAGCATTTGGTGTATTTTCGAATGTGGTTCAATAATTTACACTCTCTACAATGTTCCTGATATATCTCTAAGAACAATAAGTGATACTAATATTATTTATAAGATATACCTACAGTCTTTTTTTGTGTTGTCATTTGAATAATAAACGATAAATTAAATATTATTTTTTTTAAATTTATAAGGAAACGCGTGGCGAGTTAGACTTGTAGACTACACAATTTTTTTTTAAATGTTATTTGTCTAACCAATAGCAATATAATACAAACAAAACAAAGTTGGCAAGTGGGTGTCACTCTGCTGTACACTAGGTCACTAGGTTACAAATTGGTCACTGCAATGGGTGTTGTTAAATTAAAATTCAATGGTACAATACAATTTGTATACGAAAAAATTCTGAGCGAAGACCGTCGATCAATCAGCTTATGATAGGTATATTATATATTACTACCTAAGTTATATTTGATAGTATTATTGTGAATAAAGTTATTTATTTATCTATTTACGTGGAACCTTGCTTTAAATTTTCAATCTTTAGTTGTAAAAGTTGAACATTTTATAAATTTTTAGCAACAAAATAATTTTTAAATTTTAAGTTTGATAAATTTTGCCAAAATTTGAACTTAAAATGCTTATAAAAAAATGTGTGCGTATGTATTTTTAATACTTTTCAACTGCTATTGTAACAATATTCCACGAGCCTTGTATTAAATTTTCAAGTATTTTTACCCAACAAATCTAAAACTAAAGATATTGGAAACTGAATGTGTCTGTAACCAGTTCAAAATTCAAAATATTTTGAAATTTGTATCGTGTATAGTAAATGCTAATATAATAACATTCAGGGAAAACTCCATGCATCTACGGTCATTTATTTTAGAGTTGCACCAAAAACCGAAATTGATTCTATCGAAAATCTATTTTGCGTACAAATTCCTTTTTTTCCTTAATTTTTCTTTGGTTGTTTCCTGCACTATTGAAAACTATCGGGACTTTAAAAATGGATCTCCCGAATGCACTATCTAGATTCACTTTCTCATCGAACAAGATACTGTTGAAGAAAATCGAAAAAGTTTTACAGCCTCAAATAGTGATGACAGACAAAAAAATAAAAATAAAATAAAAATCACAACATTGTAAAAACAATACATCGCTCCGCTCAGAATTCAAAATATTCGATTTTCGTGAGCCAAAACGAAATTCATGTGTGAGTCACCCCATAGCAAACATGGTTAGGCTATACAGGATTTGAAAAAAAAATAAGCAGCCTCCCCATTCTCGATGAACCTATATAACTTTTATTGGGATCAGTCCAGTAATTTTTCATATTAGCCAGTTGTTATATATCTATGTCTATTTGAATTGTTTTCGTTGTTTTTTTACTCAGACTGCGTTTCACACGTTTCCGTGAGTATAATAATAATAATAATAATAAATCGTCGACGGACAGTCACCTGTCAACCGACTGTCGTTTGACTTCTCTGACAAAGAGAAAGTGTCCGACGGACTAGTACTACCTAAATAATTATAATGTATCCGCGCTATTTGTTTGATTTTTTATTCACGACGATATTATTATAAGTGCATTTTTGACAAATCTTGCGACGATGAAGATTCGTTTTGGAAATGTGAAAAACGTAGACCCGACGACGTTCGCTACGTGTATAAATTAAACAATATTACGATATTAAATTATATAGCTGCTGTAGCTGTGTAGCTGGTATGCAATTCAATCACACGACAGCAAAAAAAAAAAATACAAATTTATGTTATCGAATCGTTTACCTTGGTTTAATCTTTAACGATTTTTTGACATCATCTAGTTGAGTTATGAGGAGTAATATAAGACATATGGGCGAATACGACGTGTCTCACAAATACGAATAATATTATATTATATTAAGGTGTATAATGTATATATATATATATATATATATATATATAGGTTTAAATGGTATACATCGTGACGAGGAATTCGATGTATGTAATAATTATTTGACATTGGAATTGAAATCTGGTTATTTTTTTGATATTTAAATAACTATTTATTATTTTGTTAGTATATATTTTCTCTACAATTTAAATATTCCATTTTATGGTATTCACGCGTCTAGTGAAGAATTGACAAAATATTCACAAAACAGTGTTTAAATGACGATTCCGTTTAAATTTGTTTTTTATCATCAGTTTTAATATTTTATTCTATAATATAGAAAGTAATATTTACGTACGTGTATAATATTATGTTAATGAGTATTTATGTGTGTATGTGTGTGTGCGTGCGCGTATGTGTCTGTGTGTACGTATTACCTTTATAATAACACATTTAAAAGGAAAATGTTTATATATTAACATTGCATGTTATAACTTTATATTTTGCACCCTATACAGTTAGCTCAATTTATTAGAAACTTTTCATATTCTATAAATTTCTATTGTGGTCATCATAGAACTAACACACGATAGTTTAGGTCAACGAGTTTCACAGTTAATAAATACCTTTTTTTTTTTCCGTTTGAACCGACAGCAGAGGAGGGTCTGTTTGCACATTACTACTCCTCTGCTGCCATCGTTTATTAAGTTTAATACATAATATATCGCCTCTTAACATGCTTCGCCTTAAAGATAAAAATTAATACAATACTTACAATACAATACATACAATCCATACATACCATACAATGCAATACACTATACAATACAAAACAATACGCTACAATACATTACAATACAATACAGTGAAACAATAATAAGTTCGTCAGAAGTTGCAGCCCGCTTTCGAGTGCATCTGCGTTTGCTCAGTCCCCCTGAGCGGCTGCCAATGCATTCGCTCTTCGTTCGGCCTCAGCTGTTCTTTCATCACGCTCCTTGCAGCTTAAAATGTTTTCAGCCATGTCATAAAAAGACTGGGTGGCGCGTATGGAGGCAGCCTGTAGTCGGTCGTTTTCGCTGTACGGGACATCAGAGGGGCCGCAAAGCAAATCCTGAACGTCCCCCGGGGTTATATTTCGGTTACCAATGAACCTCTTCACTGGCAACCGAAGCGGATCCCAGTACGCACAATCGAAGATCGTGTGTTCCGCAGTGTCCTCCGGGTGTTGGCAGTACAGGCAAGCCGCATCAGGGGCGCGCTTCATCCGGTGTAGGTAGTACCTGAAACACCCATGCCCCGTAAGCGCCTGCGTTACATGAAACGTGAGATCTTTGGGGCACCTTCTCGTCCATCTTAGCAAGTCCGGAAGAATCGTGCGCGTCCAGGCTCCTCTAATGCCCCGGCTCCATCTGTTCGACCAGGCAGCAAGCAGGATGTCACGCTCTGCTCTCCGGATCTCATCTTTTGAGTCAGCTCTGTCCGGGTCGTCAAGTTTACTTCTGATTCTTTTGCGTTCCAAAGCAAGAAGATCACCCGGAGGAGTTCCCGCCAGGAATAAAGCTGCCTCCGCCGAGACTGTGCGGTACGCCCTTGTGACTCTGAGAGCCGCAATCCTCTGTGCCCGAATCATAAGATTTCGGCAGATAGCGTACTTGCATGCTCTTTCCGCCCACGTTGGACAGGCGTAAAGCAACCTGCTGTTCACCACAGACATTAGCAGCGCTCTCTTGGACTGTGAGGGTCCTCCAAGGTTGGGCATGATCCGTCCTATAGCCAGCGCTGCCTGAGACGCCTTCCCCGAAACAGTAGTGAAGTGTCCACTGAATGTAAGGTGTGGGTCCAGGTGTAGTCCCAGGTATCGCAACTTCCTAAGCAAAGGAACTGTGTGACCCCCTACGACGAACACTGGATCCCGATACGCCCACTTCTTGGTCAGCATGATGGCCTCTGTCTTGTGCCGTGCTAGTTGAAGTCCATGAGCGCCCATCCAGTCATCAATAGCGTCTAATGTGGAGTTGACCACCTCCTCTAGGGTGTCTGTAGTCTCTCCGACTGCGAGTAGGGCTAAGTCATCTGCAAAGCCGACAAGTTGAACCCCCTCCGGAACATCCATCCTGAGAATGTCATCGTAGAATACATTCCACAATGTGGGGCCGAGAACCGACCCCTGCGGGACACCCCCTGTGACCGGTCTGTCCGTACTGTTCCCATCGGATGTTCTAATGATAATTGTACGATCCTCCATGTATGACCGTAAAATTTTTAGGAGGTAACGAGGGACTCCTCTGCGTCGAAGAGCCTCATCCACGTGCTTCCATGGCGCAGAGTTGAAAGCATTCTGAACGTCGAGTGCCACCAGGACGCATAGATCCTGATTTTTTGAGGGTCCATGGTTGGCCCACTTAGCCAGGTCAAGAACCTTATTGATGGCGTCCTCAGTGGAGTACCCCTTTCGGAAGCCAAACTGGTTGGTACTGAGTCCACCAGCCCTCTCTAGGTGATCGTTAAGCCTGAGTAGGAGGATCCTCTCAAATAATTTTCCAGCGGTGTCTAGCATGCATAGAGGCCGAAAGCTAGATGGATTAGTTACTGGCTTGCCCGGTCCTTTATGAAGAAGTAGAAGTCTAGCCCTTTTCCACCTAACGGGAAAAACTGACTCGCTTAAACATCTATTGTACATTTTAACAAATATATCAGGAGACCTATTGGCAATCAGTGAAAGCATCTCATTAGGAATCCCGTCCAGCCCGGTCGCTTTGCCCCTTGATAGTCGAGAGACTGCTAGCCTGGCCTCCTCTGTTGTAATGGGTGGGCACTCATTACCATGATTTAAGTTGTAACCTTCAGCAGTGGTGGTTGGGAAGTTAGGGCCCACTTGGTCATCCATCGGCACATGTTGCCAATTGATAATTGGCATAGAGGGAAATAGGTGATCAGCAATCTCTTTTTCGCGTCCAATTGCCGCTATACCTGGTGGCTGTCTGCCCAGCCGCCCCGAAACAATTCTGTATGGCACACCCCAGGGATCGTTATCTACCGATGCGCAAAGGGCAGCCCAGCTTAGCTTCTGTGACTTACGGATGGAAGCGCGTAAAGCCTTGCGTGCCTCTCTGAAGGCAATTCTTTCCACTATACTGCCATCAGGACCTCGTCTCTTAACCACTCTGAGATATATGCGCCTATTCCTGATGCATTTGGCTCTAAGATCGGCAATCTCATGGTTCCACCAATGAACTGCTTTCCGTTTGTGGACTCCGTAGACTCTTCTGGGCATACAAGAATCGCAGGCATTAACCAAATAGTTATTGAGAACCTCAGCTGCGTCATCCGCCGAGGCGGGCTCCTCCAGAAACGGTGGTCCCTCATCCAACTTTCGAGAAAGCGCAACATGGTCAAGTTTACGTGAGGCCCATCCTAGATGTATACCCCGTCCCATGGGTACGTTATCATTAATAGCCCGTGAGTAAGGAATGAGGTTGAATGCGATGTAGTTGTGGTCGCTACCGGAATAGTCATCGAGGACCTCCCAGTCCACTACCTCGTATGAGCCAGGGCCCGAGAAGGTTACGTCAATTACCGAAGAAGACGCCCCTCTCTGGAAGGTGGGGTGACTTCCGACGTTGTTGGTCCAAAGTCCAAGACTTGCAGCAAAGGCTTCAAGAGCTTCTCCTTTACTATCATCTACACTAGAGCCCCAGTACGTGGACTTGGCGTTAAAGTCACCCGCAACCAAGAGAGTTTCGTTCTCTCTTTGCCCCTGTCGTATAGCTTGGTCGAGACCATCCAGGAATCCCATAAAAGCCTCTAAGCGGTCAGCAGCCGAGTCACCGTTGGGGGTCCAGTAGCAGCTGAATGCTCTAACATTCCCAAATCGGAGCCATGCAAAGCCCGGACCAGAACCGGACTCCTCCGCCACAGTGCCCGCAATGGTAGTTAGTGCTATTGAGCACCTCCCGTCTGAACTGGATGCCCAGCTGGGGTGATTACATGGGGATCTGTTGTGCTCGCTGAGAATGAGGAGGCCAATGTCCATGTTCAACACGGTTCGGGAAAGTAGCTGTTGGGCAGCCCAGTCGGTGTGGAGGTTGATTTGCAAACAGCGAATCATTGCATCGAGCGTGTTCCATCTCCGCTGGCTACCCGCCGAGACTGCGCCTGCGAATTGTGCCCAACTGTTATCTTGAGCGCCTCCTTCCTGGCTTTACACATACCTGAACCTGGCTTATGTTCAAAACGTTCAATGCCAGCTCTCTCACACGCAACACATCGGTCTTTGTCCGCCAAACATAATTTAAGTTCGTGTCCTGGTTCTCCACAGCGTCTGCAATTCAGCGATAGGTCGGGCCCGGAGCAATTATCACTCCGATGCCCGAAACCGTGGCATCTAAAGCACTTTTCGGGTTCAGGACGCCTAGGGCGAACGCGGCACATTGTCCATCCAATAGGGACGCGGGTTACAGTAGAGGCGGAAGCTCTAGTCATTCTAGCGGTAGCAATTTGCTGACCGGACCTGGTGGGCCAAAGGCCAGTGATCTGAACTGCCTGTCGTTCGCAAATTGCAGCTTGGTCGTCTTCGGATCCGGGTATTGCTGCCCGCAATGCCGATAGAACCTCGCCCTCTGTCGTCACTGCGTCGAGGTCAACAATCTCAACAACAGTAAACTGGCTAAGCTGTGACACTCCTCCGACCACATCACCCAACCTGGTGGCTATGGCCGACGACAACTTCTGGGCTGCTACTACAGAGCCCGCACCTTTTGCTAGCTCAACCAGCAAGTGCCCATCCTTGGTTTTGCGCATGCCAGTAACCTGAGCTCCCAGCTCAACCAGGTTCACCTCACTGTTATTCCTTACTGCACGAACGGTGTCCGCGTATGTCGATCCGGCAGCCACCTTGACTAAAACCGCCGGAGGCTTAGCCCTGAGCTTCGCCCCAGTCCTCAGAGGTATAGGGCGACCCATTGCTCTTCCACTGTGAGGAGCTGTAGTTGTTTTTCTGCCAACCACTTCACTCCACCCTTCGCCATCCGTCTCCATCGCCGATTCAGCTCCAGTATCGGCGTGATTTTCCACCGCCACTGGCCCTCTTGCACCTGCCTTGACTGCGCGGCGTCTTGACGACTCCTTATTTCGGCGCTCCTGCTCGCTCTCCCACCAATTAGGAGTCAGAACGGTGTCAGTTCCGACGTCCACCATCTCCGGCCTGATAAAGCCCCTGTCCACTGGGCCGGTCACTAGTACGTCTCTCAATTTCTTAGCTGGGGGGAGAAGTGGAGATCTCAGTTTCCCCTTTTTAGTTAGCATCGGAGCCACGGTGTCATAGATATCTTCAAGCAGCTTCATGATTCGGTTGGGCGCCGATTTATCGCCCCCTGATCTCACTTCATTCATTGCTGTTTTCAGCGAAGATTTTATGTACGCCAATCCCGCCTCAATCTGGTTCTCGCTACCCTCCTCGGTGGAGGTGAGTGTGGGGATTGTGCACTTTCTTTTAATGCCCATCACTGGTGTAGTTTCCCCGTCAGTACACGATCTAGCACCACATAGTCCGGAGTTTGGTAACCCAACCGCCCCGACACCCGAAACACCAGATTCGGTTTCCATGACGTCATCGTCGACATCGAGGTTGCCGTGATTCATGCTTCTGCGGATCAGAGCTTTCTAACTACGCGCCACCCTGTATAATATACAGTGTGCAGGTAGTCCGAGCAGTTCCGTGTGCTATTTGCTTGATATATCTATTCCGGCTGTGCGCCGTCCGAATTCGAGATAACGAGTTCGACGATAGCGGCGGCGACCGTTCGCCGGCTGACCTTTGGCCGACCGCGAGCCGATAAGAAAAGTAGTAAACGTTACTCTTACCTTAATCTGTAGTCGTACAAACCTAACTTAAAACTGCCCTTATGGGGAAAGTTATTATAGGACCGACTCAAAATCGACACCGATCCTCGCGCGCACTTTTCAGGCACCTCTAGGTACAAAAATCACAAAAAACTGTTAGCAATTGCCAGCTGGAGGCGCAATAATGTCCGTACAGTGCTATTACGCATGCTACCGCTAAGACAGCCACCGCTGAACCTGACAGTTAATAAATACCTAATTTATACTATTGCAATATTTGCAATTTGTCAACAGGCCGTTAAAGCATATACATTCCGAATCAACTGCAATCGCGTACCAGATCTCCCGTGGATACTTGCAAGTTTTGTGGCTACATCACGACAACGCATTACCTCCCCCCCCCCCAAAAAAAAAACACCTATCAATGTATAAAATACATTCATCGCTCCGCTCAGAATCTAAAACTGATTGATTGAATTTCCATGTCATTTATTTTCAAATCGTAACCGTCCACTGCATCATAATCATATTACGATAGTAATATATAATATTTTTTATGATATTCTGATCTATTCTTCACCTACACCGACGCAGTAAATTCTTGCAAATGACGACTTTATGCGGTGAAAAACCCGTAAATTGTATTTCTAATAACGAAATCGATTTCGCTCGCATACGGTGGAAGGTATACGTGATAATATGGGAGAGGGGTACCTGCGCGAAAATACGCGGAAACTTGTCGTCGCGCCATAAAACTGTGTGCGAGTGAGCGCAATAAATCTGTCGACGAGCGCACTATACTACGACAACTTACTGTTGTACGTGTATTATTGTGTGTACATATCGTGCTGGTGTGGTGGGTGGTTGGTTATGTGGGTGGTGTCGGGGGGGGGGGGGGGACGTGAGGTGGAAATTATTATTTCGAAATCCCTCGTCACGCGAGTGACACGACCGCGGCGGCGGATGATTAGCTCTGCCGATGACAGTAGGCCGCGACTGATTTGTGTGTGTGCGCGTGTAGGCTATATTAAGCCAACTAAATAGTACATAATAATATATTTTGTCGTGGAGGCTGCGGCGGTGTCACTACGCAGTCACAATAATAATTATAATGATAATAATAATGTTTTCGGCACGGAACATTTGTATAACTACATATAATAATAAATCATAATAATATTATGTCGTGTTGTCGTCGCCGCCGTCAAAAACCAAAACCCGTCACGGCGGCGACGGAGAGTGATCAGCTAGAGACTTCAACCGCACGCTGGTTTACAATTTCCGTTGAAATTTCGAATAGTTATCGGTTATCGCGTTATGGAAATCGCGCTGTGAAATTTTCACCTTACAATACAACTGCAGAATTTCACCGTCGACTTTTTATGTGCATATATTATCATAATATAATATGTTTGACGGTCTGGTAGACGCGATTTATTATTATTATTACCATGTATATTGTATATAGGCACCTACGTCGTATAGAATTTATCAATTTTTTTCAACCGACTCTGCATTCGTGTTGAGTTTATATTTTACTCTCTCTGGTACGTTCGTCACAATAACCAGCGATACCGAAATCGGGGTAGTGAACTAGAAAATGTTGCTTCCGCTCATTTGTCTAAATATGCGCGAAAAAATTACCCGCTTTCAACAGCCTTCATTTCAAAAATATTCTGGTTTGGGATATTAAACATGCTTGTTATCTTAAAAAAAAGTTTTCAAAAATAAAAATTCATAAGGACCATACGATTGAAAAATGTTTTTACAACTCGACATTTTGTGAGAAAATATTTTCAAAATTTTTATTACTTTTTGAAATATAATGAGTATCTTGGGTACGTTTAGGAGATCACTTGACTTTTTCAACCGATGCAAAATCCCAGTTTATAAAATATATTATATAGGTTATATTTTATATTTTATAAGACCTAATAATATAATTTCCATCATGATTAGATTTTATTTACAGGAATACAGACATAACCATGATGATGGTTTGTAGATAAAAAAACCCTAAGATCCTTACAGCCTACCCACAATTACATCTACCTAATATTATATTTAGTTATTATTTATATATATAGGTATATTGATGATCAATGTCGGAAATGAGACAATCGATCGGTCACGATATTGTATGATAACGATAATTATTTCGAGTAAATAAAAGTCTTTTATTCCGCGATGGAAAACGTGCAGTTTACTGATCGTTCGTGATGAGAGATACGGATCTTCGGAAAAAAAGTTTTTTGCTGCTCGTACGCGACGGTATATGTTTTATTGTGTTCGTTCACGTCCATCTCGAACGAACTGCAGCCGAGTTCAAAGTTACTGCAATAAAAGCCGAGAGTTTTACTTAACGAAGAATACTTAATTAAAACCTACAGTACAATAAATGCGATAGTATTCCGTTAGTTTTATCGCCGTCTTGTGAAGACGATTCGGCATCAGCCATAAGAACTGTAACCGCGACATTATCTGCAGACAAGAAAGTATAAGATACAGAGACAACAATGTAATTTTAATTACACAATATAAAATCATGAAATAGTAATTGATAATGAGCATAGTAACAAATTTGTTTGGTCTATAATACGCTACTATTATGACGTATAATATATAATAATGTAAATTGTTTAAAACCTATTATAATATGGATACCTAATAAACTGTATTGTTTTGTTATTATTGCATATTAATATTTATATTAATATATTAATCGAATGTATATCGAATTTAATATTTCACAAAATGTAATTAAATGTATATAGTTTATATAATATATTAAAAACCTTTATAAGAATTTGATTTAAAAATGTTCTGATCTAATTAGTTTTTTTACATACCAAAACAATATGATCGACGTTACACCAACGACAGAAACATACAAACACTGAAGAATCGGTAAATCTAATTTTAATCCATTAATCGGTTTATTATTATTATTTTATTTTTCGTAAATTTCAATAATTTTCTCGTCAGCTGATAATAATTGGAGCAGAGGTACTGGTAAAAATTAGAGGAACTGAGCTCCCCACGTCACAGCCTTGAAATTTTTTTTTAAATACATTTTTTATAGCGTGATTAAAGCATAATATGATTTAAGCATATCAGTAACTCTTTTTTATATCAATTATTTCATATTTACCCCTCGCCCTTTTACAATATTTATTCGTATAATATGTGGGATTTTGAATTATGCGATTGGAAAATTAGATATAAAAATCTATGCTTTTTATACTGTGTGTAATATTTTATTGGCATATGACCGCCTTATCCCATCTATAAATCACTATATAAACTTCCTTGGACATCGGCCATGGTCCTTTCCTATATACGAAAAGTAAAGATTCGTGTTGCGCGAGGCGTACGAGTGTCGCCTGCGATTGCCATTAACGACTGTGTGAAGTCTGTGATTAAAACCGCAGAAAAAGTTGTTCGCAATGTGGTATTAATATTACCTTTACTAATATACGCAATTGTTTTTTGAATAATTATCGGTCAGCCGATTGGCCAATCGATTATTATTCGCATTTGTTTAATGATTCCGTAAAAACTTCAAAGCTGGTGTTTCGAACCTTTGCAGCATAAAAACACCGACCCTTAATCAGTAAATGTTAAAGCCGCGTCGTCCGAGACTATGCAGCGGAGTACTTATCACAAAAATCGTCAAAGAAAACAATCTCACTCGAAAGCTGATATATAAAACGAACTGTTTGCAACCCACACCCCCTCCCATGTACGACACAGTTTTCAGTCGTATTAAATGTGTTTTCCCTAATTGGATTGCATGTGGAAATCGTACGCTATAGTGGATATAGAATGTTTATGAAAAAAAGAACCGGAAAAACGTGTTGAAGTAATCGATGACCCGAAAGCGATTCTCTTCGGAAGTCCGCTTTAATTAATTATAGGAATATAGATAATATAATATAAAATGTATTATTTTCGATAATCTGCACTAGCCCACTATCATAATATATTTTATGTGATGGGTTACGAAATGCAAATCTACCATCTCAAAATATTCGTTGATATAGCACCGACAGCTTGGGCGAACGATTCTAAGCCGTATCGACGTTACGTTTAACATTAGCTATACACTCAGACTCAGTAAAGGAAAATAAAATTGTAATAACAATTATTTAATGTAATAATATGATTATGCTCCTTTTTTTCACACCAATGAGTTGTGATAATATATTATGCCTAAAATATGATGCATTTTTAATATTTTATGATATAGTTTATATTTAACAAGTTGGTAGATACCTTATATAGGTACGAGGTACCTATATAATAATATATTGATAAAAAATATTAAAAATTTGAAATTATTTCAATCTTTTTGATAAATACTGTAAGTTATACATACGCGATTAACCTATTACTGTGGATAATGTAGCTGATAATGTATACATCGTATAGTTATACTTACAATTTGGCTTTACAATAATATTATTAATGTAACATGATAATATGTAAGTGTTAAAGTGTACAATGTACATAAAACTTAAAGGGGACAGTTGAAGATATAAAGTTACATAACCATATTTTATAATAAAAATAAAATGATTAGGTGGGTAGTTCGGGATGAGTATTGCGATAATATAATATGAGATATATATTACATGCATAACAGTTCAACGCTCAAATAGGTAATAATTATATTTTAATTCCGACGGACAGTCATTCAATATATTTTTCTCATCATAACGAAGCGAAATGCATAATATTCGTCCGGATGTCGATATTTATTTTTTTCTGAGTATTTCTTCGTCCGACCATTATACACGATACACCTCGACACATCTATCTACATCGCCTACGCCACGAGCTATTGAAATATACGTATATCTACAATGATATTATATTTTGTATTTTATGAGACATGCGCCGATGCAGCAGCTTTTCGTTCGCCTTCGATCCGCACACATTGACGTAACAGTGTATAATATTATATTTTCACATTCGACCGGTGCACCGCTGCTGTTGCTGCAGTCGTATACTACGATTATAATTTATGTTTTTGTTTATCTACATCGGTTTTCGCGCGAACCGCGTTTGTGACGGTGAGCCTTATACGGTATACTATATACGGTCGTAAGACGTGTTGTAGGTAGGATAAATAGCCTGAGACGACTACGACGTTACGCCCAAACGTATGTACGCGCGCGTGCGTTTCTAAAAAAAATAAAAACCGCAAGAAATCGACAAAAATACAAAATGTTTCAAAACCAATCGGAATCGCGATATAGGTACATATAATAATATAATATATGTATACCATAACAACCGCGTTGCACTAGGGGTACGCACATTGACCTCTCTATTCTTCACCTGCAAGGATTTCCGTTGACTCCATCGTCTCGTTTCAACTAAAAATGTGTGTGCGACTCTATTCGAGTTTTCAGTTTTACCAAACTTAGCTTATTGTCATCGTTTTGATGTTAATTTAGTATCCGTTGTTGTTTTGATTTTTTAAAAGCGTATTATTTGGTTATCACTCTTCGATGGGGGGGGGGGGGGTGGAGGAACATGACTAAATAAATGGAAGAAAAATCAAAATTATTGCTTATGGTCTATAGTATATACGACCGGGGACCTACTATAGTGTTATATTATATTATATATACATCGTCACCGACATTGAGTCGACAGCTGATGTTGTACTGAACCTTGTCTCGGTTAGGTTAGGGTTGTAATAATAACACGATCGACGCTCAATTATAATATTATACTACACTACGATATAAAGTATATTGATTCCAACGTGTCCAAATTATTAAATCGATATTTTAGATTCTGAGCGGAGCGATGAATGTATTGATTTTATAATGATGTGATTTTTTTATTTTTTTTTGTGTCATCACCTTTTAGGACAATAAAAATGCTTCAATTTTCTTCAATAGTACTTTTTCTGATAGTAAAGTGAATATAGTTGGTACTTTGGGAAGTCAAAAGTTAAAATGTCCCAGTAGTTTACAAAAGCGCCGTGAAAAACAAATGAAAAATTAAGGAAACAACGTGAATTTTTACGGATAACCAATTTTCGACAAAATCGATTTTGGTTTTTGGTATAACTCTAAAAGAAATGACAGTAGAGACATGAAATTTTGACTAAATGTTTATAGGTATAAGCATTTTCTATACACCATCTAATTTTGAATATATTTTGACTGTTTTTGAGCTTTTTACGGACCATTTCAATTTTCAATTTTTTTAGTTTTTTTTTTATATAATACCAATACATTTTTATTTGTTGGGCCAAAAATAATGAAAATTTAATACAAGGCTCCTGATATATTGTTACAATAGCAATTGAAAAATGTTAATAATGTGTGCCTATATATTACTAATAAATAGTACATACTGTAATCAAAAAATCTAAAAAATATATAAACACAGTTATTTTTTACAGACATTTTAAGTTCAAATTTGGACGAAATTACATATTAAAATTAATTTTAACGAGTAAAAGTATATATTATAATATTTTTCTAGCATCACTGATAATTTTAGGTTAATAATTAAATAATATGAATAATATTAATTCAACTTAGCAGCTACCGTATAATAACAATATCAATATAATTTAAAATATCCTAGACTGACATACCGTCTACGCTCAGAATCGTTTTTCGTATACAATGATATTATATCATTGAATTCAAATTTAATACTATCCATTATACAGTGATCTACTTGTAACCTACTGTACAGCGGAGCGACATCCACTTGACCTCTTTTTTTCACTTCGAAATTACGATTAATTTTGTATTGTATTACGTCTTGTAAAGCATATTAATATTATTTTGTTTGCACAAAATCCAATTGCGAGGTAATATTTTATCCATAGTGTTTTTCAAGTATATTATAATATTATTATGTACATCATGTCTTAACTCTAATCAGACGGGTAGATAACATCCGTTCGATGGATGTACACAACTATAACAATAATAATAATAATAACAATGATAAATATAATTAATTTCTGTTATTAATTTTACAAAATTACGAAGTGCACCATAAAAAAAAGGTCGCTATAGGGGAAAATCTACGTTCGCACATAATATTATATACACACATATAAAAACACACACACTTCTGCCTCCGATAGTAATTACAGAGAGTATAATATGTTTATACTCACAGCACTCGTGGACACTTGCGATAATAATCATATGATATATATATATATATATATATAGATTTGTCGGAAACAGCGTGCGCATCGAAATTAATTTCTACGACGTAAAGTAAGTCGTAAAGTATGAGCGCATTATTAATTATATATAAATATAATAATATGTATTAATTGTGGCTTGAATCACGACAGTAATGAAACAAAACATTTACTTAGCTAGCGTTCCCGAGAAGTGATGATAACAATAATAAAACATGGGTAGGTGTGGTGCACAGGGGCATAACACTTTTTTAGAATGTGTTCAGAATGATAATAATATTTTTATATCATTGTCCCTAAAATCGGTGAAATTATTCTAATTAAGGGCTCTTAGATTTTTAAGCTCCGTGTCTCCTTTAATACTATTGTAAACGGTCGTGGAAAATGATCCGAAGAGCGTATGCTGTCATTTTCTTATTAATAACTAACAGTTGTTTCACGGCGTGAACCGTGGATTTGCCCCTTCTTAAATTCTGTCAAATGTGCACTGAACAGATTTTTCACCCAGTTATAATTGGTTTTTTTTGACCAAATAAAAAATAACAATAACATTTTATCCAATCCTAATAACTATATTATTTTCTGTAGGTAACCAATGGGAAAAACATAATATATTATATTATCTCTAATATATAAAAATCTCGTGTCACGGTGTTAGTGGTCGAACTCTTCCAAAACGGCAAGACCAATCTTAATGAAATTATTTTTTTATAATTGGTAGGTTTGAGAATAGATTGTAAAGAATTTTTCATCCTTCTAGGTCTAACTTGGGGACGTGATCAAACGGGGATCTTGAGATTTTCGATGGAAATTTTTTTTGTGAATGGTTGCTATTGGTTAAATAATAGATAATTAGTACACACAACCACACACACACACACACACACACACACACACACACACACACACACACACACACACACACACACACACACACAATGTACACACTATCGATATAAATCATAAAATCATATAGGTCCGCTAGAAGGAGAGAATATAATAATACTATTTTCGAAAAACCGTACACCGAAAATGTCTGAATTTTATAAATAATAACATAATTACGCTGCTCATCGGTGCAGAACACCTCCCCCCACCGGGTCTCAAAGCTCTGTTCGGCGTAACGTGACGATAGTAATATTTTGATACTTACCTACACCTAATATTATATACTATTTGGCGCGAGTGTGTATGGTGTGCGGGAATGACTGACGGCACAGCGCGTTGACGGCTTCGGACCTCCATATACCTATATAATAACACACGCCGTTACGAATACGATGACGTGCGCCTCCGAGGGTATCAATATTCATCAATCTTTGGCACGTCATAAAGTTAACGCCACCGAATCCCATGGCCGGCCGTACCTATATATATATAGACGTGTATATAACAATATAATATATAGTCTGAATACTTATACGTTGTATATAATAATAATATAACGTGGCACTTCCGTGTGACTTGCACCGTCGGCGGACGTTGATGGAATGGTTTTCGTAAATCATTTATATATATATATATAGGTATATATACTATACTTCATCCCGCGGGACCTCAGCTCCTAATACGTTATTGTTTGGTCAAGCGAACGCCTGTCGCGGCGACCAACCGACTCCTATCGCTCACTCGAGTTTCACGCGAATAATAATAACTACATATATCATGTATGCATAAAATAATTATTATAATTCGTATGCAAAAACATATTTTTAACGTATCCATGTTGTTTGATACTACTGAGAAATATCTGCGTTTCACAACGTCCCGTAGGATCTATCAAACAATGTTTGTTTCGCAAATTTGTGTATATTTTGACCTTGGAAAGTCTTTCAGAATATTTTGGCTTATAGTACAACTTGAAGTATATTTTAGCATATTTCAGCTATACATATATTGATTTGAAGTCGTTAAGGTACTATACTATAGGCACAATTTAGAAAAATCAAATATACTGCACCTAGCCGAGTCACTTGAGGCGGTACATAACGTTATTTCAAATATACAAAGTATACCTTGTACCAAACGTTTTAAAATTTAAAAAAAAAAATGGATTTCAATTAATGGAATAAATTGTTTATTTTTTGAGTAGTGACAGCAACGTAAAACTTCAATAATAATAATTTCATAGTATGATCACGAGCCGCACGAACTCTGCTCTAGAAAGTTTAAAACAGAATATCATTGTCAATTCCTTCAAAAGCTAACGTCATATTCTAGAACACATTTTTTCCGATAGTAATGTATCCGAATTCTATTGGATACTTTATTAGTATTCTTTGACTTAATAAAGTATTCAAAATATTAATTTTTTTCTGATAATTATGTAAGTATCTATGTTATCAATTTCTTCTGCATATTAACGTCATATTTTTGAATAATTAACATAATGTGTGTGTGTGTGGGGGGGGGGGGTGTTTGCTGGCACAGACGCTCCGTAGAACCCATTTCGGTTCTCTTAAATGTTTGAAATGTATCGTTTCAAAATTTTTTTTTGTATTGACCTATAACTAATAAACAAAGTCGAACGCGTTACGATAGCAAAACTGTAGACCGCAGTACTTGGTCATCAGCTGTCTGTGCGGGCACTCGCACTATAATACCCACACGTTTCTGTTATCGCAAAACAGTCTTCCGTCGTTTGCCAGTTGTAGTTCAATCGTCATCCGACGCACAAAATATATTATCGCGATGCGGCGCGCGCGTGTGTGCAACCGGCGTAATAACGAGTGAGTCGCTGGCGCAAAGTGTTCAACTTAAATCCTCTTTTATATACGAGCCGCGTCGTTTCCAGGCCGAGCGGGTGGCGACTTTTAATCACGTACAGCGAGCGGCTAGATTATATGTATATATATACAGTGTATACGTAAACGCGGTATAATATAATAATATACACGTGTACGTCTACCATGTAGACGGCACGACAGCCGTTCGGTCGGCACACAGCACGAGACGCCACACCGGCTAAATGTGTGTGCTCACCGAGGCGAATACGCACACGCGCAGCGATATATACTCGAATTTATGTAAGCAATCATGTGAGCTTTGGCCGCGGCATAATAATGTAGTCTCGCGGCGGCAATTAAAACGTGTCGCGCCACCGACGTTCGCTCTCTCGTCGTTTTGGTGTAAGGAACTAACTATGTTTATAGGTACATAGAAATAATATTACAATAATACGATGTGACCAGTTGAATGACCCGCTGGCTCCACCAGTAGGCAAACCGCGTATTATAGTGTACACGCTGTATAATGTTATGGGTTTACCTCGGTTTGAGTGTATCTCGGTTTTAGTGTACCTCAGTTAACTCTTATTCTCTGTATATGCGTACCAAAATTCATCGCAATAGGTTGAACGGTTTAGGAATGTATACAGAACATTTTTTTTTCTATATATATATATATATATATAATGTAATATACGGAGACCGTGTGAATTCAGCATGCGTGAAAATGCAGGGGACTCGACACAACCGTGACGTTTTCAACTAGGTACTGAAGTCTGAGAAAATCTAAACACTTCATATCTAATTAATTCGGTATTTTTACAAACTTGATTATCGGCAACTCAATTTACAAGAGTAGAATCTTTTATATGATACAACTTTTTATTTTTTTTGTTTTGATATGGTACTCGCATAATATAATCACTGAAATTGATAAAATCCCGACTTTTTAAAAACAAATAATGTACCTGGCCCAAATCTAGTTTTTAAATTTTTTTCAGTAGATCTAAAACAATGTTTGATTCGAAAATACATTACAATAATATATTATTATAATACAATTTAATGATTTAGAACCTAGAATACTACCTATATTAGAACAAAATTATAATTACATAATACTTTAAAATTATTTAAAATTTGTATTTTCTATTTCAAGACGTTTTTTGATGTACCTAATACCTATCCTATAAAAGCGTAACCAACAATTTATTAATTTTAGTACCTACTACAAACTACAATATATCATAAAAATGAAAACACGACAGTGGTGTAGCTAAATTGCCTATATAATACTCCGTGTCATAATAATCATAAATTATAATATACCTATTATAATAATAATATATACAATGGGCACCACTTAAAAGACTCATAGATACAAGGTTCAAGGTTTAATCGCTTATTAGACTCCAAATCACATGAAATGGTCCGGACGTAACCAAATACATAATAAGAAATTCGGTTATAAGACTTACCATTTCGTTTACAAGACTCAAATTTCGTAAAAAAAAATGGTAAGAAAAATAATCATTATTGGTTACAATGTAGAAATAAATTGGTTTTCAAAAATTACGTATTTTCGTTGGTTATGACTGGATTCATGCTTTATAATGTGTGTATGTACAACATATTTGATAGCATTTTACATTTATCGCAATTTTCGTATCGTAGTGTGAAATATAAATACACTTCCCATTAGATACCTGGCACAGCTATCGTAATCGATAATTGTTACATAATTTATAGTTTTTTATTAAAATGTGTAATAATTTTTATGGTTCTGTAATTTTTAATCATAATTTTTTCATTCATTCTCTAATAAAAAGTATGAAATATATAGTAAGATAAAATTCATAAATATGTCATTAAAATTTTTGTTTTTTTACCCCACTTCGCCTATACGATTCATTCGGTTATAAGACTCACTTTGTGCTGGTCCCAAAGTGAGTCTTATAAGCGGAGTCCGCTGTAGGAAGGCTCCTTGGTGAAACTGTAATATTCTGCGGATGCACCATTCGTGTATGTAATACTATGTATAATATTATAAAAATTGATTAAACGAAATACAGTATAATATTAACTTCATACTTATAAAATATCAAAAGGTTAGGTTTTTGATATTGCTGGAACAAAAAAAAAAAGGTAAAATATGCATAGAATTCAACAGTAAAGGCTGTCATGTAATTATTGTGTAGTCATCTAGTATAATATGAGATGACGTAAGATAATTATTATAAGCCTTTAAAATTAATATACTACGTAAAAACAATCTATTTTGAAATACTTAAAATTAATTTTAAATTTTTAACGATAAAAGAAAATGTCTAAAAACCTAAATTCTACTAGCAATTTTTTTATTTTTATATTGACAAAAAAAAAAAAAAAAATTCAAGCCAATAATTAAAGATAATATTATTAATACTGACACTTAAGCTCAATCTAATTTAAGTGTACAAAATGACAGTCATGTCAGTCGTGGCATGAGAATTTTTTTCAAATGTCAACACCAAAAACCATTAAGGGGATTCGATACCGTGGTTTCCTGTCTTTGTCTAACAAACGCGCAACATATGAATTCAGACGTGTTTTTTGGCAAACGTACCGATTGATACAGTGAAGCGATAAGAATTCTGAAAACAGATATGAATTTGTCGTCAAGTCTACTTGAGATCGGCCAGTCAACATTTTTGATTTTTTGATTTAAACTTCTCCAAAAAATGAAATATGAAATTTTTTTAATTACTCTTTAGTTATACATTAATTTTAGGATTTTGGGGTGTAATATAAAATATGTGGACTGACCGATCTCAAGTAGACTTTACGACAAATTCAAATCTGTTTTCAGAATTCTTATCGCTTCACTATATCAATCGGTATATTTGCCAAAAAACACGTCTGAATTTATATGTTGCGCGTGTGTTAGACAAAGATAGGAAATCACGGAATCGAATCCCCTTAAGAACACTTAATTAACTATTATAGTTATAAACTGTTTTTGAAACTTTGTAATTATATTATTGATAATTATAATATATCCTAATGATGTCCCTATTTTAAAAGTAAAAGGCGATTTTACAATAATTCACTGTACCAACTACAACGTACACTGTATGTGCTATAGTTTTGAATTATAAAAAAATGTTTATTATTTTATTTTAAATCTATTTTCTACGATTTCAATTCTATTAAATATATGGTACATAAATAATTAAGCGTTTGTGGTTTTCAAAAACTTTAAAATTAGTTTAAAGCATAAAAACAGTGATGCTCGATAACTGGAAATTATAATGAGATATATCCATTGGAGTCTTTGAATTTTCCTAATATACAATAAAGAACAAAAGAAAGGTAGGTATTTTGAAAAGCACTCGATCCATATGTAAATTAGTATTTTATACCGAAAAATCTATATTTATTATTATATGCTGGATAATATAATTATTAAGTTGAAATTAAATTTTGAATATTGAATCGGAGATTTAATGTTATATCGAATAGCTTAATATAATATATATATTTTTTAAATTAAATTAGGCCCTTGCATTTCCTTATGAATAATTATATTTATAATTCAAGTGATATAAACGTTAAAATTGGATCTAGTTGGTACTATGGGTGATTAAGTTAGAGAAATCTGTCTACTTACTTTTCAAAACAATCGAGAAACAAAGAATATACTGTACGGAAAAATTTAGTATCGAAAATACCAAAAATGAACTTTTATCCTGAATTGTCGACCAAATATTTATTATCGCCTTTTCTAGACATGATATTTTTAAAATAAGATCTTTTTGAGGTATTTATGGACATAAGCAGTTTTATTTTTTTTATTCCTTTTTTTATTTAAATGTATTATATTTTTTTTTCTGAATCAAAAAGCTTGAAAAATTGATGCAAAGTTTCTAATAGAATGGTCTTACAGAAATTTAAAATATTGAGTTAAGATTTTTTTTCTAAGCGATTGAAACTTAACTTTGGACAAAATTCGTCAAAATCACAAGTTTTTGAAAATTATTTTAATTTAAAACATTTTAACATTTTACATACTTATAGGTTGGTTTGAAAGTGTAACAAAATGTCCCACATTAATTGATCAAACTGGAATTATAATAAAGTGCCAAGCCACGTTTATTTTGTATGAACGTTTAAAGTTCAAATGCCGATGAAATTAAATATATAATAATAATTCTTAAACTATTTTCTTTATACTAATTGTTATAATTCTATATTAAAACTAGAAACATTCCAATATTGCTTAGTTTATAATTGTATATTATACACAACCTAATTTCAAATATTCAAACTAGTTTTGAGCTAGGCATTTAAAATAAAAAAAATATTACGGTTTTCGCTTAGAATCGTCTGTAGGATGCAATGATTTATCATTGAATTCAAATTTAAAACATCAAAAGCTTCCGTAACTTCCCCGATTTTTTTTTCTACACTGAGAGCTAATATCTAATATGTCCACTGATTTAGAATTTAAAAAAAATAACACTTCCTATACATATCTGCATGATTGTACTTCATACCTACATTTATTATAAATAAAGTGAAAAATAAAAACAGATTATAATTATACTGTTGGTAGTTACATACAGGGTCAAATTGCCTAAAATAGGGTTCCCGCTAAACTTCTACATTTTTTTATGCTTATTATTATTGGTTGTTTTGACGTTCTTATAATAACCATACAATTTCAGAAGTAAGTAGCAGTTTATTTTGTTAATAACTACACACATAACAATTAAAAAATGTATGAAAGGAAGATTATTTTTGCGTGAGGTGTGTAATTTAGTTCAGCTTACAAGTAGTGTACGTTGAAATTAAGGAACAGAAATTCCTTAAAATTAAAATTAAATAGATACATATTATATGAGCGTATTAATACTAATTTTTTCAAGTTAGTTAAGGATGAATGTAATAACATTTATTTTTGGTAAATTTAGACAAATATTGAACTTATAATGACCATTACATTATACAGGTCATATTATTGAGAAGAGAAAAAATACTTCAAGAATACTTCAAGAAAAACTTCAAGATATGGCAAAATATTAAACTGTATCTAATTGTTTGGCCATTAATAATATAAGTTTGGAAACAAACTCGTGAAAAGTAAAATGGAAAATACAGAGTATAAAAAAAACATGTTACAATCAAAAATAATTGTCAAGTTATTTTTAAAATATGTACTTAATAATAATAATAGTAACAATTTAAATACTTTTACATATTATTATTAAACACATTAGTGTTAACGTTTTGTAGTTAAAATATAGTATTATTATAATGTATATAATATATATTATAATATATATAGATATCAATATAGGTACTCTTTGTTTTGTAATTACAATTTTTTTTAAATGTTGAGTTATTGCGACTACCAGTTATTATGACCAATTTTTAATGTTCACTTGAACGCAATTCTAAACAATTTCTTATGAATCTATATATGATGTTTAGTATATATTTATTTAATAATGTGATGAGTAAAGTTATCGCAATATACCTGATAACCCATGTGTTATATAAATAGGTAATTGTGCAATAGTTTTGTTTTTTTTTTAAACTGTCTTTTTTTAAAATTATAATCTATCGAATTTGTACAATAAGCAATATTGATGTTACTGATAGATAACGGGTTTATATACACAAGAAGAAGAAATCATACATTTATGACAACTCAAAAATGGTGCAATATTTATATTGTTTATTTAACGTATTGTTATTTTCTATAATTTTTTTTTTCAATAATTATAATAAATTCAGCTGATATAATTTTTTTTGAAACGTGCATTATATGCTAGTGCTCTAATAAAAATTCAATCACTGAAGGTCTATAAACAAAATATTATTTATAAAAAAAAGAAAAATATTCCTATGGAAAAAAAGTACCTTGTTAGTTTTAATCATTGTAATGTATAGAATATTCATATTATATATTTTGTACTTAAAATATTAAATTTCAATAAATATAAAACGGGTAGTTATTTATTTGTATTTATTAAAATATCAGATGAAACAATAATAAATTGTGAAAAATACTTCTTTACAATGAATATAGAAATACATACCTACTTAAATTTGTACATTTTTGAAGCTCAGAGCAATATAATATGTATACAAACATTTTTTCTTAAATTTTAACACTAAAAATAAACTGCTTCCATAAAAGTATGAGAACATTTTAACGCAAATAGTTAATTAGTTATCGTATAGGTACCTATTTTTATGGGTAGCTATTATTGTAGATACCTATTTAGCAATATAATATAGCCAATGTAATAACTGCGAATGGTATACATAAAAACAAATATTTTATATAATGTTATTATGCACATTAACAACTCACATTAGACGTTTCAAGGTTTATTCGCGATGTTGTAATAAAATTCGTTTATTTTTTAAATAAACTATATTTTTTTTATTTTAATCGTTTACAACGAATACAGGACTTATCGTGATGGTTATATTATGCATATTATACATTGAGTGGATGGTACTTCTTTTAGAACTTCTTAAATAACAGATAACTTTATAAAATACAATTTATTTATTTTTTCGCCAACACACACATGCGAATATCAAAATAGGTATACATAAGACAATATAAGCTACCGCTTATGAGTATTGTTAGAAATTTATTTCAGTTAAGACCTTGAAAAAAGTTGGTACCAACTACTCATAAACTCAACTAGTGGATTATTCTAACACAATATTCCTCTTGACTTGGTGTTACCACAAAAATGATGATAAACTTATTTCATAGTTCATCGACCTGTGTAGGCTAAATATCTTTAACAGCACATTTGTTTTAAAAGTCAAACTGTAGAATCATGATGGTTTTATTTATTATAAAACAACATGACATAATGACATTTCATTAAATTAAATATTAATCCTGAAACAAAAATAATGTAAAGAATTATACATTAATTTAATTCAAAACTATTTATTATAAAATATATAGATGTTTAATATTTATAAACTATTTACATTACATTACACCTATTACACCGTCTTATTAATATTAAATTTGGAATTAAATTCGTAAATAATGATTATTATTAGTTTAATGTACATTTTGCAGTCTTTAGATGAATATATGGTAGTATGGCACCTACAATTCAATAATCTTTTGTGTTCGTGATGGGCGATGACTATAAAGTATATGCGCATGCAAGTAATGATAAAAATAATATACTGAAATGTCTGCGACTAACGTTAAATATTTGAATTGTAAAAAATAATAGCATTATCTATGGCAAAATAAAATATGTTTTCTTTAGATAACGATTAAAAACGATGTATATATTACTAATAGTGAATTATTGAATTATAAAAAGTTAATTTACTGACGAACAAATGCAAACAAGTTGCGCAAAGACACGTCAAATTGAACATTGAACGGTTTCTATATTCTTTGAAATCAGTTTTTTTAATATTTTAATTAAATGACATTACTTTCATGTGTAGTAATATGTATATTATATGAATAATATAATAATACATCGGCAATCTGGTCTGAATCAGTGTTTGTGAATTTGATCTCGTTACCCTCTGCACATAAAGAGTAACTGAAATTGACGAAAAAAATAAATAATAACTATACACTGGAAAAAGAGGGTAGATCCGGTGGTGGTATACGTATGATATTTGAAAGGGGAGAAATCGTACAGAAAAACAATTATTAATAAATCATTATTTTCTTGGAAATGTCGGTAGGTAAAATGTCGGCGACAGGAAAAGGGAAGTTAAAAACGAGGGCAGGGTGGCAATAAAACATATAAAAAGATACCAGAAATCACGAAGCGGTTTTTTGAAATCACAAATCATGCGTTGACATTTCGGAGATAACATTTGACTTTTATGGAATGTAAATAATTTTTCGATTTTGGTACTGTCGATTTTCAGCGTTTCCAACTCTGCACGAGAAGGAGGAAAAAATAAATAGCAATAAATACAAAATAAGTACCTACTAAGTTATGTTCTTAATTTTATTTTATTTTTGTATAATAGCGTTTCATTTAATTTACCAACCCGAAATGGAATTATATTTATATTTTATATTTAAAGTAGACATTTATTATAAAAAAAACAATATAATAATACTGCATTTTTTTAAATTACATTATAATGTGAATGGGTAGGTTTTATAATTTATAATTAGTACTTGGATATACAATTATTTTAACTTAAAATTTATTGCAACTTTTATGTATATTATATCATTATATAGCACCTACTATTTTCTACCTTTGTCTTTACATTTGTTTTAATTATCATTTAACAAAATGTCTAACTATTATATGACCTAATAACAATATATTTTTGTTAAAGACGTTTAAGTTAACAATATAAATATAATATAATAGTATTGCGTATATACATTTACGATGAGATGTATTATGGTAATTTTATTTGTATGTAGTGTATTTAGTGTATTAATTTGTAAAACGAACCCGAGTATAAATAATATTTGTATGTAATTATTTTTAAAATTGAAAGTTTCCGACGTTTCAAAACTATAATATTATAATGGTTTTATATTTTTGAACTGTTGTATTCATTCTTCCGAGGAGTAAAACGGTTATTTGCACAGGATATGGTTACAACTTACATTTATTAAATACACAAATATATAGTTCATACGATTCAAAGGCTGTTTTACCAGAATTTGTTGTCTTTATACCTTATAAATGCATAATATAGGAAACTGTACGTTTAGATTAATCCATTTAAAACTGTTATTTTAAACATTACAGTGAATATTATCCAATTTAATGATTCTATATAATATCTGAGCCTCCGTAGGTTAGGTTTTGATATTTTAATTTTAAAGCAAATCATAAGTATTTTTAAGATGTAAATCTTTTGTACTATTTTAAATGGAACGATATATTTTGCTTTAAAGTTAAAATACCAAAATCTAATCTCCATCACTCCCATACGGTAAAAATGACAGAGGTAAATTCTCGCTAATGAAAGAATTGGTATGTTGTACTAACTATTGCTGTTGCGTTTTCTTAAATTATAACTGAGTAACTAAATTGTTTGTACATTTTGTACTACTAACGAGTATTTACTAATTGATTTAGTAGCGCATAACCTACATACGTCCTACATCAGTGTGCTGCAAATCATAATCATGTTCTCAGTTTTAAGATTTAATTTATGCCTCGTATATGTACATTTTGGTTTTTATAATAATATATTAATACATATTATGTATATGCGTCTTTGGTTTAAAAGTAAGAAAAAACACGATTCGGATCGCTTATAAACGTCTAGTTAAACTACTACTACCGAATATAAAAATTTCCCAACTTGTAATATTTCGGATTAAAAAAAATATATCATTTAATATTTTAATTAGTTATCACATTACGGTTTACGAGTAGCAAATGTCATTCGTCTCGAGGTATAATGGGTATATTTAACATTATACACGTTTAACCCGTCCGAAATGTAGACGATTTAGTAATAATAATAATTATAATAATATTCAAGTCAACAGCGTTTTGACAAGTTTTATAATTACCTTTGCCGACACTGATCGTTCCACTGGTTTGTATATGATTATTATAATACCTACTGAATTCCGTTTTCACCTAATACGACATCATTGTAAGCAGTGTACAACTTATCGTGCACAGGTATAATACGTCTATACTATGATAATATATTCAGAGCACATTAACCGTGACAATGAGTGTTCTACATCTTTAATACCTACATGTATTATAATTTATAACGTTGAAATCAAACGGCGCGTATTTTTCAATCCAACACTAATACCGAATCGGCCGTCAAAGTTCCGATTTTAACTATTAGGTACCTATATTATTCATATAATTATTATTATATTAACCGTTAAGACACATAATGTCCTCGCCAATGAGGATCACTCCTTTTTGATCTAGGTACCCTGAAATATTGTTACTACCTTAAAATATTTTCAATTTTTTTGTTGTTCTGTTTTTAACCATTGTTATTTTTATTGTTATTCGTATTATTGTATATTTCCTACTCTTTACTTAGAATTCAAATGTATCATCTGTTGTATTCAAAGCGCATCGCCCGTTAATTATTATTAATAAATAAATATCATGTTATAAAACCGTATATATAACACCTATATCGGCCAACAATACTGTGTTATATCAACTGCAAGGAAAACTGCGGAATCATCATCAAAGCCATGCCGTCTACGTCCAATGCAGTTCTTGGATGAGCCGGTGGTTTGTTTTCTAAAGCAAACAGTTTTTCTAAAGTTAATTAGTTTTTGGTGTGTAAAAGAGCAGTAGATCCGTCAAAAAGTTTCACGTCCGATCGTTGATGGCTGCAGCGTGTGGATTTTTGAAGACAATTAATACCAAAATTCCAAAAGTGGTCAAGTGTTATAATAATTGTGGTTACATGCACGTTTGTGCGCATTTTGACCTCGAGTATACTACTCATCGTTATAAAGTGTGGCGTTTTGAAATTTAAATCGGTTGGTTCCAGAGATCACCCGTCGCGAGACGGACGACACGTCAGGCCACTTTACCGGACACGAACGACGCCCGACTGTCGTCATACAGGGTGTGCCTGGTATCGCGGGATGATGTGAAAAATTTAAACGTAATTTCGGTATAAAATTGTTAAATCTTCTAGATTCACCTCATATATTATATGTTAGAATATGTAAATATCGAAAAACTGTGACGACTCAATAATACTATTTCCGTGCTCGTGAGTACGAGACAGACGATGTACCTTGTGTGCTGCAGAGTGGTATGTACTATTGGTATAATATTATCTGTTATACCATATAATAACACAATACTTATAAGTTATAATATATGCACTTGTCGTGTGCCGCGTAAACGCGTTTGTTTAAATATTATTACGTTATTAGGCGTGCGTGTACACTGCAGCAATACGTATTCGGTTGACAGGAATTAATTTTTCAGACGTTTCTACTTCATTTGTCATGATGACGGTAGAAAACGGTGCGCGTGTAACCCAATACAGCACCACTACATCGTTTTTTTTTATAAATTAAAGTTACCGTTTAAAAATGATAGAAAAAACCACCACCAGAGTCCGTTCGGAAAAATTGCCGTCGAAAAGCGGTCGATTAATCACTGCAGACGATCAAGTCTTATGCCATAAAAAAATATAATATATTATAATATACGCGTACAAGTGTACAATTATAATAATAATAATATAGTCAGTGTTATATTATTACACGATGACGACCGTCATATTTCTGAGTCCGCACGAATCACAATGTTTTAATTCGGACACCATAGACGTTATATGGTAATAATAATATTATTACGTAGCGTTATACCGTTTCGTACCGGTACCGCCCGTTATAATACCGGTTATTATTACGACGATTTATTATTCGACTTGTCATTTGATTAGGTTTTTAAAGTAAATCGTATTTTTCTCGAGAGCTCTGGTGCATACAACAGGAAACGCGTATGACTTTCCCATAGATCTAAGGACTTACCAAAGTGTAAAAATAAAGAAACTTATATTTTGCATATTTTGTGATTTTTTTATGTCTAGGGTGGCATTTCAGGGAATTTTTATGTGTATTTCATTAGCTTTCGGTGGAAATAAAGAATGACAATATAATGAATTAAATAATTAATCGTGTCCAAACTACCAGCTCGTGGCCTATAGTTTGTGAATTTAGGTGACAGGTACTTCTTTGGTTGTACTAGCTGTGTGTATATTATTAAATTATTTTTCCAGGCTAAAAATGAAAATTAGAAATTAAAAAAGCCGAAGACACGTATTATTCATAACAATTCTCATTTTTTCATTTGTTAGGTCGTTAATAAATTATTTTAAGTGTATTTTTCAGAGTTTTTAGGTCATAAATACATTTTTAATGTTTTTAGGCCATTAAAATCCGAACACTAGCCATAATTTGACATCACGGCTTGGTACGATCCAACAGAAATATGCATATAACATCATAATATATTATTATGCGCAAACTCCGTGGTATTATATAATAATAATAGTATAACATACCCATGCAGGTCCATCAACAATCACGGACGAAGGGTTTCACGACCAAGTTTTCGTGAAATTTCATAAAATGATATTATAATAATATGTGACGTGCCCGCAGTAAACATCCTACTCGACGTGTCGATGTTTGTTGTTCGTCTCTCTTTTGCGGGGTTTTCTAAAAACCGTGACGCGTCCATGCCGAGTGGTTATTTTTCCTCAATTAAAAACATAATCCGGCGCCGTTTTTGAACGCCGAAAATTGTTATAATCCACGCATAAGTAGGTACACATCTCGGGATTAAAGTGTACCGAGACCTTTTTTTTTAAATTGTATTTAATACGTGGGCTGTTCGGTTGATCTCTTTTCTCGTAGTGCATTAGTTTTATTTTCGGCAACCCTGATTCCGCCCCGCGGCGTCTAATGCACTATATATATGCTTTTCTATACCTATATAATACACGTGCGCGCTTTCCCCTTTTCGATATTCCCACGTGCACAATCGACACGTGGTGCACTGAGAAAGTGAGTCGTCCAATTACAGTATGGATACTATATATGGACAAATAGCCTTAACACAAACTTTTATTAAAAAAAAAAAAAAGGAGCGAAACAACAGAGTTCACGCAATCACATTTCGGATCTCTGTGAGATGTAATAAAACGACTGGGATGTACTAAAAATTATAAACCGTATCGGGACAAATGTAATTTGATAAATGTACATTTGAAGTTTACAGTATTATTATACCATACATATTATATTTCAGTATACCTAGTTAACCTATTTTACATAAAATACATAAGCCAATAAAAATTTGGTCAAGTGGGTACCATTCTGCTGTATTGTAGGTGTCGGTCGAGTGAATTACTGTAATGGATGTGTTTAATTTGAAATCAATGATATATAAAAGTACCGAATAAATCCAATTTTCTACTAGAAGCCGTCCTTAAAGTTGTAAATCAAAGCATTTTTACTACCCAGAAAGGCGTGATGACAGAAAAAAAAGAAAAAACCAACACATCATTGTTAAATCAATACACTCATCACTCCACTTATAGAATCTAAAAACTCTAACAAAATCTATTATAATATAAAATTTAAATTTATCATCTATCGAAATTTTCATCTAACTTTACCTTAATAATATCTACCTATACATTTATCTCACGCAAAAAAAATTATTCAAAAACGATCACGTTTTTGCACATTCTTTTGTTTAGATTCCATGTGTTTTTCATACAAACTTTCCGGTCGTACAATATGTTTTCTGTAATTGTCCATATTTCTATACATAAACAAGTGTTTTAAAATACTAGTTTTGTACAGTGGTGCTTAGTGCTGCGGTGATAAACTATCATAAAGATATCGTCTGTCCTGGACTTTATCATATATATATATATATATTATATATTTTATATCTGCAAGATACAAAATATATCTAACCTATACAACTACATGATAATATATTTCTGTTATATTATTGTTTGTTATCATAAAGTTCTAATATCTTATAGACCATAAAATATGATAAATTCATAAACTATGTCGGTGAAACCGTAAACCTATAACCTAGTAGTATCTGATCGTCCAGCGGCCGGCTATTAGGGCCTCTATTCGTTTGGTTGGATGCTGACGCAAAAAGTGTAAAACAGTCGTGTTTTGATTTAAAAGTGGCGAATCTAACGATGTCTGCTTTTTCAGTGCCGTCACATTTTGAGTACAAACAAAAGGCAGCCAGTGAACGTTATACAGAATAGAAACTGCAGTCTAAGAGCACTTTAAGTCAAAAGTCACTAGAAATGTGTGTTTCGAATTTTTCGTGAGATTATCGCTCTGAAAACATAATATAACGGAATTCAATAGTTATGCCAACCAAACTTTATTTTTAACTTACGATGCAAATGTCTAATAAGAATATCAAGAATACCATAGTATTAGTATAGTATCATTTTTATAATTTAATGTTTTTTTTAAAATATTGTATATTTTTCAAGTTTAATAATATTATTATTTATACCTACAAAATGTTATATTAAAAAAAACACTAACCACATGATTTATTTTTCAATAAATAATAAAAAAAATTCTCGAACATTTTTAGATGCTTATAAAATGGATTGATAGATCGATTTATTGTTATTTCAAGTAATATAAAAATGTGTGGCAAAAATTCGAAAAAATTTGTCTCCAGAAGTCTGAACTTGTAAGAAGACAAGAGTTCCTAATGTTTTGTATCTTAATTCTATACATACTTATTCTGTACAGTATAATATATAAATTAAATAATTTAAAAGTAAAAACCAAATGATTAATAAAATTATATAACAGTTAAATTATGTAGACACAACTAGTTTTATTATTATTTTAGTATAATAGTATAGTATTGTATTGAGAGGAATTGGAATTGTATATCATTATTTTAAAAGACATAAATCTGGAATTTTTTATCTGAAATCAAATATTTGTTTTTAAAAATTATACGCCTATCATGGCTCATGAGTATAATATGATTAATTATGTGTTATATTATGAACCCAAATAATAAATTGTCAATGAGTTCAAAATATACATTTTAATAACTATTTTTTGGAATATTTCTCATAATTATTTAAATATTTACATTGAACCCGACAAAAACAATTGTATATTTTTAAGAACTTATACTTTCATTGAAATCGTGCACCCCGAGAGATCAAAAAGGATGTAATTACTCACCGAGGAGCGTAGCAGCCCTCATAAGAGAGGATTTTTCCCTCGTTAAGCGACTAATTATAAAAACAGGAGACAAAAATCTACGAATTAATAAACAATTAAATTTGTTCCGCGCAGTAAAATTAATTATACCAAAGCTTACTTTTGACTACATAACCGCCAACCGGTAAAACACGCACTAAACCGGACGAGTGTTAATAATATTTTATCAGACTTATTCGTATAAGACGACGGAACAACAAACGATTATGAAATGAAATACTTTTCGTTTTCGAGCTGTACACGTGCGAAATAGATGAAAACTTCGTTATTTGCAAGCGAAAATAAAAATTATTTCAGACACGCGTTGAACTTTATTCACCAGTAATCATCGGTGTATTGTTATTTTAATACAAGACGGACAAGTAAACATTTGAAAAAAAAAAAGTAGGTACCTTTACTACGTTATAATAATATTTGACTTGACGTGTTTTATTTTCTGATGCACCTACATCATAACATTATATTATTATTATTATGCACTTTTAGGGTGTAAACGAGATTTCATTCGTATATTATAATATTTTATAGTATTGAAGAAGTTATTGAACAGCTTATAAACAGCACATATTTTAGTGCTCGTGGTCTTCCGACGATCATCGCGAGTCAAATAATTTAAAAGATCTGATATTATAAAATATACGACTTTATTAATCACCATTTTTAAGGTTGACGAATACGATTGGAAAAATATTATGTTAGTGAACAAATTATAACACCTATTATATGAAGGAAAACGCATTGGTTTTATACTTGTATAGTCATAGACTACGTGTCGACGGTTCGAATATTGTAACATATTATAATAATAATATTATATTACTATAATATTATCTCTGAAATAAATGACAGCAATATTACAATATTTAGTGACTCCCTCTCCGCACTTACCAGCCTCCAAAATCTGTATTCCCCGTCTGATATCGTCAGAAAAATCCAAAACTCCCACTACATAGCAAAACAACAGGACAAAAACATCACATACTCTTGGATCCCTGGTCACTGCAACATAGACGGCAACGAACTAGCAGATACAGCCGCCAAACTCGCTCACTCATCCCCAAATTCTCTATCCTTACCCATTTTCTCCCTCAACGACTTAAAGAGGGTCATCAAAAAGGATACACTACTTCATTGTCAAAAGGAATGGAATGAAATGTCAACCAAACTAAACGAAATAAAGAGATCCACCCTACCGTATCCTTCCCCAGATAACATCTCAAGAAAACATGAGACCTCTATAAACCGTCTCAGAATTGGTCACACCCACCTTACACACTCCTACTTAATGAAGAAGGAAGACCCCCCAGTTTGCACATGTTGCGGAACATTCCTTACTGTGAAACACATCTTAACCGAATGTAAAGCATACGACCAAGAAAGAAGGCTATACCAAATATCCAACCACCTCGCCGAAGCACTCAACCCGGACCCTAACAATATACACAAGATCATACAATTTCTCAAACAAACGAATCTTATAAATAAACTGTAAATTGTAAATAATATTAATCACTTAACCTTTCTCCTAATTATTACTACCTTGTCTTGTTTTAAATACTAAATTTCTTTGTATACCTTTTTAAATATTAATGTAATATGTAAATATACTTAAGATAATAATGTACTGTTACATCCAATGGCCATAGACGCCGCGGATAGTTGCTTAATAAAAAAAAAAAAAAATATTATATTACTATTTTATAGACGTGAAAGACGATTTTGACAACTTTTGACACGAGAATAATATGTCGTTATGTTTTTAAAAATAATTTATAACTGCTGGCCATATAATTATAACACAATAAGTATTATGATATTATGTCCATTATAATATTATGATACGACGTTCAAGGTTCGCTCACCCCGCACAAATATACACACAATTATTATAATACTGATATTATTATGATGTCAACCAAGGCGTACATAGCTAGTAGTATGTGTGATAATATTATCATCGTAATAATAAACAGGTGCCGTGTATGTTATAATTTATAATAATATTATAGGTGAAACTTTGGGAGTCATAATAATATTCAGTCATTACTGGTTTGCATACAGACGCGTTTCGAGTTATTCTTCTGCGCGGACCTATAGTGATACACCTGCAACTACTGCTCATAATATTAATAATAAATCATAATCATAATAAAGTATTATGCATAATTTATATATAAATATTATACACTCGTCGCGCGCCAAGTATATACGCGTCCAATTAATGCCACGTGTTACCTATATAGCACCTCGCCGTTTTGAAAGAGCTCATATTATAGTATAAGTAATATAGCCATAATATTATATAATATACTGCTGTACTATACTATATTATACGGAGTGATCCATCTAACGTTAGACACTCGTTATTCTAGAAAACACTTACTTTTTCGAAAACAATTATATTTCTTATCATTATTTATTTAAGTTTTTACTTTTTTGAATGATAATTGTCATATTATGTTAACATACATTTTTAATTTCATATTTCTAAGCTGAAATATTTAAAGTTTTGTTTAGTGACCCAACATTTTGAGGAGTGCCTATCCCTGTAGTATTCCACTATGCTCATCTAAACTTTAAATTTTTATAAAAAATAAGCTATATATGGTCGTCTAAAATTTGTTTTTCATATTATATCAAAGTAGGTAATCCAAAAAATATTTTGCTTAAGAAAAATTAACTAAAAATGCATTTTGCTATTAAAAAGTAAAAATTAAATGATAACGATAAAATTTTGTAAAAATATTGTGTCTCAACCACTTAAATTATGTAAAATAAGTATAATAAAATAGGTTGTATAATTTTTGAAATAACGTCTGCCTTAAGCTAATTGGATCAAACGATATGTGCGTGCGATCAGAATTCACTTCGAAACGCGTTCTATACGCCCAAACTACTTGTGCCGAAAATACTTTAAACATAAATCATTATTACTGTAAACGATAAGAGTACGTACACTCAAATTTGACGACCCTTAAACGCTGCACAGTATACAATTGTCACTGTGTTACTGACCCAGCGTCTAAAATCGAATTGTTTAAAATGTGGATTGAACTTAAGACGTTTCATGGACAAAAAACACTGTTCTTAGTAATCTTAGTCTAAATAACTATGTTATTATAAATCATTATATTATTGTCATTATAATCTAAATTTTATCGACCGAGAATATTGTATAATCGACTATATCATATAGTTCTCGGACCCGATTGCGATCATCATGTAATATTATTTCTTTCTATTTAGGCGATGAGTGTAATTCGGCCGAATCGCCTCTAAAATGGAGTCTCGCGAGCCAACAATACACGCGATATATCTAAGAATAACAATAAAACGAACGAACGAGAGCAGGAGAAACGAAGAAAAGAAAATATATATAAAAATCGAATGGACGACTCTCGAAGTGTACTGACGAAAATCCAATACGCGCGTTGAAGGGCACTATAATAATAATAATAATAATAATATACTCGTCGTCGATCGTTTGCTCTTTACCGGACGTGTCCTTTGTTTCCTTTTTTACCCAGTTTTTCCAGTTTTTCCAATTTTTTTTTTTTGTTGTCCATGGAGTACGTGTCACCGTCAGCGGTCAGATGTTTTAAAAAAAAAAAACGCTTCGGAGCGGGCGAGGACTTTAATTTTCCTCGTCAACGGATTTTCTCAATACCCTCACACGAGCGAATACGCGCATATATACGCTTGCCCCGCCGGCCCGCCTACGTATAATGCACGTCCGTCGTCGACGTCGAAGTCATCGGTCGTACAATATAATAATACGTATATAGTACTATATTATTATATTATTATGGAGTCGGCTGCATAATAGTCGTCTTTTTCGTCGAGTGGTTTTTCCTTACCTAATCCACGTCCCCGTGTGTTGTATACTCAGCACAATCGTATTATTATTTTAATATTTATACCCGGAGAGGACTCCCGCCGAGTGCATGACTCGATCACTTGTACGATAATATTATAATAATATTATTATAAATAAGCTAGATATAGTGAAGGAATAAAAATCGTTTGCCTCCAATAATAATAATAATAATGGAAAAAAATACCGGTTAACTTCACGGGCATCATCCTACGGTAGCGGTGCGCTGACCGCGGTCGGTAGTACCCAATTATTTATTCACTTATTACTACGAACACTTAGGTGTGGTCAACACGTACAAATGAGCGTCTCGGCGGTTTGTGAATGGTTTTCTCGAGCCACATGACCCTTAGATCATCCACCTTTCGAATGTCGGCGATTTATCTTCGCGCTTCGGGGCTTTTCCGGTAGGTCGATATCGTTTTCTCGCCGTTGATTTATTTACCGACCGCGACGTCTCGTATAGGTACGTGGTGCAAAATATAATGATACGAAATAACAATAATAATATATATAAACACCGTAGACCTATAAACTATGGACAGCGAATTTCACTCTGCCCCGCTCTCAATGCTTGGCGAGTATAAAATACTGTGAGAGAAAGAACAATGAACATCAATATTAGTGAGTTATTTTGAAGAAAATATACTACACCTTTTTCCATCCATTTTTCTTTAAATCAGTAATAAGCACAGTCTTAAAAGATAAGGTCAGACAACTATACATTATCAGCATTCCGCTTAGTTAGGCGAGTTAATTTCCAAATGTGGCCACTGTATTGAGCGCTGCCCCACAGACGTTTTTTTAGGTTATGGCATTATAGTATATAACAACCTTTGACCATATAAACCAACTAGTTTATATGGTCGAAGAAAATAATATAATAATAATATAGTCCATACAAATAACCCCGAGTGCCCTATAAATAACGTTAGCAACTTCAAAAAAGTCTCTTTTGCAGCATCTTTGAGGCAACTTGAGAAACGTTTTTGCCTCTTTAAATGGAAATATTGTAATGGGCGGAAGGGTAGGAAGTTGACCTCATATTCTGCGGTAGTAAGTAATTATTAGTAATCACAATTTGTCAGGTTATCAATAAAATAAACCGATCGACAAAATTTGATTGTAACACAATTTTATATATTTTGTCAGTATAATATATACACCGTATTTTACTATTTTGTTTCTTTTCTCGCCCACTGCATCTAACTATAAAATAATAGTATCTGAAACTAAAAATATAGCAATGCCATAGGGAACTATAATTTACAGACAAAGTACCTAAAATTGAAGTTAGATGAACCAAACATTTTTTTCCGTGTGCGATATCGTCGACCGACTTCTCTCTCTAAGAGCTGTCTACAGTGGCACCATACACACACTATTATAGTATGTGAGTACACGCTATGCACATTACGCGGCCGCCGCGAGTTCGTAAGTTATCGTACCTATGTATAATACACACGACTTCACGTATCACGTAGGTGCGCAATAAAACCAAAATAATATAATATTATGATATTATATATGTCATATTACAAAACGCGAGGCGGGGCAGAAGAGTCACGGAGTGACGCGCGGATTAGAAAATATGTTACGGGTACTCTGCCCCGGCGCGGCGGAGGAGGAACGCGATAAGGTCCGTGTCGAAAATATGCGCAGCATTATAATATTATTATGATGAATCGTCGACGGCGGTGCGACGTCCCCGTTGCGTGCGCCCGCAAAAGACGGCATCGCCATAAAACAAGTAATGTGATTATACCTATATTTTATGCATAAAGTGCACAAGTACATATCATTAATACGTTTACAGGGTGATTCACCGGACAAGCCGAACCGCTGATTTTTCGTCAGGAATTTTTAACAACGAATTTATTAAAATTTTGATTTTTAGAATTTTTAAATTTGTTGTACTCCAATTGAGAGCATAATATTTTCGAACTGTTGAGATTTGAGATTTTATGTGCTGGTTAGAGAGATGTGTCCTGTGGCGACGCGAACTTCTGTTTTTCAATTGTGAACTTGTCACGCACCTAATTCAAAATTTATTCGAACGAGCAGTTTTTCAGTTATTAAAGTATTTATATATACCGAATAAAATTTATATATTATACGCAATCAAAGCCCTTAACAATGATTTTACTAACATGTAAAATAGGTGTCGTGGGTATTGTGGTCTAGTGTTTATTATGCTCTTGGACTATTTTTACAAACTATTACTGTTGATTGTTGATGGGTTGATATTAGACACTAAAATATTCTCATCACTATTGAACCAATTATCCTTAGTACCTACACATAGTTAATTAATTAACATCAAAACTATTCTATATGGAGTTTTGATTTTGATAAATCGAAATTGTCAACGTCTTCGGAAAAATGTAGTCGCCAAAATAATTTACATTTAAAAAGAACTAAGGGTTATTATTTGAAAATAGAAGTTTGAGTCTGCGCTGCTGCAGATACCCTTCAAGTAGTACAAAAATAATATAAGAATTTGAAAATATGTTCTTAAAGCGAGGTATTTAAAAGTTCCAAAAATACAATTTTGAGTACCTCTATTATTTGAGGCAAAAAACGATGAATCACTCTGTATACTCAGCAAGCGGCTATATTTATATTTTATATGACGTTCTATTCATATTTGATATTATACATATTATATACATGTAGACAAGGCAGGTTAGGTATGTTGTGTATAAGAAGTATAGAGCAGGTATAAGTACGTGTCGTACACGCTACACAGTGGTTCTCAGGGTGGTTTTTTTTTTTCATCACAGCGTTTATATGAATTTCACGCGGAAACCGCTCGTGTAGTCGCGTGTATAGGTATATGATAATATTGTATATAGGTACTAATAATATTATAATAGTGTCGCCGCGCCGGCAAGTCCCGCCGCCGCTGCAACAGCAAACCACACCCTCCGTGACGGTGGTTTACCCGCACCCTACCGTCTCATTCCTCTCCACCGACGCTGGCGTGGGGTTTTGGCGAACTCGTGGGGTAAGTTTTAATGAAATATTAACGGCGTTAAAACAATCTCGGCACCGATACATACACCGCGACGATACTGTATTTCAAATTGATTTATTTAATCAATTTTCTTGCCAAACCCTCGGGGAGCTTTAAACAACAACAACGGATGAAAAAAAAAATTATGTATGTATACGTTCGAGTGTATATATATAATATACATATTATGTATACATGCAAACATACCGCAACGTTTTGTTTACGCGTGTGCAAGCCAAAACGATGTTTTGTCGATTTCTGTTCGAACAACGACGACGACGACTTCTCTCGCAGACGGAGGCGGCGGAGACAAAAGTTGTGTCGAATTAATATTTTGTACGTGCGCGATTCCTGCTGCTGCTGCTGCTGCCGCTACCGTCGTTGTTATATAGTTTTTATTTTTTCATTTTTGGCGTCTTCTCGACTACGCGAGCGACGTCGGCAATGCATTATTCGTTTTAAAAAAAATTAAAATAAAAAAAAACCGTCGACTGAACTACGCGAGGAGAGACGTTAATTGAAATTTATTAGGGACACTCGTTTGTACATCCACCCGCCGAAAACGTGTACGTTACATTTATTTCATTTTATTTTATTTTTTGTTTCGTCCTTAGTTGTTGGCACGGATAACCCCCAAAGCGCGGCCAATCACCGTTGACCATAAAAAAAAAAAAAAACGATGAGGAGGAGGTGGACGACGACGAGGAAATTGGAGCTCGTTTTTCCCCAGACTTATATATACGTGTATAAATCTAACACTACGGGGACGCCAAATTTCTAAGTTATACATTACAATAATCGTAAAAAGGAGCCAGGCGGTTATTTTATTTTATTTTTTTCCGTTCCGGGTCTCGTAACAATTCGACACGCAAAAAGCTGCCAAAGGCCCTTTTTCTGCCTTTCGTTCGAAAATAATACATTCCGATTTTTTCTTTTTTTTTTTTTGTTCGATGATGAAATTCGCATGGATCGCTCCGTTGGCAGACATTCAAATTCGTGTTAACGTTAAATTGTCAGTTTTTATTATTGTTTATGTTGATGAGATTTTTGGCCCTAAGAACCGCATAAACATATACATATTATATACATGATATTTACGTATATATAAAATAGTATACATATATATATATATATATATATATATATATTATATTACTTATGCGGCCATCCCGTTTAGTCGAATGCTAGGACGCCGCGTAACGATTTTGTCTGCGCAAATATAGTATATAATATAATTGTGGTTTTCCTATTATGCGACAAAAACATGTCTGTTTGATAGCGGTCAGGAAAATTATAATATGTCTACATCGTATTGTGTGAAAATATCCGAAATAATTCTCATTATATTAAACTGTTTTCCATGCACATAATATTTGACAGTATAATTTAATATAATTGGTTGGTTAACTTCGAAAAAAGTGATTAAATGATTTAGTAATGTTATGTCTAAAATTGTAAATGCAATACGTTTCTTTAAAGCACTGTTAATTATAGCTAATACGTAGTACGTACCTATATATTATATACAGTAGAAATCGTTTAGAATTAAGTAATAAAATAATATTATATTAATGTATCAAGTAATAACATACTTGCCGATGAGTACTGATGTACCTACGTCCCATTAGCGAATGCAATTATTGTGCATGGCGAGTGCAGCCGATATATTTGTAATAATATATCATACGAAAGTATATTGTAACAAACATCCGCTAATAAATTGTCAGTCCTCAAGAAGTGTAATAAAATTATGTGGCAGAAGGTGTATGATAATAATAAAATAATAGTTGATATAGCTATACAAGGTGGAGCCCTACTATATGTATATAAAATAATAATAATAATAATAAAATTACAGGAGAAAAAAAAAGTGTTGTTTATCTTCTATAATACTTTATTCAGAGTTATGTTATAATAAAATATATGCATGTAGTACGTCTACTGTTCACTGTTCACTGTTAATAACAGCTTATTTACGAAGGAGAATAAAGTAGACGTCCGTTTTCTGACGTTTTTTGTTTTGTTTTTTTTTTACCCCAAAATCTAAATGTTACGTGGATCGTGTGGCATAAATAATTCGTCATGATATATAAACCGTCTTATATAAAAAAAAAAAAAATATTATATTATATCACCGATTTCGATGGTGGTGCCTAAATTGTAAATATATCTACCTTACAAAATCGATTTTTTATATTTATTTCTCAATTCCGTTTGTAAAAAAATAAATACTACGTATAGTTAAGAATAAATTGTACGTCGTTGTACTTAGATAAACTTAGTTGATATATTGTTCAAATTCAAAATACATCAACCATAGACTTGAAACTTTCTCTTATACTAATATCTTTACACACAATATAATTTGTATAATACATTAATAGATACTCAAATATATAAGGTATATTACAATGAAACTGTTCACACCATCGTGCTGTATGCCAGAATGTGATTTTTGGTGAATTATATAGTTATTTTAACCTGCTGAAATAAGAAATTAGTGGAATGTAATTAAACTTATTAAACTAACAAGATTATAAATCCTCATTATAATCCTCAATCAACAATCATATTTTATTATATGAGGTTAAAAATAATATATTATTAATCAGAACATAAGCTTAGGTTGGGCTATCACATTATATAAGGTAGGTATAAGATTATATGAAAAGGGTTCTTTGGCACTAGGAACTTGACAAAGATCATAATTTATTTATGATACAAACACTGTGAAACAAACCCGTAATCAGAGTGTGTTATATTTATTATTATACTCTTATAAGTCAGAAGTAATACCTATGACCACTCAAAATTCGAAACCTACAATGATGTAGCTGCAAAAACGAATTTCTTGATAATGAAAAAAAAATTTTAAATACTATTATACCTAATACTTTAATTGTCATAACATATGGTAGGTATTTCCCAAACATCACATTAAATTGATATATTTGTAGAAAGTCCATATATTTAAATATTTTCAACAAAAACATTTAAGACAATTTCAAACAAAAATATAGAATTACCCATTGTGATTTTAATTACCCATTCTAACCGTAACGAAGTATGAATGTATTCGTTATACATTGTATAATGAATATATACACAACGACGAGAAAATTTAATGAAAATGCAAACAGGTAGGTCTTGAGATCTACGATGATGATAATATATGATAATCAATTTTGGCGGATTTATATTCATATAGGTAGGTACTCGTAATAATAATATTGGCGTTGTGAAAATCGACAGCAAGTGACGATTAGCTACAATGTTGTCTCGTTTTTTCTCGGTATTTGTAAATGGGATTTCCTTGCATTACTCGGGGCACACAGTTGAACTTCATCTATGAATGCACTGAATTTCCCGTAGTACAAGTTTATTTCACAAGTATCTTCGAATTTCAAACACATTGAGGTATTTACACAGGCGCTGCCAGGATTTCCATTGACAGGTGACGTAATTAGCAATCTTAACAATTTCTAATACAATTATTATTCAATTTATATAAAAAGTTTTTTTATATAAACGTTTTTTCTTATAATTGAATTGTAAATTTGTTTGAAAAATAGGTACACAGTTCCTTCTAAAATAATCATTTTTTTAAATTAAACGATTATTGGTTTAAACATTTTTTTAACATTTAAAAAATTACTTGATAGGTTAAGGAATCATAAACCACCTGGCGAAGATTGTATTCAAGGTGAATCATCAAAATATATAGATGAACATTTCCTAATGGTTGAAAATGTTCACAAGTTAATTGAGGAAATATGGGAAATTAGAGATACCCCTGAATATTGCATCTATTAGTGAACTGAAATTCTCAATACATGGATAAGTTATGAAAAATAAGAGTGCTGTAACTATAACTAACTCAAATGAATGTAACCCATAAAACAATATCATATTGTATTAAACTTTTAGCTGAAAAAATTCTAGATCACCAAAGTGATTTTATAGGAAATTAATAGACGAAAGACGAAATATCCAAATATTTATAACAAGAAAAATGTTCTTGAAAACTTGAGAATTCAATAAGAAACTATACAAGTACATTTTCAGGATACTAATTTTCTTTAATTAAAAATAATCATGAAAGTATCAATAGAGAATGTATATTTTACAGCTTACTAGATACAGTTCAATGTCCTACAGAAACTAATCAGGCTAATAAATGTGAGTGAATAAAAAAATTATGGTTAAAATACTTAAATCCAAAGTTTGGAGCAAACTGTCTTGAGAGTGTCCCGGTAAATATTGGTTCGAGACAGAGCGATGCACCCTCCCCAATTATTTCTAATCTGGTCTTGGAATAAGAAGTCAGAATGATGGATATATCACCAGATACCAGATGCAGGTGCAGAATTGTACAAAATGTCAATAAATCTTTTAGCTTATGCAGGCGTTATTGTGTTGCTATATAAGAATATTTTGGGAACGATATAAATAAGTGAGAAACTTATACGCAAGACTCGCAGAAGCAGCTAAGAAAGTAGGCCTATGTGAAGAAAACGAAAGACGTAATTTTTCTTTCGATCTTCGTCCATTTACATTTTGAAACATTATTATTGTACCTGTGACGCCACTTCAAATTAACTATTTTACTTTGAAACTTTTTTATTCATTGATTTTTAAAAATTATGAATACAATAGGTAAGTATAGGTGTGCTAAAATCCATATAATATACAATTCATAATTTTAGAACTAGTTTTAGATAACATTCGTCTATTATGCATCTATTACACTGAACGCAGTTGCGTATTATTATATAAACTATATATCTGTGAACAAATCGTTTGTTCCTTTTCAATCCGACTTCATACGCGCTTATACATGTTTAATACTGTCGAAGACGTATTTCACTCGTCATGAATAGTTATTGTGTACAAAAACGTGTGCCGTATAAAAAAACAATGACGTTTGAGATATTTCAATACACATAAAAGCTAGTGAGTGTTGTGTGCGCATATATATACACATCAGACGTGCACTTTGCATTGTTCTGGAATTTTCAAGTGACTGTTCGATGAAAATTTCAGTAGCATGGAAAATTGTCCACCTATATGCAAATCCGATACAGAACTGCTGCAGTTGAACATAATATAATAATACGTCGTCGTCACGCGTTTCTACCTATATAATATTATCACAGGACGATGTCCGTGGCTAGAGCTTGAGATGATACTTTATATAATATTTAAATTATATATATATATATATGTAGATACCTAGTATACGGGGGGCGGGGACATTTATCAGATTTGCGCCCAAATTACAAAAAAAAACGTCACCGTTAATGTGAGACTATATAAAGTCTCGATTGTCGAATTGTGTGCTGTGAAATGACAACACGAACTTGACTTACATTGTGTAAAGTATAGTCTCAGTCGAAATTGTCGTATTATACTTCTCCGTAGACAAATATACGTGGTTATGGTACCTACCTATGTTACAATATGCATTATGTAATGACGGGTATATTATAGCGAATCGCCGAGCCGTCGTGGCGGACTCCCGTGACTGCAGGAATGTCTGAAACGAAACGGAGTGGATAAAACGCCACGTGTGTCATTAAAAGCTTTCCGGTGGAACATTATATTATGCACACGACCCGACAAATAATAGTTATTGTCGTGCGCCAGTGGAAGGTTGTGTGTGTATAATATAATATATTTTACTATACACGTGGGAGAATGGCGAACGGCTATACATATAGCGAAGAGTAAAAGAATATGAAATATTAAATACCTAAATGAAAACAAAAACGAAACTAGTATTTTACGCTGCAGAACAGATGAATATCGTCTGCCGGGTTCTTCGAGCTTGATAATTAATATCGTACATAGATAGGTACATAATCATATAATATTATATGATATGAGTACACGTATTTCAAATGTTGTATATACTCTGTCGGCGTGCGAACGTAAAAAAAAAAAATGTTTTAAATGGAAAAGGCATCAAGGGGGAAAAGTAAGTAGCATGCAGAGCGAAGAGGAAATTGGTGAGGACGTATTGTTTGAGCACGCCGCACGCATGGTATCACACGGAGGTTCGTTATATTATTATCTGCGAACGAATACTCATGTCGGCGTTATCATATTATGTAGTGGTTTGCTATTATTCGATATTATTATAACAATATCTATAGAGTCCCCCCCCCTCTAACAATAACACCAATGCAAAAAGTGACGAAATAATAATAGTATTTTAGTAGGTAGTAGGTATTAAAACGTATGTTATGTCGAAACATCGCAATCGACGGACACCGTTAACTCTGGAATGGAATAGCACTGTGCGAGTATTGTCTCGTGCTCTCAGCTTTTATACACATCAACGCATACAAATATACAGTGTGATTCACCAAGCATGCCCACCCCTATTTTTTTCTTTAGTAATGCATTTTTTCAGTTTTATTTTTGAAATTTGTAAATATATTTAAAGGCCAAAATTTCAAATCCTTGAATTTTTTGTACTACCTGTTTATGGAGAGTCCTGTGCTGATACAAATCTATCTTTAAAATTTTTTTTTTTTTTAAACTAAAACCCTCCCCTTTATAACTGTAAATTATTTGATGGATATTTATTTTGAAAATTTTGATTTACCTAATTCATATTACAAATGAATAGTTTCTTAGTCATTAAAATGTTTGTACTAAGTATATTAATAGGTAGTATTAATTTATCTTAATAGATAAATAATAAAAAAAAATATTTTAAAACGATATAAAGTAGATTTAAACTTAGATCTAGTATTCATTAAGCTTGGGTCATTTTTACAAATTATTAATATTGATACATTAATATTGATGATTAACATTGTCAAAATACCAAAGCCCCCTTGTCTTACAAACCTATCGCCATCATGGACTTGTTATCGTTGGAACATCAAGTTAAATAACCAAAATAATACGAGTACGAATTTTGATTCTGATACGTCGACATTTTCAGAAAATTATCTACTGCATAATTTATAGTTGAATAGGGTGTTCTCATTTGAAAAACAAAAGATTGTATCTCCAAAGAGCACTACTTGAGTAGTATAAAAAAATCTTAAGAATTTCAATATGTTATGTTCTTTTGGTATATTTAAAAATTCCAAAATTCAGGTTTTGAATAACTGCATATTATTGAAGAATAAAAAGGAGGCGAGCGTGATTTTTGAATCACTCCGTATATCGGATTGCCAGGACAAACAAACCCAGCATGAGTTTTCGACCGATTTTTACGCTGGAAAGTTTCTTTTCTTACCATCTATTCCCTTCCCCCATGATACCTACTCGAGCCTCGGGGGCTCGTTTGTGGAGATTCGTACGTGGATAATTGTATAATACACCTACTCCAATGTAAACAAAAAAAGAGAAAGAGAGATGGTGTGAGAGAAAGAGGGTCATAGTGTTAGAGAGGGATAGGGAAAGCCATCCGACTATCGATGTACGTTATAGACAGACGGAGACAACTATACGGTGACGGGGAGTGCGAACGACGGGCCAAAGTAGGGGGTTTTTGGTAAAAGTCCGAGCAATCAACACGCACACTCGGGGCGCTCCTTAAAACGGATGGAAAAGTTTTCGCTTAAATGATGTCCAGTCGGATTAAATGAAAAGGTTCTGGCATCGGTCCGAGAACTAATAGACTGGCCTCGCGCGCGATCCCAACGGGTTTTAATTATGACTTCTTTCCTCCTTATTTCGTGCCGATCTCCTCGCGCACACGACCGCCCCATCCCGCCAAAATGACGGGGCAATTTCTTGCGTTTCCCCTCGCTCTCTCTCTCTCTCTCTCATTTCCAGCCCCACGCCCAATGCGATAAGTACGTGTATGTATATATATATAATAATAATAATATCTCCTCTCGTCCGCGCACCGTCGACAAACTGCTGCCAAACGGCCGAAAGCAATCAACGGACGTGCCGTCAACGCGCCCGCGAAATACCGTCGCTGCCGCAGTGCGAAACGCACACGTCAATACGCGTAACTATAATATACACGCGAGCAGGCGTATACGCTAAAAATTAATGTCACATGCGACTGCACCTCCATAATGCACCTTACCCGTACTTCATCAAATATCTCATATTATATGTACTATCAGAGCAGGTTTTACGGGGCGTGCCCGGTGGCGGTCACTCGGCTGAAGCCGATCACAGCGAAACTTGTGCGTCTTATATATATAATATAAAATACACACATGCACATGACACACGCGTTTTCCGACCCGACCTCCTATCCAGGTTTCGTGCGTTATAATAGACACTCGTGACACTTTATAGACGACGCGCAATGGTCTCAGTGTACTTACATAACATCGTAGGAATATGTCCCTCGGCCGCGTTATACCCGCTGCGTTGGTAATTTTTTTTTTATAAATTATTCTAGTTTCGTCGTTTTAACTACAGTTGTTTTTCAATGTTTTTTTTTTTTTTTTTTTTTTTGTCCAAACCGCGACTACTCTCCGTGTACAACCGCGCGAATTTTCGCCCCTAACTAATTCATCACACAAAATTATTACATCTAACGGGTTGAAAAGTTTAACAAGGCATTAAAATGCATGATGTTTTCGGGGAATAAATTATTCACCGTTTCCCAAATCGAAATACTATGTTAGTCTCTTGAAAGTTGAAAGTACTCTGTGTTAAACCTCAATCAGTTTGTGGGTACCTACTAGCTGCACTGAACTGCAAAAAACGCGTGTAAATTTACATGGCCCGACTAGTTTAAATAAAAGGTAAAACGCGCAAAGTGTTAGTGAATTTATTTTACCCTAAAATACTAAATCCCGAATATATAATAGGCAATACTTACGACGTACAGTAAGTATAGACTATATAGTGTCCTAATACACATAAACTATTGATACATACAGAGGTATTTTAAACATAGTTTGATGAAATAATATACTCAATTTTCAGTTAATCTAGTGTTTAATAGTGTACTTATACAATAGTTACGGTCATAAAATTAGTACCTAGTTACAATACTGAATAACCATAAACATTTTCAGTTTTGAGTTTATGACGTGGAAATTCGTATATCGTATTCTTCCGTATTAAAAGTTACCATAATCTACTCCCAAATGTATTAACAATTCGGAATAATACGGTAGGTACTCTGTGGTTGATTTGAGAAAACCATAAGTTGTACCTATACATCATATACCTATCTATTATTAAATTATGATGTATTCGTTTGTAGCCGAGGATGCCAACTTTTATTTCGAATCGAAAGCGTGACGAACGCGTCGAACAATGTTTCAGTGTTTACCAGTAACAAAATCCAATAATATATACGTCCAATGTCATATTGTTGTCATGTGTATACTGTGATTTGAAAAAAACAAATAAATAAACGGATAGGGAAGAAAACTGTCCCCCGTGTGTTATTATTACCTTTATAATAATAGTGTATACCTACTACACGTCATTTATACGAATTACACACGTATTAATATTATATACTCGCGTGGGCGGCGACGGAACAATCGGCGGCTTTCGAAACCCACATTAAACTATTATTGTAATGGTACGCTGTTGCCGGTGCAGTTGCAATTGCACCGAGTCTGGGAACAGTGCATTATTGTGTCGGGTTTCACACGATAGGTTACCTATGTTGTCGACGGGACGGCGGCGATGGCGTGCCCGCGACCCGTATATTACACACAATAAAATATATACTACCTATATACCGATAAAGTCGATCTGAGCTGACGATCGCGAATAACTCTCTGCGAACACTTCGATATTAAATATATATATATATTATATTATATGCACTGCTGCAGTGTGCACGGTCAATAGCCATCGACGAGCGGAGGCGTGCACGCAGCGCACTTGACGCACTCGGTCTCCGCGCGAATACAAACCGACACGTCGTTATATCCGATAGATCGTGTGCATACGCGTTACAATATCTTCGTATATATACTCGTGACGTATAATAATATATTATATTATATATTTATATATATATATATTGCTCTACGCTCAGCGTGTACGGGTGCGGCGTATAATAATAATAATAAATCGCACGTACGTCATACCTATACAATAATAATAATAATAATATTATGTTGTATAACATAGGCATTCGGTACCTACTACCTATACTATTTAATCGACGTACGGTATAAACCAGGTGACACGTTCAAAACTTTGGAACACGCGAGCGCGACCACGTGTAGACCCATGATGTTCGTGGACGTCTGAAATGCAATAACTACTCCGCTGACGCCGAACACGGAGTAAACAACACTATAACATATATTATAGGTAGGTAGGTATCTCAGATAATATGTGCAATAACTAGATAGTAGCTTCCTTATATGTAGGGTATACAGGCATTATACAGCGACGTGTATACAAATTATGTCTAGCGAATGAGTCACTTGGGAAACGTCTACAAATCCTTTTAATTTTTAAGGTATATCCTAAATTGTTCTCACCACAGATAAATATTATAATAACCACGCACGTTACATGCATGACGATTATATAGACTGCACGTAACGAAAGTATCTGTACAAGATTATGATGGACACTTGAAGGAAAATAATTAATTCAAGCATACTGGTACAATAATTCTAATAACAGCCAGTATCAGACCTTTTACTTACGATAATTGTTGTTTGTTCATTAGGTTGGTTCTGTAATACCTGCCTTCATAATATGAATCTGATACAACAAGAACACGGGCAGTGGCATAGCTATAGGAATATGAGTCAAGTTAGGGGTCATAAACAAATAATATAATACACAGAGACGACGGCAATAACCCATCAACTTGCAAGGTACCTACTCGAATGATAATAAGAAAAGAAATCGATTTTTTTGCCACGACAATCATTCAAACGGTTAGTAAACATTACCGCAAGTCACATATTATTATGACTACATAGCGTCCTCGTCTGCATTGATGAGAACACGGTCTACTATAGACGTTTACACGTGTTATCGGTGGTAGCCGGTATACGTGCCACAGATGTCTGTAAATCATTATCATCGACACGTGGTCGGCGTATTATTATCATGGTACTTAACACGCGCGTAGGACACTGCGATCGCGCGGGCGACGTTCAGCCTGCACCAGAGAAACTTAACGGGAAACCGCCGGGACGGAGACCGATGACGGGTGCGACGTCGGAAAAGAAACTCCTCTACGGACTCTATACAGACAGTGGCGGCAGTGGCGGCGGCGGTGGCGGTGGTGTAATATACGTATGGCGTATATAATGTGTTGCTCCGTGGCGTGCGTGCGCTAGCGTTTATTTATTGCGTTTCGTGTCGCGTCTGAAAGATTTGTGCTCGGATCTTCGCTGTCGCCTAAATCACTCGGCCTGCAGCAGGCCTTCCCCTCCCCACAAGCTCGCGCGCCGCCGCACCCGCACGTCGCGAAATTCTCTTTCCCCTCCGTCGCCGCAGCGTCCGACGTCTGCAAAACTTCTCGGCGGGACCCGGTTCGAACGTCGTCTCCCACCAACCGGCATCCTTCTCCTGCGTGTATAATAATATATTATATAATACGTAGAACCCGCGCTAACGCCACAGAAAACCAGCAATGCAATGCACACACACAAATAAACACTATTATACATATAGAAACAGCCATTATGTTATATGCACTGCGCCGCTACTATATACGCCGCCGGCACGTAACCTTTTTATCTCGATCTGTCGTTGACGTCCTCCCGTCGCCGTCTCTCGCTCTCGGTGCATACGACTCGTCGTCGCCGTCTTTTTCCACACAATAAAATAATATTGTACACATATATGTATATAAACGATATTCTATAGGTATAATACTGTAATCCTCGTCGGCTGAAACTCCTCCCTCCTCCATACCGCCGTTCAGTCGTATCGCGATACGTCTTTGTTCGGACGAATTATCATCGTCGCGTACTTCGGATGGTACACCCGCCGCGCGAAAATCGAAACGAAAAAACGTTCGTGATGGTATAAACAGTAATAACAATATAAACAATATATTAAAGTTATGTGGATGATACTACGACATGCGGTATAATGATAAATAAATACAAAATAATAGTATAAAGTATTATAATATCATGTCCCTCAGCCGGCTTCAGGCCTCGGATCACAATGACGCGTTGAAAGGTAAACCGCTCGAGCCATTGTCCCGTGGTCCAGCGCGGCGTATAATAATAATATTATTACGTACGGACGACGAAGACGTTGACGGGTGGCACCGCGCTTCTCGTGTCCACATAATTAATATCTGTCGTCGTGGTAGCGAAAGCCTGACATTGTTATTATCCGCACCGCAGTGGTCTCTTATATTGTAATATATACTTATATACAACTACCTGCGTACGCTTTTTCGCTGCTCCGAGACATGCCACGCGGATATAGGCTTGAAGTGCAGACATCCGGAAGGAGCTCAATTCGTTCTGATGTACACGTCACAATATTAGATCGGCATCTGCAGCGCGTGGCTACATAATACTCGTTTTAAACGATTTCAAATCGTTCAAATGTTTTTAATTTGTACAAGCGGTTATAATATTAAAGTGTGCGAAAACAATGTTGTTGCAGGAAGTTTGAACGACAAACATTCGTGGACGTAAATTGAAACGATATCTTAAATCGTCGTACCTACTCGCGATGTTTCACGACGACGTGATATTTTTGTTTTTTCGTCAACGCTATGCGTTTGATTATGTTCGCATGACAATATATTACATAGTCGTCGTCCGCGGAACGAGATGGACTCTCAAAGTGTCCGAGTACAGCGCGCAAGTGTAAGTGCTGCCAGCTCTGACTATGGTCTCAGTTATCATAATATGTG